>OZ034969.1:43414200-43741700 GCA_964030785.1 Siderastrea siderea | reverse complement strand
TTTTTAGCTTTAAACTTAACTTACTGATGTTCTAAAAAAACCCTAAATTATTTATAATGACAAAACACACACCATCAAACTTCATAATCCAATCCTTAGTTTTAATACTCACATAAGAGAAAGTTCATAATTGAACTTGCTCGTAGTGTGATTATAACGAAATGGCCGGAAAAACGTACATGATGTAAGTCTGTTGCCCAGCATTCTTCTCCCTGGCTCTAGTTGTGCTTGCCTTTTCCGACATGTATGGACACGCTTGATTGCCTTGTGTGAATGCTAGGCTTCTTGCATGGGTGGAAGACATACTACTAATGGCGGTGCCTCTCCAGACGAACCCATGTTTTCTTCATCTGAAAAGCATCTGGGGCCTCGTTGGTTAGAATCCATTGGAGGAAGTGACACTACAAGTTGTTCCAATCCTGCAGGGGTTTCTGAGTAACGTTCTCTGTTTGCACCCACTGGAGACAACTGAACTGGGTGGTCCTCTGGACCGTGTGATCCTGGGACCACGGCTCCATCGACAGTTATGGTAACCTCGTCATAATCGGCAAGGAACTGCTGGCTGCTTCGTCGGTTGAAGTTATACTGGGGCACGCGGAAACAACATGGCGAAAGACAACAGCAGCCATCGTCTAAAATAAATGGAGCTGGATCTTTTAAAATTCTTTCAACTTTCTTTGCAAGGCGTTGGAGATCGCTCTCCTCAATATCAAACAAATTGACGAGACTAAACCAATGATGGGGACACTTCATGAAAATGAGGGCATCACGAAGCTCCGTCAACAATGTCAGGAAACACTCTTCGATGTTGTCCTCTACCCAGAAACCAACAGGAATTTTTTCCAGTGTATTCAGAAATATGGTTTTAATGTGGTATGAGCCGATTTCGGGGACAACTGGCTGAAGATGGTCTTTCAAGATGATCTTCAGTGCCAAGAAACATTTTCTCGCCGTTTCTGGTACAAGTTTGGAGAGCTCAACTTCAGCAACAGAGAAGGAGAATCTCCAGCTTGTTTTTGCCTCATCGTCCGGTGATGGCTTGGCCACAAGATGACAACCAAGTGACAGTATCCTTTGTGCATCATTAAAACTGGGCCAGTACCTTGGTCTGGAAGGCCAGTCACTAATGGCTGGCCATTCAGGGCAGTGGATGCAAAAAGTAATGTCGGCCTCAAGGAGACGGTCGATGTTTATCTTCACTGCTGGTCCTACAGAGTCAAGCTTTACTTTGGGAGTCAGCTCAATCATGCCACAACAACATGGGGCTCCGGGAAGATTAGACACACTTGCGTTCTCAACAGCACTTTTGACTTACTTTCTGGTGGGTTTTGAGCTTACGCAGCTTCCTTCAAAGCCAGGAGTAAGGGATGATAGATTAGCAAATCCAGTGAAACCCGCGGTTTCGGTTACCAAAGGTTCAACAAGAATATTCCCTTGACTATAGACAGAAAAACAAGCTTTATCTGTCACGGAGCAAAACATGACATCTAAGTCAGTATATAAGGCATTTATGTTGCAATAAAACTTACTGCAACACTCTTTGGGGCTTCTGTAAAGAATAAATGGGACTCCATATCCTTCAATTACGCTCCCTGAAAAGATGACCTTAAATGTCGTGGTTGTCATAGTCTTTTCAAACGCAGTCTTGATGTCGTTCAAATAGAGTGAGGCATTTTCTCTGAGTTCTTGAATTTGCTCGCCTGTTGGAATTTCCTTGTCGACTAACAGAACAATTTCTTGAAGAGGTTTGGTGCTTCTTCCGGTAAAGATACATTTTCTGTGACCACAAGTGACAGGGAAACACCAAACCTACGAAAAAGTCCATGAAGACAACGAATTAACCATCTTGTGTTGGACAACATGTATATATCTATATATATCTAACAGAAATGGAATCAAGACCTCGAGCATTTAAAGCCAAACAATTCAAGCACGCAAATTTAGACTTGTTTTTCTTTTAATGTCGTTTTAGACTACACGCAGTCTCTCCGCTTTCGAACGAAAAGAACATACAAGCGAGCGCGAAAATCGCCTGCTGCGTGCTGCATGCGAGCACGCTCACGTGATTTTTACGCTCGTCTATACCTGAGCTGAAAGAGACATTGCTCGTAGTGTAACATAATTTGTATTTACGTATTTTGGAGTTGATATCACCGCACATGACGTCAACAATACTTAAAAGTCATTAAAAATAAATGAAAAGACATTAATCGTTTAAATGCAAACGTTCATGCAACAAATATAGTGATAAAAATGCTCAGAGAGGCTCACACCGTCATCCCTGTTCGAAGGTTGTTCCATTGACAGAATAGTTCCTAGAGCATTCATAGTTTTGAATTTATTATTATTTGCTATTTTTTTGAATTCTTGAATTGATTGTCCTTGGTCTAAACACATAGGTAGCCAAAGCTATAGTTATGACTGAAAATCATTAACATTTTATTTTGTTTGTTTATATCTTTCTCTCTTCGAGCGAAAAAAAGCGTTTTTCTTATTTATCCTCCCGGCAAGTATAATTATATACATTGTGGTCACTATCTACCTTCTCACTGGCTAAGAGCCCAAAGCTAATTCTGGAAATCAGAGCACCCTACAGATTAGTGCTCGCAACCTAGCAGATTAGAGAATAATTTGTTGTTCTCGTGTGTGTTTAATGTTTCTCCCACAACGTCCAGAAGCATGGGGTATCAATAAAAACAGAAAACACACAACAGGTGAGATTTGTAGGATTTTCCATGTTATATCGATATCTTACATTTTTCTGGCTTCTTAAAGGAAATGGGCAATTCCAACAGTGATTTCAGTTTGCGAGTGCCAATTTTTTTAAGTTAAGAAGGAAGCAAATGTTAATTTACATAATCTGAAACAAAGACGCAAGAAAGTTTCGCGGAATTAAAAATGCGTATGTGGACTCACAGGCTGTAGTCGATTCCTTTTATAAGTATGGTAAATATCATAACCATGAATGTTAACCTCAAAAAATCCTTACCAAACATACTCGAATTCTCGAACCAGCAATATAGAGAAATAACGCAGTACCAAGACCAACTCCTCCGTACGTTAAAAGCAATTTCGTACATCCAGGTTCATCTGAACAGTCAGAGTAACCGTACAGCTGTAAAACACGGAGCATATGTATGATGAAAGGAACCACTCCGCAAATAGATGTAAACCAGATAACGCCTTTAATGGTCTTACCACAACATGGTTTCATGGCTCACTAGAGGAAGGAGAAATAAAAAGGTTAGATATACAGTGCATTAAATCTCCTCTGAAACGACATCTTCTCCTAGTTTGTCACCCCTTAAACTAATGGGTGCGCACAACTGTGCTCTAGCCACACACATGTACCACATTCCTCCCCCTCCCCCCTACAATTACTCTCAGCAGTAGCTTAATGGGGGCGGGGGAGTGGGTGGTTGTCCATTAAAAATTACAGAAAGTTCGACTCCATTGTTCCTTTGGCAACTTATGAGCTAATGACCCTTTCGCGACGAATATGGTACAACAAAATGTGCGGGATTTATTTCTCCACCTGGCTACCCGGCGAGAAAATACCTGGAAGAAATCATTTTGCAGCAAAGTTTCAAAGTCACGCTCAGTAAAAGTTCACGAACAGTAGGTTTTATTCGAAGAGCTTTCGACACCGAAGTACCAAAAGAACTACGTACATGATATAAATCAGGGTAAGCTTGACAGGTTTTGTCTGCACTACAAAATTGACTCCGGTTTGACAGCAAAAAACTTAACAAAAAATAGGTGTCGTCGATGTAGCCCTGAGTTCCACAAGCTTCAAGTGTTTGATATAAGCCATGTAAAATGTACTGCGGCCGACGGTGGCCACGTAAAGAAGCAACGTAACTGGTCTACTCAGTTACCACTTACAACCCACCACTTTTTATGGTGCGACAGTGAACTACAACTTGCCACTTGCCTCTCATGGCTTGTGACTCAACACACTGTTTCCCACAACCTACGACTTACGACTTACAACTTGCCTTGCGACCCCTCCTGGGAAACATGCTCTTGTTCTTCATGGGCCGTAAAAAATGGCGGACGAAGGTAAGAACGGCATTGATTTTTATTCACACTTAGGGACTTTTTCCCTTTTGATAAATGAGTTATACCATTTTTCTTCCGGTCTTAAGGTGGCTAAGATGTTATCTTGAAGTATGTTGAATGGGATTCTGCGTGAGGTTGGGGAGGTTGGAAGCATATATCCAGTTAACATATAAACATTTGTGCTGTAGTGATGCAATTTATTCCGAAAAGACCCACCTACGCCTTTCGCTTGAATTAAGCGGGGAGACCCTTCACGACAGATCCGGTGTTGTTACTAAGGGATTTTTTGGATAGTATTTTGTCATACGCTGTTTTGCAGCGTTTTGTGCCGCTAGATTAGTGAAATGTACAAGGATGATCATATTAATTTAAATAAATGACATTGCTCGTGCGTATCTAGTGCTAGTCCTCCACCAGAGATTAAGGAGAAAATCCTTAACCGGCTCAGAGGAAATCAAGTCCATTTCCGATTTTTTTCGCGAATGCGAGATAATCCAATTCTACCAGAAGAATGATGTCAAGCATTGCGATCATTCTGTTTGTTATGTAGGTATGACCTTTTGATTGTGTAATTGTTGTACTCTGCTGGCTAAAGTTGGACAATTAATTGTTTTACGAGGGCGCGCTGGATATCGGATGATAGATAATACGCACCGAGTTGGTTAAATTTTGGATCACCTAATAAACTGAGTAGAATTAATAATTTATTTCAAGATAAAGTAATAATGGCACTTCTTTTCACAAGACTGACGAAATCAGTTGTAGTCTGATCTAGCATGAAGTCGATGGTACGAAAATGCTTGTACAAGATGGTTTCAGTTATTGTCAAGGCCATAAAAGATGTAGGATTGATAAAAAATCGCCTCAGTTCAACAAAGGAGCCAAAATGACTTTTACTTCTTATCAATGACTTTTTCCCGGCCAGTTCATGTTTCTGCTATAATTATAATGTAAGCCTCGAGGACAGTTTGAGAATCCATTACTTTGACGAAACACGGAGGATAAGAAGAACATTAAAGAAAAAAATGACATAGTCAAACACAAAACATTGTTATTTTCTCTTATTTTACTTGATGAAACACAGTTATCACTGCCAACAATTAACCAGAACAAAGACAATATATAGTAGCTACCTCACATGGGACCAAAAGGAAAAGTCATTTTTTCTAAAGTTATTAAATGGAATTTTAAAGCTGAACAATAAAACTGCAGTGCATGGTTGATAAATTTATTTCTTAGATGCAAGCTAATATGTCTCATGTCGTTTCTAAAGAAGGGCATATACATACTCCTATAAATCAAGGTGGACTGTTTGCAGTAAAAACGAAGTCCTATCAGGAAGGACAAGGCATACGAACCAAAAATAAAATTGAAGCAACTAGTTAAAATGCCTCCACCACCCCGAACCCCCATATGACTTCATGAGCTCCTGTATGTAGCCACGTTATGTAGTGGCAACTCGGGTTATCTATGATGTGAGTAAATCTGGAATGTTTGCACGGTTTACCATTTTGTCCGCAAATCGAGGGCACAACCGCACCGCCACTTTATCTAGAGCAAATTGCTTGTAAAAAAGAGATTGTCCCTCTGGGTGATAGTTTTCTTAAGCAAAACATAATACCTTCACATGGTCAAGAAATAAAAGCATAAAAATATTCACACTCGGCCGTTCTAAAATTGTGCTAGACTGAAGAAGAATAAACAACAATTAGTTGACAACCGACCTCTGACTTTGTCTGCAGCCGACTGCTTGTAACAATTAGGCTGTTCTTTTGGGCGGTAGTTTTAATCTAAGCAAGACAGAATCCCACCAACCAGAGGTGACATAACGTAAAACTATTCAGACTCTAAAATAGTGCTAGAATAAACAACAGTGTGTTGCCAACCAAGCTGTCACTTAAGCTGTAGTCAATTGCTTGAAACAGACTCTCTCTAGGAGGTAGCTCTTTCCTAATCAAAACAAAATCCTACCAACAAGAGGCACAACACATGAAAACAAAAATATTCATAAAAATGTATCACTCTTACAAAAAATGGAAAATAAAAAAATTAATGAACAACTCTGCTATCTGTTACATAACAAAATCATTAGGACTAAACATGGTAGGAGCTCATAGGATAGGAACTCTATATTTAGCTTTCAAATTTGTTGACCATAGTTTAAGTTTAAAGTTCAGTAGTAGTAGTCCAGTGCGTTCCCATCGTTTCAGTTAAATAAAAACACACTTAAATTGATTGATTGATTCGATTGATTGATTGATTGATTGATTGATTGATTGATCGATTGTCAAGAATTTACCCAACCAGCGCACGGCTTGGATTCGCCTTTCTAAAACTGCTCGTCTGTCCTTCTGGATAACCGCGAACTAAGCCGCTGCGAGATCCGTATTGAAAACTAAGAAGACCCTCGGTATGGCCGGCTGAAAATAAAGGGCATGGGAGGGGAGGATTACTCGCATCTTCGTGGGAAGCTTTCTTGAATCATGTGAAAACCAAATTAGTGATCACAAGCGAACTGCGTTAAACCAGAGCTTAAATGCCTTATCTGCGATCGATTAACCTTTTCCAACGCCATTTCAGCCTTAAAAATACAAATATTTTAGCGGTATGTTGCCCCGCACTCACTGGCCTTCCGACAAATGCATTTGATGACATTAAAGGACGAGCTCCTGATAAAACGTATACCACAACAAACAACTTTGAAGTTCAGTGACATAAATAGGTGGAATTTCAAGAATTCGTTCAAGCAAGCGATCGAGGGATACGTTGAGCTGTAAGACATAGCATTGCCTAAAAAGAGACGGTGTGGTATATGGTATGGAACAGAAGCCGAAACGCCAACGCAGGAGAGACACCCTGGAAATGATGTTGATGCCAACGCCAACGAACAGATCTGGTGCTGCATTATACAGGTACGTTCATTTCAAACATGTCATTCCCAAGCGTAACTCTGAAACAGCTATCGTACCAAGATACCAAGAAACACAGAGGGAAGAATTCAGACTCTTGCCTTGCGTACTGCATTAGCGAACTTTGAGGCAAGAGAAGCTGATGCTACAGTTAAATAATCACTCGAGCATTACACGGCAGTGGTAGAAAAAGGCCGACCAGAAGCCTACGCTTTTTAAAGGACCATTCATGCCTCACACAAGCCAGAAGGAAATTTTGGGATTGATATTTGGTTGTGCCAAATTTGAAGGGTATATCGTGGGCGGAGGCAAATAAGATACCAGTTGTGTGCGCTTTCGATTGAAAATTTGCATCTAATGTAATAACAAAGGATTTTAATAATGGTCAGCCGACGAACTCTGATTCAAGTCAAAACAGCAAACAACAAATTGCTAATTTGCAGTAGACAAAAAGCCTCCAGTCATTTAACCATGACGAAATTGTCAAAATAACACTTCAAACTACTGCTAACCAATAACCATACGGCGCATATAAAGAATTTCTTCTCTTTCCTTTACTTTTTTGACGATATTGCAAAAAGTGATTGTTCACGAATAACTTTGTTAAACGTGCTTTTCAGTGGCTTATGTAGAATTATTTAGAAGAAAACGCCGCTACTAATACCATTGTCTAATATGAGTTACGAATGTCGTAATAAAGAAAAAGCAATTCTGATGAAGTATAAGGAGGTAACACTGCTATACCGAATTCTACTTCCCAAAAAAGTACTGAGTATTTTTTGTCAAATTGCATTCAGAGGAGTGCTTGTTATTTTATTTGATGAAATTAAACGCATTGCTAAGTATCTTCTTTGTTAAAGTTGCTCTTAGTCTACTCAAATTTATAAATAAGCTCTATTATGCGCGCATTTTGATTGGTTCTTACTAATGATCTATTAGGGGACAGACGCATAGATGACGTCATCATTAAAAACTTTTTCCCTCTGTTTTTTAAAATGGCGGAAAGTTTTGAAAATTTGGGGAATATTTTACCTGACTGGGCCAATGAAGATGTCAAATCGTTATTATCGTATTTGTCAAAGTGGGGAAAGGAGTTATTTCTGTATATTTTGTTTCTTTCAGTTATATAAAACAAATAGATTCCATGTTGCCGTGCGTCTGTTCAGTAATAGATCACAGAAGACTTCAAAATGTGGTAAGAACATCAGTGACACACTCGCCCATCGCCTCGTGTGCCACTTTTTGTTCTTACCACATTTTGACGTCATCTGTGATCTATTACTGAACAGACGCACGGCAACATGGAATCTACTTGTTAAGTAGAACATCGGAACAGTAAAAAAGCATTCGGCAGTTACCTTGGTATAAGTCCACTGCAAAACGTGTACCAGCCTGCTGATATCTAGAAGACAAAAAATGACAAATTAAAAGACCCGAATTTCACTTGTACTACCACATGGTAATTACAAAATATGAAGCATGGCCTTGTGTAACAACATCGCACACAGTATGGTCATCCTGTAATACACACTTGCTTATATTAGTGTTAGCTAGAATGGTGATGACGATGATGATGATGATGATGATGATGATAATCACGGACAGGTTCACTGCAAGTCTCAAATGACCAGGTAGGCTGTTCCAAAGTGTTGGTGCCTAAACGGGAAAGGATCTGTCGCCATACTTAGATACGAAGATCGTAGTGACCGTGGAGGCACATATCAGTCCAACACATCAGTTATATACGTTGGTGCAAGCCCATTAAGCGCCTTAAATGTCAATAATAGGATCTTAAAAAAACCAATGCGCTGACTGACAGGGAACCACTGAATCTCGATGAACAGCGGTGATTGGGTTGTCTTTTTCCTGATTGTTTGATCTTCGATTTCCTGTCTCGTTTTCGAAGTACAAGTTAAACCTGGCTTACGTGCAAAATCTTGATGTTCTGCATAGATTCCAGAATCTAATTTAAAGCGGAATTTCAACGCCTGTGCATAAACAGACAAGAGTGTATCAAGATCGTTTGAAAAGAAACAGAAATACTTGAACGCGCTGCCACTAACCTGTAACAACTGTGATGTTCCTCTGACTGAAAAGTCTCTTCGCACTCGCCAAACAAGATTGCACAGTAAGCACGCCTAGGAATGTGCTTTTGCAAGCATAATTATTCCCTATCTTTCGCTTTCGATTTCCTGTCTATTTGCTTGAAAGTCAATCATCCACATCTTTATAGTCCCCAAGCCTTTATTTTCACGGGGTGTAGAAAACGCGAAAATTCTCGAAAATCGTACAAAAATATTTTCATAACTTTGGTAAAGCTTTCTATTCGATGTGTCACTTATAAAATCTGACACAATGACAAGCTTTTTACACAACAAATACACGTGGATAACGAAATGAAAACCTTTATCAGATTGAATGAGGTACGCTACCCCTCCCCTTCTTGTGTGTCATTGGGAAGGCAAGCAAGAAAAAGATTAAAAATTGTTTGAATAATGTAGATTTAAATTTCAACGTGCTTGACTTTGATGAGTTTTTAAAATAAAAACTCCATAACACACGTCGCCCCTGCGGCCATTTCAAGCCAGACCCTCATTAATGCATGCAATTTTCAATAATAGGGCATGAAGTCAAGGTTACGTGAAAAACTTACTCACATTGAGTGAGAAACCAATCTCAAGCCTATGTGGAGAATAAAGAAATGTATATTCTATTTAAAAGATGCTTACTAGTGAAAACCTGGTTAAGCGGACAAGTTTTACATTCGGAGCTATTTTATGTTTATAATTTCAAGGCCTACTGCTCAATACTTTAATCCCGGTTTTATTGTTCGTATATGCGAAGGTCAAACTTTTTTTAACCGATTCCTACCTTTACAGGAAACTTCGAGATTATCAGGAAACAAAACTAACCCAACGCCGACTGCCCCCTGGGCACTCAGTATGCATTGTGTTTCGTAAGTAACTACTTGTAGTTACATTTTTTTTCGACAATGCAGGGTCCTGTAACAACCATGCCGGCGAGACTACGCTGCATCTCTCGTCTTACCTGTATTTGACGCACATGTACCATCTATAGTGCAAATACGCTGTATAATAGTTTGACTAAGTTGATTATTTTTGTGGAGGAATTTGCGAAAATTCGAAAAAAGTGTATACGATTAATTATCAAGTGGCCTGTTGCGTTTTACACTGCTAACAATGTTGGCAGTTTAGCGGGTTCAAAAGTTCCCTTTGGTGCACTGTAATTGGTGGATTTTGAGCCACCTTTTCAGTTTCTGTCGTTCATGGTCTGTCCACGGTCAGGCGAAGACTGGCCAACTACAACTGACCCCGGGAACGGCGATAATTGATTGGCTAAGAGTAGAATCTCATATTTTTGTGTTAAAATACACGTTTTGAAAAATTTCAAAATCCAATAGCGAAAAGACGTCTGACAAGTACACCTAGGCCTCCGCGCGGATGATTGTCATTGGCCGGTAATTACGGATTTCAGATTTCAGATTTTTTTATTTTAAAAGGTTGCTAGAGAAATTACAATATATTACAAAAGTACGAAAAAAATTAAACAACAAATTACATAAATCATGAAAGGTGAAATGTGCGCAGTGATTATGACGTTACATGACGGCAGTTATCTTGAATCCGCTATATTGGATTTCTTGATTTTTCCAGGACTCCACGGAACACCCAAAATTGACCAAAAAGTAATCAAAACTAGTATAATAACACTAGAATGATACAAATTGTAAAAGTCATCATGGAAGATGAAATCTTACATAAAAAATACCAAAAAATTATATTTTATGCCGAATTATGCCTGTCAAAAAAATAGTTCGTATAGCAACTTTACATTTCAGATCAAGGACATTTCATACCAAATTGTTCCCAGTTCAATTTCAGGAAACGTTACTGTTTCATATTGAAACATTTCAAACATTCAATCCCTATGGGTGCCCATTGACAGTTTTCAATGGTTGCACTAAACACTGTGCTTAAAACATATACAATTAGAAGTATGTTAACATTTTTGTCTGAAAGATGCGAAGGGCAATGTTATCCCAAGGGCCTAATGGGGTTGCAGTAAGGAACAGATCAGAAATCTGTAAATTTTTCATATCGTACGTGACTGCCTTCAACGAACATTATGCGTCTTGCATTGGTGGAAGGTATACTTCTAATGTCATTGCCTCTCCAGACGACCCCACGTTTTGTTCATCTAGAAGGCATCTGGGGCCTCGTTGGTTAAAATGCATTGGAGGAAGTGACACTACAAGTTGTTCCAATCCTGCAAGGGTTCTTGGGCCTTGTTCTCCGCTTGCATGTAAACTTGGAACACTTCGATCTTCACCCACTGGAGAAGAAGATGAAGGCAACTGAACTGGATGGTTCTCTGGATCGTGTGATCGCGGCACCACGGCTCCATCGACAGATATGGTAACCTCGTCATAATCGGCAAGGAACTGATGGCTGCTTCGTCGGGTGAAGTTATATTGGGGCACGCGGAAACAACATGGCGAAAGGTAACAGCAACCATCGTCAAAAATAAATGGAGCTGGATCTTTTAAAATTCTTTCAACTTTCTTTGCAAGACGTTGGAGATCGCTGTCGTCGATGTCAAACAAATTGACGAAACTGAACCAGTGATGAGGACACTTCGTGGAAATAAGAGCATCACGAAGCTCCGTCAACAATGTCAGGAAACACTCTTCGATGTTGTCCTCTACCCAGAATCCAACAGGAATTATTTCCAGTGTATTCAGAAATATGGGTTTAATGTGATATGAGCCGATTTCGGGGAGAACGGGCTGAAGATGGTCTTTTAAGATGATCTTCAATGCCAAGAAACATTTTCTCGCCGTTTCTGGCACAGGTTTGGAGATCTCAACTTCTGCCACAGAGAACGAGAATCTCCAGCTTGTTTTTGCCTCATCGTTAGGAGATGGCTTGGCCACAAGATGACAACCAAGCGACATTATACTCTGTGCATCAACAAAACTGGGCCAATACTTTGGTCTGGAAGGCCAGTCACTAAACGTTGGCCATTCAAGGCAGTGGATGCAAAGAGTGATATCGGCCTCGAGGAGAGGCGCGATGTTTATCTTCATTGCTGGGCCTTTGGAATCCAGCTTTATTTTGGGAGTCAGCTCGATCATGCCATAACGACATGGGACGCCAGGAAGATTAGACACACTTGCGTTCTCAACAGCACTTTTGACTCGCTCTCTGATGAATTTTGAGCTAACGCAGCTTGCTTTAAAGCCAGGAGTAAGGGAGGAAAAATTGGCGTAACCAAAGAAAACTACACCCTAGGCTACAAGAGGCTCAACAAGAATGTTTCCTTGGCCGGAAAAACAAGCTTTGTCTACCACGGAGCAAAACATCACATCCAGATCAGTATACAGCGCATCGATGTCGCAAGAAGAGTTATAGCAACACCCTTTGGGCTTTCTAGACAACATAAACGGTACTCCGTATCTTTCGATTCCACTTCCTGAAAAGATGAACGTAAATGTTGTAGTTGTCAGAATATTTTCAAACTCAGTCTTGATGTCATTTAAATAGAGTAATGCCTTCTCTTTAAATTCTAGAAGTTCGCCGCCAGTTGGAATTTCTTTGTCTACTGACAGAAGAATATCTTGAATGGTTTTGGAGCTTTTGCCAGTACAAATGCATCTTCTGTGTTCACAAGTGACACGAAAACATAAAATCTGCAGTAAAAGAATGCACATAAAGATGTTACAGTTACAGACTCGATTTCAATTAAGTAAAAACGGAGCCCGGTTTTGTTATCAAGGCCGATTTCTTTTAGAGTAGGAATTGATACCGGGCACGATTGCCCATGTCTGGCCCGGCTAGTTAATGGTGCTCGGTCTTAAGTAACTGGACCCAGTTGCCCAGAAACAAAAATTGATCCCAAGCTATAAACATTAAGCAATTTTATTATATGGCTAGAGCTCGTGAATATATATAACTCACGTTGTGACTGGCCAATACTCGAGGCAAGATTTTCCCGTAATGCCCACGAGCATTATGAGCGATGTTAATACACGGCTGGTTAAGCGGGAATATAGAAAATGTGAGAGTCCATTTTGATTTAAAAAGTTCGAATGATTTGAAGCTAAATGAAAAGAAATATTTTCTTTGAAAGTTACGACTTTATCTTGTGCGATGTAACTTTTTGTGTGAAATAAAACTGGTAGGTTTTGAATGCTTTCAAGTAGTAAAGTGTTAGGCACAGCCATATAGTAAACTTCTTGTTAACTCTCACAAGCCTCACGACCGAATTGGGAGAATATTACCCTTAGTCTTTCTTGTACGGACCTCACTTTGCTCGGTCCGTACCAGAACAACCTCGGCCAATATTCTTCCAATACGGCCCTCGCGCTCGGTTATTAAGAAGTAATTAATATGTCGGATATATATTTATTGGTTTATTATGCGAGGCTGAATGCCTGCTGTAACAGCCTCCCGGACAAATCCTTAGACAACGTCAGCAGCCCCGGGTGGAGACTTTTTGCTAGAAGTCTTGTGCCCGGGGGATAGTGTGGGACAGTCTAAACGGCTGTGAAAGCATGCAAAGACTTGAGCTAGGAAATCCATTCTTTTCCACAAATTGCCAATGGATGCCTAAAGGAATGGCGATTACTGGTTATTGTTTCTTTCTTTTTTTTTTCATTTTTAGAAATAGAGAAGGCGCTGTGAAATATTATAAGACAATCTTTAACTTATAGTGACGACATTTATAGTGACGACAAAGGCGTGAGCCTTCATCATGGAGCAAAAACCACGTTCTTCACGGTTAAGAGTCTCAGTTCCCAGGCTTTCTAAACTGTTCTATTGTGCTACTTGTTCTGGTGCGAGTATGCGAGTAATTTTACAGATCTCCCAGGCAATCCCATGGCCAGTTTACATTCTCGAAGGCTCTAGCTTCAACTGAAACGTTAAGCCACTTTTTCTCTTTTTTTTCTTTTAACCAGTGAACTCTGAATTAAATATTTGTATGCATTTCAAAATGTTGAATGACTATTACTCAGTTACAACTCTGGTATTTGAAGTAAATGCAGTTTAATTGATTAATTTTAAAAGTCTGTCACCCCTTTGATTAGATAAGAGTGAAAAGACAGACCCAAAACTTCAACATTGTTTACCGTTTCTTTCTTGAATCTTTTCTCCTATGAACGTAGTTGAGGGCATTCGGCTGATACTGGGCTTATATGCCTATGTACCGAGTGATACCGTTTATCCAAAGCAGCTTCGCGGAAATTAATCAGTCGGTTGTAAATTAATAGATTTCGCTGTCCAACAACTTCTTAACAGGCATTGTCGTATGATCACAATCAAGATCACGGAAAACACAATGACAGCTAAGGATATCCCGGCAATTGCCAACCATCGCTTTGTACATTCAGATTCATCATCTGTACAGTTGTCACTGAAAAGTTTCAAGCTGCGTATTAGTTGTACGACGGCGCCAGCCAAAAATGCTGCCACTCCCAAAAATGCTGCCCACGAGATGGCGCCCTTAATGGTCCTTACGCCACAACAAGGTTTCATGGTTTACTAGAAAGAAGCAAACAATAAGGTTTAATATCCATTCCAACCTCCGCCTACCGCGAGTTCCGTTAGCCAGACACTCCCCCGGAAACCTACACACCAGCGCTGGTTAGAACTTGACAATCTGCAAAAGTGACCAGCCTAATGTCTTCTTAAATTAAGTGAGCTACATTGATAATTTCGTGCCTAGAACGTTTGGTACACTAAGGAAAATTCTCATGAAAACTCCAATAATATCTACTTGCCTCCCCCCCCCCTAAAAAAGGGTTTATGTTATCGCCTATTTTCAAAATACGTACGAAAAGACTGTAAAAAAAGACCAAGTGTCCCTAAAACAATTAGCTACGAGTGTTGGCAAGCATAAAAATAATTAACATGATCCTACCGAAAGGACGCCTACACTCACGATGAAATCGAGTTACGACACTAGCAAACTATCAAAATTATAGCCTTTGAATTGTCAGTCTTCAATCACCGTCAATAAGAAGTCAATCGCTTAAAGTGTTTCCTTTAAACACTGAATTACCAGTTATGATTAATGCATGTACTTATGCACAATTTTTAATAACTTTAGAAAATGTAAAGAACAAAACGCCCTTTTAGTTGTTGTTGTAAGATTGTTGTTATTGCTGCTGCTGTTGTATATCGTTGTTTAGGAAGTGACCTAATTTAGTCCTGCGCATGAGTATGTTGTCCAGCCTATCATACAAAAAAGTCTAAAAAATCTAAACAGATTTCTGCTTGAGACTCTGACTCTTTGACATAACATCTTAACTCCATATAAGCGATAGTTTTGGCTACACATGTTCCTGATATGACTTCCCAGTCGCGCATAATAAACAACAAATAATCAACACTTGTCTTAAAAGAAGCAAATTTGTTTGCTTTAGTTAGCAAAAGCTTCGATTCTGATTAGCGCGTAGTTGCTTGTTCGCAATACCCAAAAAAAAAAAATTCCCGGTTTCTTTGCAATGCTAATATTTACATTGGCGTCCTTTTCAGTCGTGCAACAGAATAACCCTCACTGGATTGATTGATATTGATCCTGCTGCATTCCTTCCTTTCAAGAACACCAATAGGACAACCAGGCAGTCAAATAACACCATCTATACCTTTATCCCACCCAAATGTAAAGCTGTAACTTTTCAGCGCTCTTTTTTTGTTAGAACGTCAACAACTTAATGAAAACTCGTCGCTCACCACCACTTTCCGCTGCCCGTTCCCAGCTTCATTAACAACACATGAAATGTTAGATCGTAAGGTCTCCCATTCATCTGCGTTGCTTCTGCTGCTGTTTATGGGCTTCCTGAACTGGTTTATACGGTTTTGAAACTGTTTGTCATCATTATTTTATAGTGATTGCAAAGACTATTACGGTCAATTGTGAATCAGTAGGACGTAAGCGGATCGTATGACACGCTGTTTTGGTTTCCCATCCTTGTACTTTGGATGAAGTTACCCTGTTCATACTAGGTCGTAAACGTCACAATCGTAGTCGTAAGAAATAGAAAACCTCATCCTTACGATTTCGACTACAACGCTTACTACTGTGCTTACCAGTTTTGATTCTCGCCGGATTTTTTAAGGGCTGATTCACACCAGAAATCTCTAACGGACGGAATTATGAATTATTAACTCTCCTTACGATTACGTTTGCTTTAACGATTACGACGCTAGTGTGATCTAGCTTATTTGCGCATAATTGCCGTAAGTACCGCGTTCTATTTTAATGTGCGCTTTTCTGCATAGCCAAGGATTTTTCATAGTTTTAAAAGCACTTTCGAAGCTAGAATTCTCCTCAAATATCTCCTCGAACGACTTCCTTACTCTCTTATGCTATCCAAGCCTTGCACACGTGCGTCCAAAATACAATATAGGAGTAAGGACGCTTAATACGCAGTTGAGAAAATGTTAGCAAGAGCAGATGCTCACGGCGGAAGTGCAAAACAATAACACTACTACACTCTGCGTACTTGTAGTTAGATGACTGAAATCAATAAAATTCAATCCGATTGAGTTCGAGGAAACGTTTGTTTAATTCCTCGGGCGCTTTTAACTGATCAAATAATTGTCCAACAGTTTTTTTCCTCAAAAAATGATTATTTCTGTTGGAAACGTGGTACGCCAATGATAAAACCCGCAAATATTTCACGGTGCGCCGTAATTAGCTGAATAAAAATATGTGAACTCACTTCGTAGTTACTGGGGCAGATAGACTTCATCCACTTCCGGCTACATCATAATTAGTTACACATTAACGACCATGCTTTTTCGGTTTATGGTAGAATGCGAAATCGAGCGAAAAAACCGTTCAGTACCTTTTCACCAAACTAAATACCTCTGAAGGACGGTACACACTTATTATAATACAGCGTTAAACAGTCATTGTCATATAGCAGTGTTAATACGTTTCATTATGAAGGAATGCGGTCAAGCTACACAAAACCTTTGATTATCCTGGGTGGGGTGACTCCGAAATGAAAGGGACGGGGATGCTCGTCGGAAAATTAGAATTAAAACCCTAAAGTATACCAATCTGGGCGTGGCTTAGATGCTTTATTTGACCCCTAAAGGAGACCATGCTAAGACAGACAACCAAATAAGAGCTATGGTGATTTAAATTGCGCTAAAGATGTCGAATGCTGTATTCTGTTATTAGATTTTAGAGGCATTGTCATACATTTTTAGTTTTCATTCATAGTTTATTCTAAGAGATGCCTGTATGAGTGAAAATATTGGCTTTCTGTCCTAAACACCCTAAGTGAGACCAAAATTTGCAATTTAAACCCCTAAGCGAGACGACGAGCATCCCCGTCACTTTCATACGGGAGTCACCCCCCACCCGCCCCCTCCGGATTTATTATCTTTAATCTCAGATGTGACACATATATTTGTACATATATGAGATCAATGCTATGTCTTGATAATAAATTATTTTTATGATTTGCAATACTACCTTTCCGAATAGAAGAAGTCGTCAGAATGAAATATAAAAATACGATAGAGGTAATGAAAACCCAAACAGATCCAGGAAGAAGAAGACGAGTAACGAAATACTACCTACGAAGAGTCAGGTAAAACTATGCCATAAATCACCTTTATTGAACACACACCTTACTCGCATATTAAAAAAAACTGCATCTCACCGTCTCAAATGTTTCATCAATTAGTTATTCCGAATGACGTATTATTCCGAATGAAATATTGAATATTGCCCGTAATGAGTGTTACCATTTGCCACGGGATCAAACACCCACTGATGAAATAATAAATAATAATAATATTTATTACTTGATATTGCACAAATTGACATACTAATAACATGATCAAATGCGCATTATAATAAACTACAACAGTCCAAAACTAAAAGTATACAATATATGGAATAATTACATGAATTTATATTTAAAACAATACAAATGAATCTTTAGTTTACTTATTTACACCAGTTTATCAAAGATAATTATAACGAAAAGGAAATGTATATGTTTCATTAAAATTAGTTAAAGGAGAGTAAAATTTATGTACACCTATATAGAGTTAAAAATTCTACGCAAGTCTAAAATAATAGTAAGTCTTCAACTGTCTCTTAAAAATGTCATAATTGTGCTGCATTCTAATGTCCTGCGGTAAAATGTTCCAGATTTTGGGGGCAGCTATTTTAAAAGCCCTGTCTCCTAGTGTCTTCTTTGATCGTGCACTGTAGTCTTCTAGTAACATACCGTAATTGATCGAATAAGCACCCTCACTCGAATAAGCGCCCCCCTTCGATTAAGCGCCTCTCTTGAACACGAAAACTGAAATGAGCGCCTCTCCTCAAATAAGCGGCCCTCCTCGATTAAGCGCCCTCTCCTCCCCTCTAAAAACAGTAAGAATTTATAACTGTAGGCAGCAATTTTTGAACTTTTGAGCCAGAGAGCAGTAGAACTTCTTGAGTTGTAAAACTATTTTACAGGCAACTAAGTAGCCTGCCTGTATATATATACCTAAAAACGAACTGAAGTTATTTCACAATACCTAAAAACACACCTGCGGAATTGCGTATAGGAACTACAAACTTGGCGTCTGGGAAACAGGCAGAAAAAGTTTGCAAGGTGTGACATATATTGTGTGATATAATTTTTAGGAGCCCACAGTTTTAAAATAAATGAGAAGAAAGGGAAGATCTTTTTCAGGTTATTTATTTATTTATTTTTAATGAAACTTTATTACAACACCGACACAATAAGTACAATACTAAAGCAAGTCTACTACAAAAAACAAAAAAAAAAATATATATATATATATACTACATACAATACTATTGCTTGCGCCACTACTTATATAATGCGAACACTAACACTACACATAATTACTTACACTACAACTGTAAGACTACACACACACACACAACACACGCACTCATACTCGAGCAAGGAATCGTGTTCTCTAGGCTTAGACTATTGTTATTACAATACTACTGGCCCTACATGTCACAATCTTGTTGTAGAAATGACAATAATTTAAAGTACTAAATAGCTATAGGAAAGTAGGTTGGTTGAAAAATCAGGTCTGTTAAGAATAAAATGGAAATTGGATGTGATGTTCTTGGGAAAGGAGCTTGTTCCATTTCTTATAATGGATAGAGTTTATTCCTCTCTTTGGCGATCCGATGCTCCATTTCAAAAACTGCTTTCACTTTGGTTAAGAACACAGCTCTAGATGCTAACACACCCTTTAGCTTGCAATTATAAATATACTGTTTTGAAAGTAGAATGAGATGATTGTTTAAAAGGGCATCTTCTGATTGGTGAGTTATGCCAAGAATTACGTCACTCTCAGTAATTATGTGATTCCCAAACAATTGTTGTATTGAGCTCCAAAAGCTTTGTCTCACGGTACATTGAAAGAAAAAGTGTGACATACATTCCTCGTTGCAAAGACAAAACGCACAGAGAGGAGACTCGGTTTTGCCAATTTTGAAAAGGAAGGTGTTTAATGATAATATTTGATTCAAGATTTTATACTGGAGTTCCCGCGATTTTGTATCAAGTGCACATTTGAAAGGGAGCGTGTAAATAGTTTCCCAATCAAGATTACTTGTTTCCGAGGCATATTGATTTTCAAGTTTCTTTTTTGCTGTTGGTGGTTTAGATATTTTTGAGATGAGAAGATTATAAATCTTCTTTGAGGATAGTTCTTCTTGAGCGAAAATATTAAATGGTGTCGTTTTGTTTGCTGCCTGAGTCACATTGCTGCTCATTTCTTTTTTCCATTCCGGTGGAAGGGAATGATGAAGACATTTTAAATTAAATAAGTCAAGCACGTTTAACAGAGATTCGGTTATGTGCAGCTTGATGCAAATAAACTCACATAAATCCCCGGCTTTACAAAGTCCAGCAGAGAAGAGTTTCCTACTGAATACAGATTTGTTGTCAATGCATATAAACCTATTGTTCCAAATTGGCTGGTTGAATATTTCGTCCAGAGAAGAAGGATTGGAGTTTTTCAAGAGAGACCAAGCTATCAAGCATTCCTGGTAGTATTTTGGTAAATCTATAGGTAATTTTGAGTATTCGAAGTTGCAATAAAATAATAGTCTACCTTCTACTTTGTTGAGGTAGTGATTTAGAATGCACTTCCAAGAGCGTGGTGAGTTATCCAGAAATTTTTGGATGCACATGATTCTTTGTGCTTCAATCATGGATTCGATATGAGGCATCTTTACGCCTCCTTCATTAATATCATTTATTAGGGTAGCACGTTTCACTTTGTCTTTACGTTTCCAAATAAAGTAGTAGTGTGAGACCTCTCCAGCTCCAACTGTTTAGTGTCTTTTTTAAGGATTTAACGATGGAGTCCAAGTTTAATCTTTGGAAAAGCGCATAATCATAGGTAAAATGTATCCCCAAGATTTTGACTGCTTTAGGGATGTGTTCCACCCTTAAATCCTCTGCAGTGACTCTCGAAGAACCACGATTCATAACTTCTGTCTTTTGTTTGTTCATTTTCAAGCCGGAGTACACACCAAATACGTGTAAAGTATTGGAAAGCTGATAAAAAGATTCCTTGTCTTTAAGAAAGACCGTTAAGATGACCAATTTCAGTTCTTGGTTGTCAATTTTGATTCCTCCTATCTTTGTATCATTTCTGATATTGATGGCTAGTGTTTCTAGTACAAGAATAAAGAGATAAGGAGAGAGAGGATCACCTTGACGGACCCCTCGGGAGAGTTTGAAGGGCTGGGTTGCAAAGCCGTTGTTCATGACACTGCTAGATATATTCGAGTAAAAAGTAGTAATCCAGGCAATAAAAGATGGTCCGAAGTTGAATTTCTCGAGGGTGTTTTTAAGATAATTCCAATTGACAGAATCAAAAGCTTTCTCAAAGTCAATTGCTACTAATAGGGAGCTTATGTCCTTTGAAGCTGTTAGAGAAATAATATCGTCAATCGTACGTACTGCATCAAAGTTGTTCTTCCTTTGGCGTAAGCATTCTGTTTGTGGTGTATAATTTCTGGTAACACCTTTTCCAGTCTCTTAGCAATTGCTTTAGTCCCAATTTTAACGTCAACTTTAATTAGAGAAATTGGTCTCCAGTTTTTTATTTGCCGTCGATCTCGATCTTTTTCTCTATGAGGACAATAACTGCTTCTTTTTTGTGAGGCTGAAAGCTCTCTATGTTTGTAGGAATAATTTAGGCTGTTTACTAACATCTCACCAAGAACGGGCCAGAAGCTCCTGTAGAATTCGATAGTGAGACCACCGTTTCCAGGTGTCTTATATTTTGAAAAGTTGATAATATATTGTAACACTCGGCAACAGACACTTCACCTTCACAAAGCTGTTGCATTTCTGGAGATAGTCTTGGTATGCTTTCGGAATCCAGGAAAGGACAAGACTGGTTGATTTCCGATTGATTTGTCTCGCTGTAAAGATCTGAGTAGAAGGAGTACAACTCATCCATGATTTTTTTAGGATTTGTCGTTATATTACCATCGGCGAATTCGACTTTCCTGATCGTGCTTTTTCTCTTGTTGTTTCTTTCAAGGTTTAGAAAGTACTTATTACTTTTCTCCCCTTTTTCATACCAGGATGCACGTGAACGAGTGATCGCCCCCCTAGTTATGTATTCATATTCCTTTTCATACTCAATCTTCAAATTTTCAAGTTCATTTTGGTTTGCTGTAGTTGGGATTTCAGCTACCTTTTCTTCCGCTAGTTTCAATTTGTTCTCGATCATAATCATTCTTTCCCTGCGTTGCTTTGCTTTTACCTTGCCATACTGAATAGTCTCTTTTCGTATGTTATATTTTATCCAGTCCCACTGAACTCTAACGTCTTGATTATAACTAATCTCGGTAAGCCAAAAAGGAATTCGGTCTGTTATTAATTTAAAATATGCTCCATTATCCAAAAGGCTATTATTAAACTTCCAAAAAGAGGGACCGTGACTTGTATCACTTATACTATCAATGTCTAGTGTTATTGCGGAGTGATCAGTTTTAATCGCAGTTATAATGTCTGCCTTAGTTGTGTCATCCTGTAGGGAGTCGCTGATTAACCAGAAATCTAGTCTTCTTTGGATTAATGGGTTTTTCTGTCTCCAGGTGAAACGTTTTTTGGTCGGATTTCTTACTCTCCAAATGTCAGTCAAGTCATATTTCGATATGATGTCTTCGAGACTCTTAACAGAATTCTTTACGGAAGGTTTCCCTCCTGAGCAGTCCAAGTTGGGTACAAAAGTAACATTGAAGACCCCACCTAGTCTGATCTGATAATCTGATTGCGACATTTTCTCTTCTATGAGACATGCAATTTTATCAAAAAATTGGATCTGTTCACACGGCTTTGTAGGTGAATAAATATTAACCAGCAAAAAAGGAGAATCTTGGATCAAGGCATCTAGGATTACGAAAGTTCCCATTTCATCTCTTTGTACTGATTTAATTAGAAAATCCAAACCCTCTCTGATCAAAATAAGAGTACCTTTGCTATGCAAGGTTCCATGAGCAAAGAACAAGTTTCCTCTCCACTGTTTCCTCCATTGGTTCTCTAACTCCTCCGTGCTATAAGTTTCCTGAAGAAAATAAATATCTGCATTTTGTTTTCCTAGCCAATTGAATATGCATTTTCTTTTTTCAAAGGTGCGAATACCTCTAACGTTCAGGGAAAGCAGTTTAAATTGGAGATTATTACCCTCCATCGAGAGAAGTAAAAAAAGTGCCGAAAAAGAACATCACATCGAGATCCATTCCGGTGATTTCATGACAACTATTGGTGCTGCCGTACAACCTACACGCTTGATTTTGAATGACAATGATAAGTAATTTATGCCCAAACTTACTGCACTTGTCAAGCATCCAACTACAATTATCAATTAACACAACGAAGAACATTCACACAAAAGAACAAATAAAGATCTTAAGAAAGCAGCCAGCAAAAGCCGTTAAAATAACGCTGCTTATAGTCTAGGTCTTACAACGGTTAGCAAAATTTGCATAACGCGGGCCTCCGAAAATACAAAAAATATTCGACTGGATTCGGAGTCCCGGAAGGCATGATTTCATCAATAAATAATCTTAACGTCTAAATATGCAGACATACTGATTAAACAGAAGGTAAAGATTTGATTAGTAACTAATATTTACCCCTAAAGTAAGTAGATATAAGCTTAAGGAGAAAATAGAACACCATCAATGTAAAGTTTGTCTGGCTCCGCTCTGCTGAAAAACGCGGTCTTCCCGTCTTTTTTCGCCGCTTTGAATTTATTGATCAATTTCTTCCTTGCTTCAACAATAGATTTCGGCAAATCTGCAGATATTCCAAGTCCCGTTCCTTTTAGCCTCCCCGCTTTTGAGAAAACCTCCTCCCTTTCCGGATATCGGAGAAATCTCGCGATCATCTGCCGCGGTTTCGTCTGTTCGGGGTCGTATTTCCCGATCCTATGCACACGTTGTAATTCGATACTTTCGGCATCATCAATGCCTAAGTTGTTTTGGAAAAAGTCTACCAGAACTTCACGTGGATTTTCTTTACCCTCAGACTACTCGGGTATACCATAGAACCGTAGATTTTCCCTTCTCTGGTACGTTTCCATATATTGCAATTGTTTGCGTAAAGATGCCATCTCACCGTTCGCTTTTGCCACGTCTGCTTCGTAGTTGAGAATCTTTTCTTCCGCGGACTTTACATTCTTATTTAGAGTAGAGATATCACTCTTCATCTTGTCAGCATCGGCAATGTAGCTGGTAACTTTCGCTTCAACTGACCTCACTAACTCATCGTGTCCGTTTAAACATAATTCAAGAGTTGAGACTTTCTCCTGTAGTCAGCTCACTGTTTCGTTAACATTACACATGTGTTTCTCTATTCCGTCCATTTTGTCCTCTAGAATTGCCAACTTGGACAAAATCAGTTCAATTTTAGACATAACGTCCTTGGCCATATCGAGGGCTTCCAAGATGTCGTCCGATTCCGAACCCGGAGATCGAGTTGTTCTTGCTTTTTCATCCTCTGGTGACTTTAGACTATCCTCTGAGCTTTCGGAATTGCCTTTCCTGTCTTTTCTTTTGAAGTAATAGGATGTATCTGCATAGATAGCCTTCGAAAAGATTAATTTTTACGGAGCCACGTTGTAAACGTCTACTCACGAGCCATGTCCGACCCAGTCCCCTCTTTTTCAAGTTATCATTTTTTCCGACCAGGAGGAGGCCAACGACAAGGTGAACGTTATCGATGATGATGGAGATGGAGACGACGATGATGATGTAAAAGCTACATTATAGGAACAAATTCTGAGTCCTTGTAATTTTGTTAATAAGCACCTCTCTTCAAATAATCGCTCCTCCTCGATTAAGCACCCCCTTGAACATGAAATTTGAAATAAGCGCCCGCGTATTCGATCAAATACGGTACTCCCGTCCAATCTAAGATTGTATCTGGATGTACTCTTATTTGATGTAGCAAATATTCATTCTGGGTATTTGGTCTCTCTCTCTCTCTCTCTCTCTCTCTCTCTCTCTCTCTCTCTCTCTCTCTCTCTCTCTCTCTCTCTAACGTAACTTATAATAAATAGTTGTACCAATATAGGAGTGACTTACTGTTACTTTGATATATTTCCTCCGTGAGTCTTCCTCTACACTCTTTATTATGGAAATTGACGGTGCTTTTCTGTTGAAGGGTATTTGTTCCGAATTTCTCATAGATGTTGGAATGTCTGGCTCGAGAGAGAGAGAGAGAGAGAGAGAGAGAGAGAGAGAGAGAGAAAAAGACGAACAAAGTATACATAGCCTTGTTCACGTGTGCTACAAGTCGAGCTGTTCATCTGGAACTTGTACGAAGTCTGAATGCAGAAAGTTTCATCAGATCCCTTACTCGTCTTAAGCTTTTACGGGAAGAAGAGGAACTCGTACCTTGCTGGTCAGTGATAATGGGAATAAAGTTTCAAGGGTACAGACCTATATTGTCAGCGTAGTCACAAAGAAGGGAAGCTCAATGTTAAAGTAGCCCCTTGGTGGGGTGGTTTTTTTTTGAGCGGCTGGTAAAATCAGCAAAGTTAAGTTTGAAGAAGGGCCAACGGAAGCTCGATAAAACTACGATGAACTATCGACTGCCCTAAGAGAAGTTGAAGTAGTCTTAAATTCACGACCTTTGACGTACGTTAAAATGAAATGGAAGGACCTTTGATGTCCTCTCACCTGTTTATTGGCCGTAGAATTCTGTCAATGGCATCAAAGAGCTCTTTCAATGAAGTTAACCACACAAAGGAAAAACTCACCAGGAGAACAAGTTTCTTACAGCGAATCCTAGATCACTTCTGGAACCGATGGCAATCCATCTGACACTACCTAGAGAACATCATCGCTGTTCGAAGAGAGTTAACTCTCTCCATTAAGTGCAAGGGGGAGATGTTGTATGCATACATGACAACAAGAACCCAAGACAGCTGTGGCGCCTTCAGAAAGGGATCAACTTTTAGTTCCTGGTCGAGAGGGCAAAGTTTGGAGTGCAGTAGTGAGAGTGAAACCCGGCAACTCCCCTACTTCAAAATAGAGGCGGCCACTGCAGAGGCTCTACCCCTTAGAAGTGGAGCTGGATACTGAAACTGTCAACCCCGTATCCCAGACGGAGAGCATTGTTCCTGTTAGAGTAGTGAGAGATGAGAATGTCCCTGTTGTCATTATGAACTCTAAGACAGATTTCTTAAGCTTATTCAGTTTTGTAATGAGTTAATTGGTGAATTTTTTCTTGAACCTTGAACTTTTTATTGATGATTCTCATCGAATATGCCGTCAATTTACATGGAATTCGGCTAGCGGGAAGAATACCTAGTAAATCTCAAAAGGGTGTCTGCGATTGTCGATTTTCCGTTTAGTTTTAAAGATATGATGATTCCTTGTCAATGATACGCCAAAACTGCTATCTTGAAATATAATAATTCATAAACTGGAAAAATAATGAAGCGTTAAAATAAAAATCCTAGACACCCTTTTTAAAATCAACATCTGCAGAACAATTTCCAGTTACAAATATGGGTGAAAATGAAAAAGAAATGGACTGTTGTTACTTTTAAAGCTCTTTTCTTTTTCTTTTTTCGTGACAATGTGACAATTTCGCCTTTACAAAGTGGTGAAATACACGCAAGTATTAGCAAAATTAGTTAAACTTGTTTCTCTATGGGTCAAAATGTGACGAGCAGGTCTTTATTACGCGGTGCAATATTTAATTCAATGTAGTAGGTAGCGTGCGTTGAGTTAAACTTACTTGCACATGCGTCATATGTAAGACATGTACCGTTACCCCAAGGTTAACAGCGGTTTGTCTGTGTCATATAACTTTGTAACGTTGACTAGGTAGTGGTAACGTTGTTAGTGTGGTGTTACCTGCTTTAGTCTTGTTTACCTTACGCTGCATTGCGAGATGTAAGCATGGCGTCATGGCTGCATGACATCATAACCGGAACCAGAAGTTTAAGGTAACCATTAGGAGAAAACCGGAAATTTACCGAGACTGCGTTAGGCCGAGACAAAACCGGATTACTAAGGCAAGTGACTTAGAAGAAAACCGAGCAGAGTGCACCATTCATGTTTTAGAATGACTCTAGCCTATGTAGTAAGTGCCTCTGTGGGTTTTTCCACACGTAGGATAATTTTTACTTCTCTGGTCGTTTTTTACTTGTCCAACTCTCCTCTGCTCTCCTTATCCAAGATGGCAGCTTCAAAAAACCAAAGGAATATTTAGTACAGAATCACCCAAATATGCCTGAAATGCAGGCTACCTGATATGGTCTTACGAGAGAGGGCACTTCTCTCCCTGCATAGAAATGGATAAAACTGAACAGGCACACCAAACACAACTATTTTATTACAACTTTAAATGTGCAGAGAATTTAAGTTTCATTACAATTATGTAAGAAATTCAGGAGTAAATACATTGAATTGTGTTACACAATAACTGTTAAAAGGCTACAGATCATTCTCTATAAATATTCATTCTACATTCTTGAAACAAAACAGAACCACCCGCATCATGGTCTATTGACAATAAAACTACTCGTGAAAGTAATAACAAGGCATTTAAACGACAGATACATCTGAATACAATTCTACTGTTACAACAAGCCACCTCTTAGGGCTAATACAAGATGAAGAACAGATCCTCCTTGAATCTTGTAGTCTGCAGCAGTTTTGTCATCGTTCCTTGCAACAAAACAGTTAAGTTTTTTTTAGACAAGATTACAGAGATCATTTTCTTATAAATCATGAACCAGTACAAGCCAAAAATAAATTTAACTGAAAATATGGCCAAAGCTGGCTGCTGTTTGAATATTGAGCACTAAACGTTGTAAAAATTAAGATTTACGTTTTAAGAATTTTTTATGATCACTCAGAAAAATTAACATTGACACATAAGAATTACAGTTATTTTGACATGTGCGACCTTTAGATAGTATTCACGTCAAGGGATATATGTGTAACAGTAGGGCATAAAGGATATATCAGAAGTAGAATTGTCCTTAAAGTGTGGGCTTTAAGGTGGCCGAACACAGTTTTCTTGTACCTTTGCGTTATTCATCGTTATTCTCAAACCACTGGCAGTTGGGCAGCCAAAATTGGCAAGATGCAAGTTCAACGAAAAAAACTTATATCTTGATATGTTTTATTGGACAGAATGCCATTGCCATGGCAATGTTTTCAAACACAACAAATAGTGTGCTCGTTAAGACGGAAAAGGAAAAAACGCTTACAAATTCTTCACTAAACAAAATGAAATGATCGCTGTACAGGCGCCATGTTTGTTTTTCTTAAAAGCTGTCAGCTTTGTGCGCACGCTAATTCACGTCAGCAGTACAGATCGTAGAGCGCGTGCAAACTGTGTTCAGACACCTTAACAATAATTAACCGGCAGATCAGAACCAATACTACAGTGCAAATCGTCAAAAGTGTTGCTGTATAAAGGAAGACAGTCAATGATAAAAGAAATTGATTTTCTGAGCTTCAGACAAAAGTGTTTGTGACAGCTGTACTTACATTTGCTTTCCACTAAATATCAACCTGAAAATCAGTTAAAACCCATTACATCAGAGGCAGAATATAAACAACAATGTAAACATTACATTAGGAACTGTTTTGGAAGTAATATTGTTCCTTGTCCTTTGTTTGGTGAAAATTATGAATGGCACTTTCAGTTACTCTCACCGATTTTAGGAACTTCACAAATCTAGGTAGCTCTATTGTGGGGCGAATGAAGTGTTCCCACAAACACACCCTGTTTTCTCACAACAGGAACTCACTGTCCCCAAAAAATGCAAATTGAAACCCTGCCACAGAATATTGCATTTTGTGAAGAGAAACATTTTCTGATTCTTGATAATTAACCTTTCACTTTAACACAAGCAACAAATTTAGATTACATCAACAAATTACAATATATTACAACAGCCAAATAACAAGACAGTACAGTTTGAATTATTCATATTGTTCTGCTCTCACCTCTGCTGTGGTGGGGGGATTCCTTCTTTCTCTTCAACTCTTTCCTTGATTCTTTCAACCTGTTTTAGAGGTAATGAGAGCTATAATTAGTTTTAAAGTAAACAGCAAAATGTGCAATCAGTAAAACCCGAAAAGGTCACTTTCGCCTCCAGGAATACCTTAATTGTTTACTTATCTATTTGTGTATTTATTAACTCTTTACAACAAGGAATTATTATAATATTGATCATGGTATTTGTCAAAGTATTTTTACTCTTACAAGGGAAATATTTGATAATTCCAAGACATCTGAAATTAGAGACACATATTGTAGTAACTGATGGAAAAAAGATACATTAAGGAGGCTCCCCTGGTTTTGGTAAGGGTACACCATCCTAAATTGAAACCACTGTTTTCTGGAAGGACTGAGACATTTCTTCAACATGCTGTGAGTGGGTAAAGTAGCTAGTCCCACCAATTTCCGCCACTGAAGAATCAGTGGTAAGCCTGTGATAAATACAGGCGAGCTAAGTAAATCTTACTAGTATGAATCTCATAAGCCATTATGATATTTAGAGGATTATCTGCCAAAACGCCAATGACATTTGACTGCGGGACTCACAACAGTCAGTCTTGGACCTCATGTCTAACATGCAATCTTACCTTGTCTGTCGGCTCAATGTCAATCTCAATCTGCAAATTGAAATTACAGAAATATTAACTACAACAGTGCATATCTGTGGCACACAGTGGTATTTTGGACAAGAAAATAATGTGAAAGGACACAGTGGCAAGATGAGTGGTTCCTTCAGAACGCACTTTCATAAACAATGCCTCATGAAAAAAAAAGTACATGTATTTATTGACATGGAATGTGTGCAGAACCAATGATAATTTTTTTTGACTTCATCACAATTTTTGCTTACACAACTTTTCCTTCACAAATATTGTTTGATGTAACAAGGATTTATAAAGAAACCTTGGGGGCTTTAAAACTACCATTCAATACATGGCAGCAAAACTTAATGAATGAAATCCTGTAATGAATACTAGTACTTCATGGTGCTACATTTCTATGATAAAGTGAAATGATGGTGACATGTTTCAAAAGCGATTGCTTTGAAATTTCATTTGGCTTCAACCCAAGCACATCCCTCCCCCCACTTGAGGTAAACATAAATAGTTGTTGGCATGACTAACATGTGAGACCGTGTGAATATCAGCTTGACAACATAATTTTTTAGCCTGCATAACTGGCGGTGTTGTCCGTGTATGAAGGAAAAGTTTTGGCTGAGGAGTAATCATTCACAGGCAGGTGATCTGTGACAACAGAAGCCTAAGCTGCAAGAAAATACCGCCTGCCAGAGAATTAGGGTTTTTTTATAGGACCAATATCCGGTTACTGCGCATGTTCCAAACTTTGATTTCCTGACAGGATGTCGCAAATTCAAAAGATGCGAGAAGTGACATAGAACCTTCAAAAATCCGTTTGCATTGTACTCAGTTAAGTTCAATACTACCCTAAAGCTTCTCCCAGTTATAGATTAATGATATATAGTTTTCGTTACGTTCCAATTTGTGTGAGATTGGGTTTTTTTGGCGTTGTTTTCAATGCCGTTGGATGGAGGACCGAGAGGAGGGAAGCGCTATGGCGCCGCTCAAAGGCTTCTTTCTCCAGACAGCTTCCATAAAAGCTCAGAAAATCGTGAAAGGAACAAGAAGAAATGGAACCAGCAGCATACCAGAATATATATAAAGAAAGCAATCCATGAGACATAGAAACGACTGAAGGGACCAGTGGTGTCTGTATTCGATCGACTTGGTCTTTTGACCCATTTTGCTTCTTGTTTTTTTGTAGCGGGTTTACAATGGAGGGTTTTTAAATGTTGACTGAACTGAGCCGTTACAACTTAGGCATCGCATTCTCGAGGTCATATCGAGGTCATAACTGGTGGATTCTTGTGGCTTTCGTCGTTTGTTATTCTCCGTTGGTTTGACTTCTGATCATTTGTTAAGCGACTTGATGTGGTTTTTATGCCGCTCTTGTATAATAGGTACGTTGAATTTGGCTCATTTAGGAAATTTATGGGTTTTTCCGCCTCTCATGTTTATATTTTCGACAATAAAGGATCTGAAATATTCACTGCAGCGTGACGAGTTTCCCTGCTGATGTTTGTAATGCTGGGCTTGGCTTATGTTTTTAATTCTGTTGCAGGATTTTGTTTCACATCACGCTCTGTTAAATCTTTGTGTATAATTAGGGGCACCCAACGAGAAAATTTTAGCAAAATACTTGAAATATCATTTCCTGCTTTCTAAGATAGCTTCAGAGGTTTATAAAGGCATATTTGTGAAAGCTAATACGGATTGATCTGTTCGGATTTTTTAGCTGAATATTTTTGCCGCAGAAAATTTTAGGAAACAGGATCCTATCCGTGAATTTCAGAGCTGCTGATGGCTCGCTGAAAATGCTAGCTGACCTTATTTTGCACTCTAAACGACATATTTGTCTCTCCAAAAACAATAGGAACTAATAAGTCCTCTTGTTACGAAAGTCCGACGTGATGTTTTGCCAAAGAAATCTCTAGCTTTCACTGCAGTTAAATCCGTTAAATCCGAGTGTGATCTATAGACCCTTTTTGTGAAGAAATTGAAGTTGTAGCTTCCTTGGAGCTATAAAACGCGAGCAAATATTTAAATGGCGGATGTAAACAGCAGATCACCGCGTGGGCCACAGGGTAATCTTGTCACCTCAATGTGACAGTTCTACTGTTTTTTTTTTTAAGATAACAGCTGACGTTCCTGCGCACGCATTATCGGGATAGTGTCCCTTTAATGCTGCCCACTTTATCACCTCTGCTGATCTAATTAAACCAGCAAACTAAATCAGAGAGAAAGCTGTAAATTCAAAACACTGATTATTTCCACATTCATTTTGATGGAAATTTTAATTCAACCTTTCAACAGTATGAAGTGCGGTAGGAAAAGAAATGGTAGAACTCTCTCCATAAATTGTCTAGACACTGTACATGTGTAATCAAGTACTCTTTCACATGGAGTTTGTCAATCCTGTCAAAGGAAATGTGTCAAAATGCTGTTGGGCTTTTCAATTTGATTCACTCTAAATGAACAGTTTTGGTTATTGGTAAGAGCGTGCTTTGCATGTCTTTTTTTTAAAGTTCAGTAAACGAAATGCCATTATCATTCCAATCACTGAACTACTTGCAACTGTCAAATGAAAATCATTTCAAAATGCGGTACATTAGGTTGATTGTGAATGAATAGGATGGGCAAATGAGAAAAGTGCTTGGCTGCAAGTCACAAACTGGAAAGGCTGATGCATTTCGAGGGATCAAGAGCCAATATTAAAATTTATTTCTCAGCTACATGCTGTAATGTGCATAATATGATTAACTTGAGATATATAAGCTATTTTAAAACATCAACTGAACTGAAACACGTTTCGATTAAAAATATGAAGTATTCTGTGGTAAAGAAAATCTACTAAATTGTGAGTAATTACTCTGCATATTAAGCAAGTCTCAGATATGACAAAACGCATTACTAGTGCTTTGAAAATCGGAAATGCCTGAGCTTGACCTACCTCCTTTCCTGTCAAGGTCTGTGAGATGTGGAGGGATAAAAGAAAGAAAACTGCCTTAAAACAAGGAAAACAATTTCAAAAACACGTAGTTAATCATAATTACCTTCACTTTGATAAGCATCCTGAGACGAAGTTAGTTTTTTACGGTAAAAATGTTTGAATTTTAAGGGCAAACTGACTTTTCCTTCAAGTTCGCCAAAATGCACGTACTTATTGATTGCTGGCGCAATGTTCTCCTTGTCAGAGGAGGGCTGGTAACTAATCAGCTGTTCTCAGCTGATCAGTTGTGTTTGCGGGCTCGTTATCCTGTAATTCTCTTTGTTCTGGCAGCCATTTTGGACTGATTGTGTGAAAACACAGTCAGAGAATCCGTTTCCATCTCACAAGAAGGAGCGGTTTTTAAAACAATCCATCATGTTTTCTTTACTAGGGAAATTCATGTTTCTATTTCTTTTAATTTTACCGGCATCTCTGGTCCTGATTGGAAATGGTGAGTCACTTAATCTTGCGTGATTTAATTTTTTGTAACGTAGTAAATGTAGCCTGGATATACGGACTCCTGAATTCCCTTGTGTCCAATGATGTTTTAGGCATTTGGAATGATCTTACCAATGTGGAAGTAACAACAGCTTGAGTGAAGCCTTTTGAGAGATTGCTTCGTTGTCGAAAGTGTTTTATTTTCGACGTCGCAGCGTTTCTCGAGTGTCGCTTCATTCTCTCTGTTCTTTGATGAAGAGAAGTTGTTGTCTTCGCGTTGGGCGAATGATTTCATTTGTTTTGTCTGAGGACTACATTTAAAAGAACAACAAAGCTTCAGCGGGCCTAAAATGAAATGAAATGTTATTGATAGTTCTCGGACACCGTTTCCTGTCTTATACTAATGAGATCTATTTTGCGGTATGTGTACGTGGCATTTAACTATTGGGACATCAAAAGATATGTGTGTAATGGCGCGAGAGGATGAGGTTGAAAATGAGCAAGAGGTTGCACAGCCGACTGAAGCAGAAGCTGCAGGAGATGAAGAATATGTCGAAGACGTCGTCGAGGAGGAAGTTGATGATGGAAAGGTTAGCAGTTACTTTAGACTACTTGCAGTTGTGTAATGTACCCATTCCATAGCTTTTAACCCATAAAAAGTGATCATATAAAAAGTGATCATATAAAAGTGATCATATATTGAAAGGCTTTGACTTATAGTCTATTCATTTCTTTGTTTTCCACAACTTGCTAAGTGAAATCAACTTAATTTTAGTGTGATAAACGTAAATTGTATTTGGCCGTTTTAGCAAGACAAACAGTAGCTTCCTTTATTATGATCAGTTTTTGTTGGATTTTTTAATTAGCCATCCCATTCAGGCTAGACTGTTTTCTGCTTTAATTGCATTACAACTTTGAACACCAAATAAGTGTATTCTTTCATCCAGAGTTTATGTTTTTCTTGTTCATGTATACAGTCATGAAGCCTTCAGTATGGCATCTGTGTATAAACAACTTGGCTGTTCTGTGCTGAGTGATGTGCTGAAATGTTGTTGTTCATAAATAAAATGTTTCTCATGAGCTTGTTTTGTTTGTTTCACTAATGTGGCTGCCAACCAATAATTGTCATTTGAATTTCTAGGGAATGGTTGCAAACCATGACTTCTTAGGAGAAAGTTGTAGATCACCAACTGATAGTGTAATTTGTGTGTCAAAACAGGTTGACTCTGAGGAAGAAGAGGAAGACAAAGATGACAGTCCAGTTACAAAAGACTCTGTAAGTATTGAGTTCTCTGGTGATATCCAATGTAACATGTTCCTTTTCCTTCTACAGTAAAGTAAGGCATACTGAAACTCAGTCAGCTGTCCTATAGTGTTAAATAGCGATACATTGGCCAGTTGCTCCATTGCACAAACTTTAGGGAGGCCTTACGAGGGGTGTACAGTGTATGCATGGCTACCATCCTTATTTCATTTCCGGTCAGTTAGAAATGTCCCTTTCAGAGTTTGATCATATTTCTGTTGCTGTTACAAGAGTTGCAGCCTTGTAGTTTGTTGTCTTTCCACTTCATTAATGTCCCTGTTTCAATGCTATGTTGCTTGCTGAAAAGACCCTAACAGGGCCTCTCCAGAGCTGTTCAAATTTTGATGTCAATGACTCTGAGATGATTATTTTATTGTGCAGTGTACTTATGTGTTTAATTAATGTTTTGCATAACAATTAGTGTTATTAGGTTTTATTCGTGTATAAGAATTGGGAACTTAGTATACTGCTGTGACTCCTGTGTAATTTATGATGTATTAACCAAAATGTGCAGTGTCCTTCATACTCAAAAAGCAATTTCTTCTTACTGAATCTTGTACGTTAAATTTTCTTCCTGTGATATGTCTGAGAATTTCCTTTGTACAAGTAAGTGTAGACATCATGGCTTCTTTGCTTGATGATCTGCATGTATCTGCTTGACAACATAAACAACATATTGAATGTTTATCCCACAATGAAATCGTGTTGATGTGGATCACAACCTTTCTACTACTCTCTTAAGACAATGGAGCCAATTGACTGCTAATGGTGATTGGCGTATTTCAATCCTCATTAACTGATTATTGCACTTTAATCCTCATTTTGATCATTACTGTTGTAAAGAAAAATTATGTGTTTAATTTTTTGGGGGATGAAAGGACTTAATGCCACCTTCTTGTTTCTTTAGAAAACTGAGGCTGAAGCAAGTGAAGAGGAAGAAGAGAAAGAGGAAACTCCAAAGCCATCTCCTGATGCTGACACTGTGATCCTTTTTACCAAGCCTGGCAACCAGGGTTTGTTGTCTACTGTTCTTGTTGTGCCTTTTGGAGTAGATGTCCTCATGTTTCAGAAACAATTTACCTTTTACAGGGCAAGCTGTTAGGTCTGTTTGAAAAACCCAGGTTGTACATGTAGGACCAGAGTGCTGTTTTGTCATACTTACATGTAGTTGAACCTGTCAGGGGTACGATGATCCCTCCAACACAGCTCTGAGAACTTGAACAATGACATTTTATAAGTTTTTTTGCTTTGTACTCTAAACATTTTTGCAGAAGTAATTTTTGTTGTTGTCGATCTTTTTTTTAACTGGTCCCCTGGTTACTGACTGCTTAAGACATATTTCCCAAAAGCTTCCACTGTCAATGACCATCTTGCCATCTGTCAGAATTTCTAGCATGCTGCTAGCTGAGGAATGTGTTTGCCTTCTGTGCCTGGATTATCAGTGGTACTACATGTACATGTACATACCATTTTTGGCTTGCAACGTCAATGTGACCAAATTGGTGTACATGAACAGAAGATTTCTGATAATCTCCTTTGTTTCACAAATGTGGCTCCTCATGCCATTAATATTTGAATCACCAGTACATACAGTATCACATACTAACTAAGGAGAACTTTTGAGGCATGACTTTGGTGTAATATTTATTTTGAAAGAATTTCCTGCTGGTGAGGTGATCAAGTGCCTTGTTGGTCTGGCTAATAATGGCAAGAATGATTTCATTGTGGAACTTGTAGAAGCATCTCTGAGGTAACTGTCACTGGTTTAGATGCAAAATGTTTCCGAGATACAGTGTCACTTTGCTTCTTCACTAAATCAGATTCAGAGTGCAATGAATTGGTTACCGTGAATGACCTGCTGGTAACCTGAGGGCTTCTCTGACTATCACACCAGTCTGGTTGGCCAAAGGATTGTCAAGAGAGATTTCTCTTTATGTTCCAAATGATAGTCACTGGTGTATATGTATAAACAGTACTGTTTGGACGTTATGTCCAGCCACACAAATGTTGGTCATGGGCAAACTGTGATTAGCCACCATGTGATGGCTCACTGTTTGACAGTTGGTCATTAAAAGTTGTAAATCTGCGACCGACGAGACTATACGTGACTCAATTTGTGTATCAACACACCAATAACATGGAGGTGATGAGTTCCAATCTTGTGCAAGCCTTGAATTCATTTCAGGCATTGTGATTTTGAGTATTGCAAAACTGCATTCACTGTGATGTTCATTACATACTTTGAATATTGATGGTGAAGGTAAAGCATTAATCACTATTGTCTTGTTTAACATGCAACTTGCAGGTATCCTCAAGATTACACATATTTCATTCAAAATGTAAGTTTTCTTTAAAACGAAATTCTTGTTACATTCTGGCTTTTTTTAGTGATCATCACAATGCGTTCATTAAGATCTGTAGTCAAATTTTTTTCCCTGTATTGAATTTTTGACTGACTGTATTTGTTCAATTGTGACAGTTTACTGCATTCCAATATAACACAGTGGTACAGCCAGGGAGCCAGGTATGCATTTAAAATGTTCTTTCCATTTCATAGAATTAAAGGTGTTGGGAAAAAGTTACCAAAAACTCTAGTTGTGGTCCTTGGCAATATTTGAAACCAGATTTGTCTGGAATGTAAAAAATTTACAGAAGCCACTTTCTGGTCAATGGATCATGAGGTTTTTATCTCTTTAGTTGGTTAACATGCTTGACAACCATAGAAAGACTAGAAATTAATTTTACTTTGAAAAGCAGAAGAAGTGATTTTAGTTGGGATTTCATTGTGATGTCAGTTTAGAAATCCAAATTGACCCATTCTAAGAGCTTCTTAATGTAAGCCTATTGATAGGCAGTTCTTTGTTGTTTTTGTCAAGTCAAAAGCATTCAGATCAATGTTCAACACACGTGCTCACTGTTGTTTTGTAGGCTTCCTTTGAATATGCATTCAAGCCTCATGAGTCATTTGGTGGGCGGCCATTTGGACTAACCATTAACATGGTGTACAAGGATTCGGTGAGATATTGTTAAGATATTTTCCAATAGTTTGCTTAGCATTGAAATTTTATTTAGAAATGGACACCTTGGCAGTTTGACAAAGTGTTCAAATACTAGAAAAACATTTTTGTCAATCAGCGAGACCTTTATGTGTCAGTATTGAGAAGTAAAACACATTTTGGTATCACTTTCTCTATTTTCCTTAGGTAGTACTGAAACTGGCCAGCAGAGATGACTGTACTTTATGTTAGAATAGATTTCTCTATTCATTTAATTTTATAAAAACTTTCTTTTTTTTGCCCATTAGGAAGGCAAGCCTTTTATGGATGCTGTATTCAATGAGACAGTCAACATTACTGAGAGTGATGAAGGAATGGATGGTGAAACGTAAGAACTGTTTGCTGACCTTGTTTTTTCTTTCAGTCCCACAAGTGATGTATCATGGCCAAACCTCTCTCTAAGGGCACCTCTCTACTTTTTGTGACTCAACTTCTACAATTACTGTTCAGCACATTTTTATGCCAGTGGGCTGTGGATGTTTTAAAACTTGAGCAGCTATGTTGACCTCTTTTCCAAAAACATGAAAACCATATGACATCAGAAAATTGTCATGAAACAATCTCAAACGTTTGACGTAGTCTAGATGTCATAGTTTAATGAAAAACAAGCTGTTGAAATTTGAGTTTTAATCCTCACCTGACATGTTTTTGTGTCCATCAGATTCTTTCTGTATGTGTTCCTGGTTGCAGTGGTGCTTTTACTGATTATGGCAGGTCATTATGCACTTACATCAGTCAAGGTATGATCACTCATTTGAATTCCTTGAGATGAATATCATAACTGAGCAGCAACTCAAGGCAAACCTGTTTTACTTAGAATAGGACTCCCTGTGTTTAGGGGAAAGTTGTCAAAGATCTCTCTGTGTCACCTACTTGTTCTAAAACAGACATTCACAGTGTACATTTCTTTTGGTTTTCTTAACCTCTCAGGCAATCACAAAAAAAGAACAAGGTTTACAGTTGTTTTCACGTTACTTTACCGCGCGGTGTTGCGAAGTTTGTTGGGAGATTGGGTACTAGGTTACGAACTAGCGAATTACGTTGCTAAGTACCGAACGCAATCACAGGGCGCAGAGGAGTCATATTTGAACGTAATGCTGGCTAAATTCATCGCGCAAATCGGTCTAGTTATTCGAAACAATGAACGTGACTGAACAAAGCGTCATGCTATCTAGTTACGCGTCTGGTGAAATTCTATCCACAAGACGAAAGGCCGACAATGGTCGCCCGAAGGGCGACGTTATCGGAAAGCGAAGCTTTCCGAAACGAGGCACGAAGTGCCGGGAAGAAAAAACGAAAAAACGGGAAAACGGGATAGCGTTGCTAAGCTTTTGAGTACTGTTCTAAAAGACTGACTTGTCAAAATCGCTTCCGATCCTGCGCAGAATGCTTTGTTCTGTAATTGATGACTCATTTCCGTCACCGGAATCCTCCGGTCCACATCGAACGAAAACGGGCCGTTCAACTCCAAAAATTCGCTCCCCAAAAGTTAGATTTAACGAACTTTCTGATTAAACTTTTAATCCGCCTTGGTAGAAAGTATTATTTCAATTTCACTTGCCGAAAACGAGGCCTTTTTGTTGGAAGTGTGGCGATTTACTGGGGATTGAAAATTGGACTGAAATTGCTTTCGTCCCTTGTCTCTTTCTTTGCGGTTAGTCGGCTGTTAGTTACTGGTGATACGCCCACAGTAACTGCTGTATGCGGCTTTCGTCTTGCGGGTAGAATTTCAACAGACGCGTAACTAGATAGCGTGACGCTTTGTTCAGTCACGTTTATTGTTTTGAATTTGCGCGATGAATTTAGACAGCATTACAGTCAAATATTACTCCTCTGCGCCCTGTGACGCAATTGCGAACTTCGAAACGTAGTTGACAACTTAATTCCCGGCGAAGTACAACTATAAAATTCTCGCCGAAATACAGTAATTTCATTTTTATTCTCTTGTATTCGCAAATCATGGAAACTTTGAAGTCACAGGGGAAGTCGCTGCCAATTGTAGCTCAATGCAAAATCCGTGGAAAGTGGCTAGAGGATTTTAAGATATTTCAAATAGGACGACATCGTAAACAAAGAGCGAAGGATATTAGGCGTTGGCTTGAAATGCGACTTATACAGTGAACTTACTTTACAAGTTTTTTTAGTTAGTCATGTAAACGTATTGCCTGGGCCTTCAAACGGGCTGAAATTGCTTATCTTCTGTCCAGAAGCTTTTAATTTTCGGAAATCCTTTGTTGACAGAAGGAGATGTAGTTAATATCGATGATGCAGACTCCGTCATGCTTGTCTGACACGTAGAATCTGTGATACTTCACGCATATGGATTTATGTTGGTGTTTCTTCCTCTGTATCATCTCGTCTACAACACTGTGAGTACCACTTCTGGTTTGCACGAGACCTCTGAGCTTGTACTTCGGCGTGAATGAAGTTGCCAACTATGTTTCGAAGTTCGCAATTACATTCGGAACTTCGCAGTGTTGTTGGCTAGTTCGTAACCTAGTACCCAATTTCCCAACGAACTTCCCAACACCGCGCGGTAAAGTCACGTGAAATCAACTGTAATGATTATTACAGCAGTTGTCGTAAAAGTTTTGGGTCATGTGTTGCAACAGTCGACACACTTGTAACAAATTTATTGTTTGACTAAACTGAACCTGCATGTACATTACCTATAATGTTGATGTCTTACTGAGTAGGCTCCGCTGTAACATGATTGTGTTAAACTGTGATAACCAAAATACTACATAAAGATGGCAAAAAAGTTCAAATATCGAACTTCATTTTGCAACATACAAATACGTCATACTTTGCAAAGCTGTCTTATTAAAATCTCTGCGTCTGCCATTTAATGGTGCAAATGACCTGTTTGAACCCTATTTTGGACTTCCGAAATCACTGTGAGTTTGAAAGAGTTTTTTTGTGAAAAGAATTGATGTCAAATCAATTTGTCAAGCACTTGTGATAAAGGTTGTGGATTTGTTTTCTTCCAAGGGTGGGAAACCAGCTGCCAAGCCTGTGGTGGAGATGGGAACCCAACAGAATGCTGATATTGATTATGATTGGCTGCCAAAGGAAACCACAACAGAATTTGGTAAGTTGTACTTCACTTAACAAGTGCATGCATTTGATTTGAGCATAATGGTTTGTTCAGCTGAAGTGCAGTCAGATGACCGTATTCTGGAATGATGATGTGGTGGAAAAGTCCCCAATGTTGAGATCTCATAGCCACTGAAATTCTAATTATAGCCTTGCTATCCTGTGTCTTCTAGTGTAACAAGCGCTACTAGATACTGATTATGCAAATCAAAAGGTATTTCTGTACCTGATCAGTCTCTTGTTTAACTTTCGTATATACCACATACGTAAATAGTGTTTTTCGTGTCCTCTGATTGGCCACTCAAACCACAGAATAGTATTTGCTGTTCACCTTCGATAAAGGCAGTGGTTTCCTTGCTTGAGAGTTTGCCCATTTATAAAAAAATAACTTTCCAGGGCTGGCTATTTGCTTGTGGGGTATAAACTTAAACAATTATTTACCTCAATGTTGGTGAACAATGGTGGATATTTACCTCCACTCTGGTGAATAAGAGTTATTCTTGAGTATTTCTTTTGGTATTTGCAATCAGTTCCTCCCCAAATTTTACCAGTTGTTTGAAAAGCTTCTGAAGATTGACACAATAATAGTGGTGGGAAATATGCTCTTGTTATTGATATGGCATGCTATTAGACTAATACAATTTTTCCTTTCTTTTTCAGCTGGCAAAAACTCCCCACGTCGCTCACCAAGAAACAGACGGCAGAAACGCAACACAGGCTCAGATGAATAGATATGTTATTAGTCTTCTTTAATGTGAACGTACATGTACGCCAACACCCTGGTGTGTTGAAAAACAATCTGAATTGTCAGGTGAAACATTGTCTCAACAATGTAACATAATCAACTGGAGTGTTTTTCTTCTTTAGTTCTTTACTTTTCTTGAAGTTGACCTGACACACAGTATAGTAGCATTTTTTAAAGTGGAACTCAAAGTATCAAAGCTACTCACCAACTTGTTTGATAAAATTATTAGAACCACTGTGGCCTCCAAACTCAGCAATACACAACAGCTGTTCATCACTGCTAGTTTAAAATTAATGTGATTGATTATCTTTGAAAAAGACAGGGTCAAAATTTGAAATAAAACGCCGAGAAGTGTTGTTGGCTTTTCTGTAATGTGTAATGCTTGGCCGTTTTGAAACCAACTGAGTCTTGGCAGGACGCACGGAAGTGAGGTGTGAGGGTCAAAATGTTGGTATGTGCGATGTCAGTCTGAAGGCCTGATGTCTGCCGTTGTGTTGTCTCTTAAGAAAAGGTAATTTGCTCCAAATTGTCTCTGTTCACCCAAGTGAATAAATGGCTGACAATGACATAATGCCGGTCTAATCTTATGACGGGCTACCATCCCATCCAGGGGTGAGTAAACTTTGGCAGCTTGTTCATGCTACAGAAGCTGGATTCAATTGTTGGCCCAAGTGAGAACTCATCTTTATCAAGGAGGCATAGAAAGATAGATGGAAAAATAAAGAAAACATTTTAGTGAGTAGCAACAATACAGTGAGTTGCAAACTACAATACTCTGCTTATTTCCACTGTAATAACTCTTATTTCTTAAGCGTTTTCTAAGAAGCAGATCCATTCTTTCTTCCATTGCACCTCGCAGTTGTTTGTTGAATGTGTCTCTTGAAGAAAGATTACACCTGCTTTCTGTTTCCAACACGAAGTAAAAATTGCTCTACGTTTTCGAAAGTTGCAGGAAATGAGTTCTTACAAAATGGCTGCAGAATGCGATGTATGTTCTTCATGTACAATTCCTAACTTCAAAGCTGAAGTTTTTACACTAAAAGATATTGAATAAATACAATTTCCACCATAGTAAATTTTAGTCCAGTACCGTATTGCCTTTATTCTTAATTAACACAGTGACACCCATGTGAGAAGATAATCAGGGACACCTGTTCTTTCTTTCATTGCGCCTCGCAGTTTTTTGTTGAATGTGTCTCTTGAAGAAAGATTACATCTGCTTTTTGTTTCCAACACCAAGCAAAAATTTCCCTACGTTTTCGAAAGTTGCCGAGGCCTCTGGCATCAAGCGAAGTCAATTTTAGGCTGTCTGGCTTAAAAATTAGAGTAAACCATTAACAGATTGTGGGCTAGTCGTTCCCAAGGGAGTAGATGTCACAGTACATACCCGAAACATTTATAAACACAGTAAAAACCCGCATATAAGAACCTGCATTTTTCCAAGTTAGCCTTTTAAAGTTCTTATATAATTGCTGTTTAGTGGGAAATTGGGCTATTTAGGTTCTTAAACAGGTTGTTATTTTCTTAAGAAAACAAACGGTACGCTAATGCGTACAAGTGTTGCTTCACATTACGACAAAACAAGAAGAAAATGAGATAAAATCTGTAAAATCTCTGACAACAGTCGAAAATTAACGTTATTACCGAGTTAACATAGCCAATTTGGACTTTTGGGATAAGTGTGCCCGTGAGCACGGCTTGAATCACTTCCGTCAATGTTGACGTGATTATTTCTCGGAATATGGTCAAAAAACACGTTTTCTTGACTGGTACACTTTGACTGGTTTAGCAAACTTACATAAGACGGAGACCTACATGTACCAAAAGATCACTAAGAATGGGACAAACAAAATAGTACAAAACGATCCCTTCTGATGTTCCTCGCAAGCTCAGCGGATTGAAATTGAACTTTGTGGCTTTTCTATTATCAAGATTTTTCCATGGACAAATATTTTGGATCTAGTAGGAAGCGTAACTTGTCAAAGAAATTAATTCTGTAATGTTTGAAACCAGAAGAGAATATCCGATCTTGAAAGTCACGTCTTGCGTCATTGGTACTAACTTTTTCACTTTTTGCGTGTCAAATGACATCATGCTTGACGCATCCAGACGCAGTGAGAATATGTGAAAGGAAGATTTTTAGGTGAAGCTGCAAGATCAATTTTAGATTTTATGGATGTCACTGGAAATGAAAAGGCGTTCGACAGTATTGACTGGAATTTTTTGTTAAAATGTCTAGATGTGTTGGGCTTCGGACCAAGTCTTATCAGGTGGGTAGAGACATTGTACATATCCAGTTGTGTGTTGAACAACGGGACCTTTACACCATATTTTGAATTTCAAAGAGGAGTAAGACAAAGGGATCCGTTGTCGCCATCTTTATTTATTATCACAGCTGAGATTCTGGCAATTGCCATCCGGAGCAGACCTGATACTCAAGGCCCTAACACAGGTCAAGGTGATTTTAAGTTGATGCAATATACCGAAGATCTCGCTGTGTTTGTACCCAATCTTGAGTGTGCCCAACGGGGTTTTCATTTGCTTGATCAATTGGAATCGTGCTCTGGCTTGAAGGAAACCGTGTTCACGCAGACAAAACACCTCTTGCTTGAAAATGGTGCAGCAGCGTTAAGGTCCTCGGGATTGTTTTTACGTATAATGAGGTGGATTTGCTGCAGAAAAATTTTTGTGATAAATTGAAAGATATCCGAATGCAGACAAGGTTATGGAGCTGTCGTCCGGGTCTCTCACTGTATCAGGCAAAGTCATAATTATCAAATCACTTTTGTTTCCAAAGATGTTGTATGTGTTTTCAATTGTGCCAACTTCTGAGGATTTCATTAAACAACTCAATACCACCATTTATAATTTTGATGAAAAGGGTCAGATAACATAACTTGACTAGCTGCAACAAATAAACAAACAGCGGGGTTAGTTTCTAAAGAAACTGTGGTGCTGCGTCTGTGGGGACGTGAAACACAACATTTTGGATTTATCAACTGAATTTATCAACTGACGTCAAAGTTTTCCATCAACGACAACGGCCTATCCACCAGTGTGCACTACAAACCTACAGCGGATTCCCACAGTTTTTTGTTGCATTTATCCTCTCATCCTTCCCACGTCAAAAACTCTATCCCGTTCTCTCAATTTCTTAGACTTCGACGTTCATGTAGTGATGACTCCGATTTTTCCAACAAATCAGAGGAATGCGCTATTTCTTCAAGAAGCGTAGCTATCCTGATTCTCAATCTGTTGTCAACACGGTTTAACACCGTGCTCAACAGATAGATGACAGTCAGCACTACAAACGTTACAGAAGGAAAGGAACGAGAGAATTCCGTTTACACTCACCTACCATCCACATAACCTCGCAGGCAAAAACATCATTTTAAAGAACTTTAAGTTACTCCAAAATGACAATGAAACAGGAAGAATCTTTTCACAGCCTCCACTGATTTCATTCAAACGCGACTTAAACATAGGGAACTTTCTAGTTCATGAAGTGTAATTAAATCTGATGATCAACCGGGTGCTTTTAAATGCACGCGCAAACGATGCAACACTTGTCTTTTTATTCACAATGCGGACAACATAACAGGGCCCAAGCGATCGATTAAAATCACCGATCGCTTTACATACACCTCCGCAAATGTTATCTACTGCATAACATGCACCTTATGCAAAAAGATATACATTGGTGAAAGAGGGAGGAGACAAGGCGACCGTTTCCGCGAACACCTACGAGACGTTGAGAGAAATGACAAGGACGCCTCCAAACCAGTCGCCCGACATTTCAATCTCTCTAATCATTCTAGACAACACATGAAGATCTGCGGCCTTTCCCTACACCAAGGTAACACGGAAAGCCGTAAAAATGTAGGACAAAAATTCATTTTTGAAATAGGCACACAATCCCCACGGTATCAACGAACACTTTTCACGTTGCCATGTTTCTACCAATAGCGTAGCTCCACCACTTTCCATATAAACGTAAACGAAGCGCAACCCACAATTCCTTGATTCGCTCTGACGAAGGGCTAACGCTCGAAACGTCAGCTTTCAATCTCTTTTCGGTAACCAATTTACCTTATCAACTCAGTTGATAAATCCAAAATTTTATAGCTGCAACAAATGACTTGAAACACGGCGGTCTTAATTTAATAGACTTCGAATCCTCAATTAAAGCGTCAAGACTGGCCTGGATTGGTAAACTTTTTTCGGAAGACTCATTGCCTTGGAAAGCTTACGTTATCCACTTACTTGAAGATTTTGGAGGTCAATTTTTATTCAGATGCAATTATGAGGTCAAGGATTGCAAAACTTATTTTAAATTTTACAACGAGCTTCTTCAGTGGTGGGCTGATTTTAGGGCCTCGTTTTCAACAAAGCCTCTTTAAATGTAAAGAAGATCTTAAAGCCTCTTTAGTCCGAAAGTAAAATCTGGAATAATAAAGACATTGAAATAGAAGGTAAACCAATATATTATCCGAACTATGTAAAATCTGGAATTTTATATTGCCATTATTTACAATTCGATAAAGATAATATACAATCTTATAGTAGATATTAGCGCTAAATTCACTGCGGTAGATATGAGCGCTTGGCTGCCATCCTGGAGAAGGCATTCGTAAAGAACAAGCTGGCTTCCGTAAAGGGAAATCCTACAGCCACTACATCTTCACTTTAGGCAGATCTTGGAGCAGGCGAAAGAATAGAAAAAGTTTTCGAAATTGAAAAAGCTTTCGATAGTATCCACAAAGAAACGTTACGGCGCATCCTGTGACACTACGAAATACCATCCAAGATAGCGAATATTGTCAGAATGCTGTACCATGACTGCCAAGCCCAGGTCATCTGCGGAAACAAGCTGAGAGAGCCTTTCATTATCCAAACAGGAGTGAAACGGGGATGCATACACTCTCCGTTCCTATTCCCCCTTTGCACTGTCCTGTTCATGAAGACTGAACGCAACAAAAGATAAGAGGCATCCGATGGACTCTCTCCGAAGTGCTGAGTGACCAGGACTTTGCAGACGACATCTGCCTCCTAGCACACCGCCACACAGACATACAGGCCATGACTGAAGTCCTAGCATCCAAGGTCAACACGAAAAAGACCAAGCACATGAGATTGAACCGTCGCTCAGGTGCACGATCATCCTGCATGGAAATGTGGTCGTAGAAGTCAACGAGTTCACGAACCTAGGCTCAAAAATGACCATCGATGGAGACTCGGAGTCAGACATCAAAGCAAGGCTCTCCAAGGCAGGGCAAGCATTTGCCTCCCTCAAAACATCTGGAAAAGTAAGAAGGTCAGCTTAAAAACCAAACTCCACTTCTTCAAGAGTAACGTTCTCGCCACACTGCTGCATGGGTGTGAGCATTCTCGTCCCCAGAGCTACGCGGCTTTTTAAAATTACGTCTCTTGTAGCTCTGGTAACGGCCAAAAATTTATTTATTTTGATTGGCCGATTCAAACTGTATGCGCAATAACGTTAAAATTTTTTGGCTTCTACGCATAACGTTTTATTTCCGATTGAATTAATAAGGGAACTAATTATTAATATATTGACTTGATCAATTTCCACGGAAAGAATGCGGTTTAGGGCAGATTAAGCGACCAAATTTTGAATTCAAAGTGTTGAGATTGTCGCTAAGTGCCAGCGATTCTTTCCTCGCTACAGCATTTTCAACAAAACTACAGCTCGTCCATAAATAAACTTACATGTAACTGTCTCATCAACTTTCGTAATGACCTCTTGATGTCGATGTTTAAAAACTTGGGCGACAAATGCTTCTGGAAATTTTCGATGGGAGTAGTAAGGGACGCTCAGATAGCACTCGTTCTGGCTTCTGATTGGTTGTTGGGTTGCCCTAGTAACAGCAGTCGGAAACCGCTGACCAGTGGAAAAAAGGATCGCAGGCTCATGCAACCGGAAGTCACGTGTTTTTGAGATGGGAAACCGCTGACCAGTGGAAAAAAGGATCGCAGGCTCATGCAACCGGAAGTCACGTGTTTTGAGATGAGAAACCGCTGAGCAATGTAAAAAAAGGATCGTGGGCTCAAGGTTGGTTAAAACCGCGGAGAAAACGCGGGCTCAAAGTCCAAAGTCCAATTTTTGGAACGGGGGTAACCCTTGGAGTGAAAACAACACAAAATGAATAAATCACGTTTTATTGGTTTGTTTACAATAACTGAGAAAAATGGTTTTTTTCCTGAGTGTTCCTTAATGTTCAATAGAGGTTCGACGATCTTGTTTGGGCTTTCACTGGTAGCCATAGGGGTAGGTGTTGAAGGTGCGGGGATCGATGACTCTTTTGTCATACACCAAGCGATACCATTTGTGTTGGGGTTGAGTGAGCAAGGTGTAGTTTTTCGGGTTCCGGACAATGTGGTGACTTTTGGTGACTTGGATTTCCCGTGGTTTGGGAAGGGGTTTCTGGATTTCATCTTGGACATTCTGACGCATGACGTCGTAATTCAACTGGGTGTGTCCTTCACTGTTGAGTCGGAAGCCTCTGACCTTGCATTCCACTTTTCCTTTATTTGTAGTATACCCGTAGTTCTTGGGTCCTCCGCTGACAAATTCGTCAATGTATTCATCGTCCTCTAATTCGGAGTCGAAGTCCCCTAGATAGGAACCCAAGGCAGGTTGGAATTGAGTGGGTGTTTCCTCCAGGTAGATGACAGAGTCGGTGTCAAAGTAGAGGACTCTCTCCCCTAAGGCTTGCAGGGCGTCATACAATTTAAGGCGGGCGTGGCAGGTGGTGAAGCAAGCCACAAAAATGTTGAGGTTGGGTGACACGCGGATGTCCTCTTTTTGGTTTTGGTAATGTACTTCGACCATGTTATTGTTGATAACGGACACGTGACGTACGTCTAAGGCATCTGTATCCAAGAAACAGTGGAAGGCATGAGGATCATCAAAGGCTTGGATTTGCGTCTTGTTGAGGCGTTGTCCAAACTTGCCCCACATGGAGTTGAGCATGAGCTTAGCTAGGGTACGCAGGCCTGGGTTGTATTCGATGTTGTTGTATTCTAACTGGATACCCTCCTTCTCATAGTAATCCTGAATGTATTTCCTTTTTTCTTCTTCGGACATGTTTTGTTGAGGCCACCCACTAGTTTCTTGTTTGATTTTAAGCCAGGTGTTGACATAATCGGCGAAGAGGCCCTCACAGGTTTGTTCAAAATGCCAGACTTCATAGATGTATTGGACTTGGTACCCCAATTCGACGGCTTTGACTAATTCGGGACTGCACCAGGTACTGGTGAGGGCGCGTTGTTCGTCGGGGTGAGGGCAATGATAGGATCTGTCCAAAAGAGGTTTGTCCATTTCTTCTTCCACACAACGGGCACAGAGGGGAAAGAGCAGTTTGTCGTCATGACGGTAAGGCAGCACGGGATGGTACAATTCACGGGGAGGCAGGACTTTGCATTGGATGAGTCCAAAGTACTGGTGTATGTCAGTGTCACCCGGTTGAGAAAGGATGGTGGGATGTCCTTTGGGGTACACACACTTCTTGTTCACCCAGGGGTACAAGGAGGTGACATCGATGTAGTGAATTTTTTGTCCGGGGGTGATGTGATGGTAGAGTTTGATGGCATTGGTACGACCTCCACAGAAAGCATCCCGAGGTTGAAGAGGTTGGATAAAGTTGAGTTCCCGGACGAAGGAGTCGATCTCTGGTTGGGTTTTTAGGAGGTGCTCCCATTGACATCCCCACATTTGAATGACATTGTACCCTTGCTTGGTAAGCTTTTGGACTTTGTCTTGGGTGGCGTCATAGAGGTCCTGCATGGTTCGATCATAGTTGCGGGGATGTTTTTCGTAGCGATGGGGATAACAGGTAGGGCATCCGTGGGTGAAACACCCTTGAAATTCGTAGACGGTGTGGGTGTCGGGGCAATAACCATCCACATGGAAGTTGGTCCCGGGGATCTTATACTCGCCTTCATTTCGGACATGTTGGATGTACTGTGGGTCTGGATTGGCCCTGGCCAAGAGATCGTCGGGGGTAAGATCTTGGAGGGCGCGTTGACGTAGTTGGTGATCGCACCAGGTTAACCATTGAAGGGCTGGGATGGACTGGTTGATGTTGTTTCTCCACCCCTTATGACCGGCGGGTTCGCTGGCAATACTGTTCGGGATCATCCGGTTCATACGTAAATCTCGATTACAAGCGGAGGCAATGGTGACGTGATCGAAGGGATTGAAGCCTGTTAAGTCTTGAAACATGCGTTTGAAAGTCAGACATCCTTGTTTCAAGAGTCGTACATCGGAGCTGCAATAGTCCAATAACTCTTTTTGAAAATGAAACACCACACCCTGGTCGCGTTGTTCTTGATGCCAGGTTTCGAAGGCTTGTCTTCCTTCGAGTGACATGGTCTCAGGCATGTAGTAATCGCGTGAGGGGAGGATGCCCACGTAGTTTTGATACTCATCACTGGGTACGTTGAACTTGTGTGGGAAATACCCTTTGCAGAGTTCTGTCAAACCAAAGGTTTTTGGAAACGCGGAGAGGGGCATCTGGAAGAAACTCATGGAATCGATGAACCGGATGCGGTCATGCTTGATCTCTAAGAGTTTACACCCGTTGCGGAGTTGTTGGACGATCCGGTTGTCACTATAGTATTCTTGGATGATAAAGTACCCATCGTACCCTTGAAAATTATGGGCGATGACATTGACTTGACGGGTATCGTGGAGGGTCAAGGTATCCAACCATTCCAGAAAGTCACGGATACAGGTGGGACCTGGGAAAGGCTTGGGTTCATGGTTGTCTTCGGTTTCGGCCACGACGAGATTGGCAATGTGTTTTTCCTGGGGTTGCATGGCTTCGATATCAAAGAAGACGTGTAAGGGAGGCAGGTCTTCCTCCTCGTCCTCGGAGGCATGGGGTTCCGCGGCGGCGGCACCTCGTTTGGCGCGAGGACCTTTTTGACGGGTCCTCTTTCTCTTCTTTTCGTCTTGAGGTTTGGGGGCTTTTTGTATAAAACAACGGTGGTCGTCGGCGTGGACGTACTGATGACAAGACGGGCAATCCACGTGGTAACAATGGTGACGTTGAATGCGGGACAAGCCTACATTTTGTTGATAACAGTCAGGGCATCGGTGTCGTTGAGAGCACACGGAGGACTGGAGGTCCGTGGCGGGTTTGCCCGCGTGGGTCTTGCTGGAATGGGCTTCCAAACACGCGGGTCCGAAAAAGTCCCGATGACACGACTGGCAACGTTGAGTGGCTTTAAGGTGTCGGGGGTAAGCATGTTGAAAGTCTGAACAATCTTTCTGTCGACAGGCTCCACACACCTTGGTCTTGGTGCATCGATGTTTTTCCGCATGGTCATAGGGTTTCCAACAATCCGCACAGACATAACTGGACCCGAAAAATCCCGGCAATTTGGTGATCACGTCGTAATGGTCTTGGTTGTGCAACAGGATCAGTTGTTTGTCAGAAAGGGGTCCAAACGTCGTAATGTGGAACGATCGCTGCGCATCCACCAGGATGATCTGGTAACCGGTGAGGGACGGAGCTTGACTGAATTGGGTCAAGGCATCATAGCTGCAAGGACCCCACGGTACCTTCGCTTCATCCTGGAGGTCCCAAGCGAGACGTCTCTGCAGCGGACCCTTCCCCTGGCGAATGCTGCTCCATTTCGGGTGCTGGTCCACGCGAGCTTTGGCGACCACGAGCGCTCTGGCACAACAGAGTTGATCGTCGTTGGTAATCCGGATGATGGATTTGGAATTTTTTCTCAACAGGTTCATGGTGGGATGACCTGGTTTCCCACGACGGGGTCTGCCGGTACCTTGAGGGGCATGATGGACTTGAGTGATGGAGACTTGAAAGGAGTCATCCATTTCAAATTGTTCGTTGCTGTTGAGGGCTTGGGCTAAACGTTGGAATAGAGCTTCCACACGCTCTGTGTCTCGACGCCATTCACCCGCACGTAATCCCCACCCCTGAAAATTATTGTGCAGGCGATCGGATGCTATTGTAAAGTAGAGGCGATCTTGATCGTGGAGGTCGGGGGTGGTGGTTAACACTTGATCGACGGCTCGACGTAATCCATCTTGGAGAGCTTGGACAATGTTTTGCCCCTGAATTAAGGTCCCCCTTTGACGTAACTGGGTCTTGAAATGACGTTCTTGTACCCCCATGCGATCACTCCCGATTCACAAAAGGTTCTAAGTCAAATTGAAAGGTAACTTGCGCAGAGGGATCCAATCCACCCCCGCTTTGTTCCCATTGGTCCAAGGCCTCTTCACAAATGTCGTCGTCACTGTCCGCCATGTTTTCGGTGCAAATCAAAGATCCCACACAGGAATTTGTGTCGTCTTCTGAATCACTTATGTCACGACGTGTAGCGAGGTCGCTTGGCCCCGGCAGATCGTTGTCTTCGTGAGAGGACATGATCAGATGAACTGACTGGAGATCGGGGTTCGTTTTTTATAGAGAAAAAAAATGTCACGTGGGAGGGGAAGGAGCCAATCACTAAACAGGGTGCCCCCTAGAGAGGGGGTGCCCTAGGGAGGGGTGGGACGGGGTGGGGGGACCCCCCTCCCCCCTCTCTAGTTAGGGTCCATGGGCATGATGGGAACGAATGAGAGACTATAAAACAGATCGCCCCTCGAGGTCAGTCGTCTCAAGATGGACTCTAGTCTAGACAACCTGTTAAAAGAGTTTGAGAAGTTTGAAGTGGAACACATTTTAGATGAGGTTAAGGAGTGGGTGCTCGACGACGGAGACATCCGGGAGTTTGGGGAAGCGCTGCTTGAGGAAAGGAGGAAAAGGAGGCAGCTCGCCCAAGCAGCCCAAGCAGCACGCCACACGTACATGGAAGAGCACTGGAACCCGGGCTGCTACCCGCAAATCACCACCGAGTGGTACATCCGGGGCCTCGACTTCTGTTGGACAAACTGGCATCACCAATTCAAGAGGCCCCGGACACCCCCACCAGCACCGCCCCCCTCGCCCGAGGTCTCCCGAAAGGTGCAGCCAATGCGGTCACCAAGCCCCCACGAGCTCCCGACAAAGCGACGACGATGATGAATTGACGAAGCTCTTGGCCTTTCGTGCGCGACGACGGGCCACTCAAGCCAGGTACCGGGCCAGGCATCCTGAGCGAGTAGCCGAGCAGAGACGACGGTACCGGGAGAGGTACCGCGACCGAGTAGCCGAGCAGAGACGACGGTACCAGGCCATACACCACGACCGAATAGTCGAGGAGAGACGACGGTATCACAAGAAGTATGACGCCCGACGACGTGAGGCCGTGAGAAAGTACTATGCCGCCCATGCAGAACGACTCCGGGAGCACAAAAGGCAATTTTACCGATCGGAAGCAGGTCAACGGTGGCAGAAAGAATACCTGGCGAGAAAGCGTGAGAGCTCGGCCCTCTTACGTCAACAAAGAGGACCCGCGACCCAAAAGAGAACGTTGGATAAAATCCAGGCGTTAGGGCCACTAAAACTAACGGTCACGTTGGAGGATTTTATGACGGACTTTCATGATTCCCTCTCGCCCAGCCCGGAGGATTCTCTAGATCAACCTGGTACCCTCATGGACATGGATTCAGAGGTCTTTCATCCTCTGGATCATTCCGTAGGTGACGAATCTTCTTGTGACATGTGGGACGATGGGAAGGGATTTTTAAACAATTTACTCGATGACTTGTCGTCATCATCGGACGACTCTTTGTTGGACAATGTACTCGAGGAGCTCGATGACTTGCCGTCCTTGGACGACGCTTTCTTGGACTTTTTAACTGACATGATGCAGGAGGAGGATCCTTCGTTTGATTTGGATGACTTTGTCAGTTAAACCCCTCGTCTTTGTATTTTTGGAAGAACATCCGTCTCAGTATTTGGCAGAACATTTCGTATTAGTATTTTTGACAACTCATGAATCAAATGACACAAGTGACATTGTTTTTATTTTATCAGGATGAATGTTGTCTACACCACAATGGGTTTTGTCTCGCAAATCCTGTTTGAGACTCAACACGAACTACAGAAGAACAGACTGCAGAATACCAATGAGACATTTTCATTGTTTATTGACTCAACATGTGATGATTTGTTATTAAATGTTTACAATTTTAAACGTTTCTTGGCTTGCATGATTTTCTTGACCACCCGTTCCGTCTTGTTTTTCTTGCCGGGTAATCGATCAATGGCTTGGATCATCTTGGTATCGGCTTTCCATTTATCTTGCAAATTCTTGGCACGACTGTAATCAATGTCGTGTTGCTTAGCAATCTGGTCCAAGCGATTGATCCCGGGATCCCAACGTTTCAGACGTTTGGCCAAATGGGTGCCAGGGCCCATGTACTGATAACCGGGCCAATGAAATTCCTTCCCCGTTTTCGCAATCCATTTTTGGACATCCAAGGCCCCTCCTCGTTGGGGGCGTTTCCGTTTAATACCCCTTCTCCTCTTGGCGGGCATGTTTATTCACTGTCGTATTGCAAACGTCTCCGTCGGGGCTGTTTGGGTTTGGTCCAATCTTCCCAACCGGGTAAGGGTTTTAATCGTTGCACTTCACGGGAGACGCCTTTGCCTTTGCCTTTGCCTTTGCCTTTGCCTTTGCCTTTACCACTTTCGGCTAACTTTTTTTCCAAGGCCTTGCGCTGTTCTCGAATGACTTGTAAACGCGTCCGGCTATCCCCTCGACTGGTAGAAGGTCTCTCTTCTCCTCGACTGGTAGAAGGTCTCTGTTCTCTCGCGCCTTCCCTGGTAGCAGGGGTAATGGTGGGTTTGGGAGCCGACGGACCTCCTTTTATCATGCGCTTCAACCATTGTTCCACGGGTCCCGTTACCAAATCCCCGGCTTCTTCTTCTTCTTCGCCTGGTGGACCACCCGGGGCACCCGGGGCACCAACCCCCACCCCGCCGGGAAATTGACGAATGCGTTTGGTTAACTTGATTAATTCTTGACTCAACGGTTTGGTTTGAGCATTGACCAAGGCTGGGGATAATTGAGGGTTGGCTAATAACACATGTTTTTGGGCGGCGAGCGTTGCGGCTTTGTTCAACAAGGCATTTTCGGTGAGTTCTCCTTTGTAATATTGAATGAGTTGTTCCAAGTCCTTATGGGGAATCATGTACACCTCGTCCATGGTCTTCCAATGCACGACAGCTGTCACAACAGGTGATATTTATGCTTCCATGTCTTGATACGTTAACGAACACATTGACATAACACCTCGTGAAGTCCTTGAAACAACCCTTGTCCTTTTTGTCGGATTAACCACTGACGACGTTTTTTGACGGAATGTTGACGACGTCCCAAATCACGTAGTACCTTTTTATAGGGTTGAAGTTTAGCCAGCATGGGTGGGGTCACAGGAATCTTGTTTTTTAAAAAGTTCAACACCAGTTCACTCACAGCATTGATTTGATCGGCATTGGCATGTTGTAACAATTCTTGACGTTTGGAACCATTGGCTTCTTGTAACATGGACCGTAAAAACGGTAATTGACGTCGAAGACGTTGCATCCTTTATCGGTGACGACGACGATACCGTTGATTGGCTTTTTGAATCGTGCGTTTTATACGTTTATCCGTTTCCAAGGCCACGGCTTTCCCCAATCCTGCCATAGCGGGCACCAATAGATTTAAAAAACCGCCTCGTTGACGACGGCGTCGTCGTCTTCTCCTCCTCACCATGGTCGACCCGTCAATAGACGGTGAAGGGCTTTGTCTTGTTTGATGGCATCTCGCGACTCTTTATAGCCTTGACGGGTATTGCGTTTGAAATCTTGCCACCAACCCCCACCTCGTTGTCGACGGTAATGTTGTACATTATCGGTAATGCCTTTCAAGGCTTGTCCGCCTAATTTGCCTAAAGCCAGTCCAAAGCCAGGGGCGGGACCTGATAGAAACATACTCATGCCATGGGCAATTTTATCCACCAAACGGGGTTTGCGACGCATTAAAGCCCCTCCTCTTTGTTTCCTTTTTCTGCGTCATCGTCGTTGGACGGCCATGGTTCTAAGAGTGTGGGACTAGGAGGGAGCGGCTTTTTATGGATCCAATAATCTTTGGGTCTCAAGGGACGAGGACATCCGTCTACATAGCATAGGGCTTCCAAGGGTTGGTACACAAAATGACCATGGTAATCTTGGACACATCGTTTGGGTAACGGAGGGGTGAAATCCACAATGGTATCATCCAAGGTTTGCATCTTGATTAAAAATCGTTCCAGATCCTCCAAGGGAATACCCTGCACATGGGTTTTCAATTCGGTCAAGGCTTTGGCATAGGTGGTAAACGCAAATCGACTCATGGTCACTTTAAATCGGTATTGTTTAAAATCATTCCATCCTTTGACCACGGTCCCTACGGCCGCCAAACAGGCTACCAATGTACTGTTTTCCAAAAGGGGACCCGCAATCATGCCTGCAGCCATCAGGAGTAAGGCCATACCATTGAACAAGGCATTGATACACCTGTAATGATTCAACATTTTTCGATAACACCACCATTGTTGATGATAAAAGGCATACAAGGAATCCATCCGTTGTAATAATTCCGGGGGGAAGGGAAGACCATGCTGTTTTGATCCATTCAATAACGACACGACGGTTTTCATCCTCACGGCGAAACACGGGACGACGAGGTTTGTACGCTCGGTGCTCCTCCTTGTTTATAACTGGTCACAATGCTATTGGTCATGGTGACATTAGCAATTTCACGTCCTTGGGCCAACTGTTCTTGATCTTGTAACAGCATCCGTAAACGTCGTTGTAAATCCGCTTGACGCAAGGTACGAGGGGGTGGAGTCCGAGATCCTCGAGGAGTGGAGGGACTGGAGGAAGGTGTCCTAGGTGTACCGGGGAAAAGTCGTCGTCGTCTACCACGTCGACCACCACGACGGCCACCACCTCCACCTCCACCGCCACCACCACCACCTCCTCCACCACCAGCACCACCAGCACCTCCACCACCAGCACCACCAGCACCCCCAGCACCACCACCACCCCCAGCACCACCACGTCCGCCACCACTACCAGCACCACCACGTCCGCCACCTCTAGTCCTAGGACCACGACGTCCCCCACGTCCATTTCCACTTCCCCCACGTCCATTTCCACTTCCCCCTGCACCCGCTGCTGTTCGAGCACCCGCTGCCAAGGGTACGCTAGGAGGAGTCGCAGGAGTTAGAGCACCAGAAGACTCCGGGGTGGTCTGGGGGCTTTGGAATGGGGGTGAATGGGATGCGCGACTTCCTACCCCAGCAGGGGAAGAGGCCTGGGCAGGGGGTGCACCATCTCTACCGGTAATGGGGAGAGATTCCATAAACTGAAAGAGGGGCTCGGCTTCCATTTCCTCCATGGCGACGTCGAGAAGGCCTTGGTCTCCTGTGAAATACAAATCTTGCCAGGCGCTTGGGGACATTTGATTGCCGCTGGCCGCCCCCACCCCCGCGGGGGACACGGTATCGTACGATTGCGGAGGTTGACGGTCATCATCATCATCGGCCATGGTTGCTCGCTTATTTTCCTGTTCCAAGGGGCTCCCTTTATAGTCGTTTTTGATAGGTACGAGTCCATCCTTCGTCTTTTAACAAGTGACTCAACACCCGTTGTTGATCGGACGAGGCGGGGTGTAAATCCAGGACCAAATACCCATACGGTCGTGTGGTGGCTTGATGAAACGTCTCCAATGTGTCTTTCCAAGTGGTCGGAAACGATTGAAGCATGACATTGCGTACCCCTAATTGATCTCGAGGTTTCTTGAACGCTACAATGTAATGGGCATTGCGGGATATACTTTTCGCATAGCGACCCACGGGAAACATGTCTTGGCACAAGTATAGGACGGTCACCCCTTGATGATGGGAATGTTTGGTGAATAAATCCAACACGCGTTTATCGTGGCTGCCTTCATCCATTAAATCATCCAAGACCAGGACCCCCTGTCCTTCAGGAAACCATTGGACCAACGCCTCATGATCGGGAATCCCTTCGTGAAACACCACCCCTTTATCTTGCATGCCTTGAAATCGATCTTGCCAGGCCCCATAACAATAATGCAGTTGGGTCGGTGGACTTTCAAACAACTCCGGGTTGTCTACCAAGAGTTTTTCCGTAAACACAGTTTTACCACATCCCGAAGGACCCACCACCAAGATAGAGGAAGGCGTATGAAAACGAAACGGTTTCCCCGTTTGCATGATGACGAACTACCCTTAGAAAAAAAAAAGGCACCTTTTTATTGGAATCGGTGGGACTCGAACCCACGCATGATCCCCCTACACCTATTTTTCGGGGGATCCAAAGGCTCTACCGACTGAGCTACGACTCCGACACCGTTTTCCAACGAACTTTTTTATTTAATGATTACATTGATGATACGGATGACAACACAGTTGATACCATCTGGCTTCTTGGCCTACAATCAATTGTTGAAGGCGTTGACCCGCTTGATGGTCATTACTAACATAATCATGATCCGAAAACTCATTTAAAAACGCTTGCAAGGTTCGTCCACGGGCTTTGGCTTTCAAGTACAACAAGGCGTAATCACCACAACTCTTGCTTGAAATGGCTTGGAGGGACTTGCCATTGGTCACCACATACTTCCAATGTTGGACAATCCAATCTCGTAACGGGGTAGCTTGCACGTACGTATCCAATGGCAAAGCATAACTGTCCAGGACTTCACACACCTTTCCATCCGTCCACACCGCTAACCAATGTTGTCCCGGTTGATCGTGTGGGTCCGTATTCACAATGTACCCTTGGGGTTGGGTCTTGACAGCACTCTTGGGTAAACGATCACAGGCCACGGTTCCGTAAAAGACAGGGTTCAATTGGGGGTCGTCTCGGGCTAAATAATCCAATTGCACATTATTCAAGGCCACATGTTCCATCAGTGCTGGTAAATGTTATACAACACGGCTCCGTTCCTGTCAATCTCCAGCAAATTCTCAAATTCTCCATACACGAGTACGGTTATATTGACACCGGGGGCGGCTCCAAATTCCAAGACCAGTTGTAAATCGCCCGTTTGCTTGGGGTTGAGGTTTTGACTGTCAGCACATCCATTGGCCACATTGTCAAACATGTACAAGGTACAATTTTTCCTGTGGCCCCAATCCAGTAGTTCTACCATATTGCCTTTCTTTTTACACCAGGCACCACTGGCTTGCAGAAAACGGAAGTAGCCTAGATTATCTCGGGTGCCATTGTTGTGCACTAACTGGAGGGTTTCATAAGGGTATTCTTCTCCTTTGACAATCTGTCGAATGGACGTCAGACCAAATTTCTGGAAACAGAACGGATCTCGGGTCACATCTCCATTGAAGGCACGGCTGTCCAGTAACCCCACAATCAATCGGTCAGGTATTCTGTTTTGAAACAGGTTCGGGATATCAAAGCGGACCAGGTTGTTTTGCATGCTGAAAGTCCGGATTTCACTGCGGACGGTCGGGTAAGCCGCCACTTCTCCTTCATTATGTCTTTTGCTAGATATACTCTGGTAGATGGCGTCATTCAAACGCAGTTGACAGAGATGAAACCGTAGTTTCACATCCCCTTCCATCAATCGGCCAGCTAGAGCCACTCCATTCAAAAACAAGCTGGGGCCATTGAAATGAAATTTCATCTTGATTTCGATGCCTGGCACCAACAGTTTGCCAGTGTGAAAGACTTCCAAGTGCGGGGTAAACACCAGACTGTGGGTGACACCTACAGCATACTTGGCGGTTTCGGCTACCATGGCGGCCAAGGCTCCTTTGTGATTGGCGGGGAGATCCCGGTAGTCATTATGTGGTGCTGCACTGTTGGTATTGTTGTCCGTCCATTGGGGTGGGGAATCCACTTGATTGTACCATCCTTGGGGTCCTAACACGGTCTTGCCATCTTCTCGGTCATAATTCAGCAAGGTTTCTAGGTAAGCTTTGTAATGATACGTGTCGGATTGTGGACTGATCAACGTGCCATTCAACTGCAAGTCAATTTGGTTGATGATGGAATGGGCCAAATTATTGACGGGCCACAATTTCTCCGCGGCCACCAAGTTCCCGTTATCATCCTTTTTCAAACTCAATTCCATGGTAAAGTAACTGCGTCCCAAATCCACAAAATCGTCCAACCCTGGAATGATGAATTCCATGGGATTGATACCCGTGGTGGTGGGTTGAATGGTGACCATGCGATAGGCATTGATGCTAATGTCGGTCGGTGGCACCTTGAAAATCCGTAACGCTGGGTTGACGGTCCCTTCGGAACGCTCGTGAGCCGGGGCGGTTTGCGTACTCACGTCAGGCATGTTTAACGTCGTCGAGTGGTACCCCGTCGTCGTCGTGAGGGGTTTTTATAGCGTCGTCGTGCTAAACGTTGTCTCAAATCAAACCCGGGGACTCTCATCACCTCGGGACTTCACCATCCACCACGTTGTCGTCGCATGAGTTTCCAAAACGGATACAGTCCTCCCCATTGAGACAACCCTCGATCACTACGAATCCGTCGAGGTCGTGAATGCACGGGTTCCATGTTCACACTCCCAAAATATCACGTGCACGTTTGGTTTGTTTGGGAAATAAGGCAGTGGCTACACGCACGGCGTCTTTCACGTTCTTATGACTCAACGCTTTCTTGGCTTGTTTGGTGATTTCCTTTTTAAGGACGTCTTCGGCTTTGCGTTTGATACCTCGTGTCAAACCCGTTTCCAAGCCTCTCTTGATATTACTAGGCAATTTTAAAGGATTTCGCGTCCTTATAACACCTTGCAACCCCCCACGCATCAGATCCGTCATCACTCCTTTGCCTTGTTGATCATACCACTCGTCGGTTCGAAATCGTGTCAAACTTCCCCCACGCATGGTGTCTTCTTCACCAGGGATAAACGTTTTGTCTGTGCTTCACGTGACCCCCTTTTTATACCGTCATCATCGTCGTTTTTTCCGAAAAGCGGCTTCCAACCCTTTTTTAGCCCCGTAACTCGCGGCACCACCCGCGGCACCCAACGCCACGGCTTTCCCTCCAGCGATCAAGGCTGGAATGAGGGCCGCCAGGGGGAATAAACCCCCTCGTTGCCTTCTTCTTCGTCTCATTCGACGCACTCTTGTCTTGGGCATCTTGTGATTGGGACACTCCCTTGGCCACCCCCTTTTTATGTCTTTTTGAAGTGTAACGTGACAATGGTATGACCTTCACCAAACTTGACCAAGTCTCCTCCTCTACCAATCGTTTCAGCCACTTGAACGTGAATCATTTCCACCACTTCGTTACGAAGAGACATGTATTGAATGTGCAACGGCTCAAAATACAGGTTGCCGCGTGCTTCTCGCTTGTACTGGATTTCACGTAACAAATCAGTCACGCGATTGCCCACCACCGTACTGCCTGCCACGTCGGAGTACACGTGCAACGATCGTGTGGGTTCACCCACCACTGAACGAAACGCCACATTCAAGTTGGTGAAACGCCACCCACAACTCATACTCAATTGTAAATAATCCGGTAAAATAGAACGCACCGTCCAAAAGACCGCGTTCCCCTGACCGTCGGTGACATCGTTCCAATCATTGTCAGCGGGTTTTGTCATGTTGGGGATTTGATCCCCCATGAATTCTTGTTGTAAGTTCGGTCCCAAAATCAACCCACTGTCAATTTTACGTAACCATCCCATCTTGAGCGCTAACTTGGTGTAGATGGTCAGGGCTGGCGTGTCGGTTTTGCAATGACAGATATTGGTGTTGTCGATGAGCAGATCCTCGCCTTCCCACTTGAACTTGACGTAGGTGTGTTTGCCTTGATCATTGGTAAACCGACCACCTTGAACGGCCGTTTCCATACGTTGTTGTTCCAAGTGAGTAATGATGGCTTTCATGAAACTCACGCCATCCACCACCCAATCCAAATCTTTCACGTCATTGATGATGCTTCGCGCGGTGTCTACTCGCGAGGTCATTTCCTCGTCTTTTCCACCCGGTTTGGGATAAGTTTGGCCCCAGGACACCCCCATGACGTAGCCATTTTTCTTCACCAACTCATACAAATTGACGCGAGCATCCGGTAAGGAAATGGCACTCAACCCCACTTGCCAACCACCTCCCGTGAGCTGTAACGGTTGAGGTAAACGAATCTTGAAGGAATTGGGTTGGTTGTTTGGAAATTCACGTCGGTTGGCATGACTGGGTAACGTCACGTAGAACGACATTTTGTCTTCTTCACACAACCACTTCCCTTTTAAAGTGGAGGGTCAGGAGGGCATGGCCTTCACCAAATTTCACCAGATCCCCATTGGTTTCGGCCAACTGGGTTTCGACGATTTCCACCACTTCGTTGCGTACTGGGATATATTGAATATGACGAGGTTCAAAGTGGGTGGTGTTTTGAGGCTGGTACTTGATTTCTCGTAAGAGATCGGTGATGCGACCCCCTACCATACTGCTGGTCCCTACATCACAATACACGTGCAAAGGACGCGCCGAGGGAAATTCCAACGAGGGACGAAAGGTCTGGTTCAAATTCACAAACCGCCAATTACACGTCATACTCAAGTTCAGATAATCCCCATCCACTTTCCAAAAGGCGGGCTTGTTGCTGCCATCCAGGACATCGGTCGGAATGGGAATGGAGTCCGAATGAAATTCTTGCAAGAGATTCGGACCCAATCGATACACGCCCGTCGACACTTGTTCAATCCACCCCATTCTCAAGGCCAAGGTTCTGCCCCATTCCACGCGTGCCACTTGTCGTTTGTAATCCACATTGACGGTATTCAACACCAAATCCCCTTCGGAAGTCCATTCAAAGGTCGGATACAATTTGACGCCATTGTTTTCGGCCCATTTGTTAAGGGGTTCGGTTTGTTTGGCACGGGCTTGCACGTAACGGTGCACCAATTGATGAAAAAAGTGCGATCCCGTCGACGAGGCCATCTCCTTTCTCATATCTCGTCCGTACACAAAGAGTTCGCGCCGTTGATGCCACCAGACATCGTCCCCTTGATCGTCTGTGTCATGCACCCGTTCGTGCCATCGTACGTACAACAGAGGATGGGAATCACCCACGCCTCCTTCTTCCGTTATCACGGGAATGGTGGGTAAGGATAAACTCACCATACCCACCATCCATCCTCGTCCCACAAATCGGATGGGTTTAGGCAATCGGTTTCTGAAATGATGACTCTTGTTCCCAGGAAACTCTTTGGTACTCGCATGACTCATCAACGTCACGTAAAACGAAGAGTTGGGCACCAATGTCATTGTTTTAGCGGCGTCGGCGTCGTTTGCAGGGTCGAAGGGATGTCACGTCTCCACGAGCAATCCAACTATTGTACTTGTCGGGCCACCCTTTCCACTTGACCAACCAACGACCTTTTTGTCGCTTAAGTACCTTCTCGATCCGAAACACCTCGGACACATGGACTTTTTGTAAATCCTCTTCATAAAACGTACCTTGGACGGGGGTCTCATCCCATTCGCGAATCTTATACGTGGGGACAGGTCCCGGCACCACACGATGCACCACAAACACTTCTTCGGTCCAACCGGGTAAATACCCTTTTTCAAAGGTACGATGAATCGTATTGAGACGGACATGATCCCCCACCTTCAATTGGGGTTTTTTGTAGCCTTTCAATCGTTTGGCATACAATCGTTTCCACACGGCTTCTTCGTTGTCCCACGTCACGTTTTCGGGGGCCATACCAATACTTCGATGACGGGTGGCATTATACCCCTGCACCAACTCGGGTAAGACATCGTCAAATTTCAACGTGTTGGCCGCGGTCAAATAACGGTACAACCGTTCTTTCAAGGTGCGGTTAAATCGTTCCACCACACTGGCTTTGGCATCCCCTTCGGTCGAAAAATGTTGAATGTCTTGCTCGTCGACCCATCGTTGAAAGGTCCGATTATAAAATTCTTTCCCTCGATCCGTTTGCAATCGATTCGGGTGACGTCCTCCTTGTCTCACAATCTTCTCAAAGGCTTTCACGAGGGCCACGCCGGTTTTGGTTTTCAACGGTTCGACCCACGCGTACTTGGACAACACATCCACGACGGTCAACAAGTAGCGTATACCCCGATTATGTTTGGCCAAACGTTGCACTTCCACTAAATCCGCGGCCCATTGATCATCCAACCCCCCTACGATCACGGGTAAGGTAGCAAAACGACGACGTCGGGGTTTATGCAAGGTGTAACCCACATCCTGTTCCAACACCCGTTGGGCTTTTTTCAAAGGGAGACCCTGGGCTTTAGCAAATCGTTGCACCCCACCTAAACTCCCCGGGGCACGAGGATCATGGTAACGGTTTAACCATTGTTGCGAGACATTGGCCTTCTTCGTTGACGAGACCTTGGTTTTCTTCAACCATGATGACGACGAACTCCAGCGTTGGGTTCTCTTTCGAGGGGCCATACTTTTTGGCATTCACCCCATAAGGTCGATATGGTGGGGACCGTGTGGGGATGCGCCTTTTGAATGATTCGATACCATCGCCATGCCTCTGGGTGAGCTTTTAACCATAAGACAAACACGACCCATCGATACAGGTTGCGGTCGACATGGGTTTCTTCAAAGAGGTGGAGAGGATGCGTGTCCTCGGGACATGGGGGTATGGGGATTTGGGACCCGGGTTGATGATCATATAAGACTTGACAAAGGGTTTGATGACATTGCCAATGCCCCAGGGACAAGATAGACTCCCACGCATCACACACAGACTCCATGGTGACATTGATAAAACATTTTATTCGTTCTCTCATTTAAAAGAGACCTAGACGACCACAGCTGATGGTCTCTAGACCTTTCTGCCAGTTCTCCACACTGTCACTGTACTTAGGGGGTGGTGGAGCTGGGGCCACCATCATTTCGTGACGGTTCTTGAGCTCTTGAATTTCTCGTAACAATTGTTTCTCATACTCTGTCAAGGGTCGATCCTCTTTGCTTTGGACTGGCGGGCCAGGGATGTCATAGCCCCTCTTGGGATATCCTTGAGCATCACGGGTGGGTGGTTCAGCTTGTTGGTCGGCTTTTTTGGGAGGGTTGTCATGAAACCACGTCCAGTACTTGGGACCCAAGGGTTGATCAGCCCATCGGAAGAAGCCACACTTTTTCTTGGAACAAGTCAGAAACAAGCGATCGGGGTTCTGAGTTGAATGACTCTGTTGAAGCGTGGCGGGTTCACGGCAAAAGCATTGCAAACCACCCCACATGTCCAACACTTCTACATCAGGTTGACTATACACGGCTTTCATATACTCCAGAACTTGATCTTGACCACAAAACAGCAAACACGGTTGCATGGGACATTTCACATACTTCCATCCCTTTTGAGATTCTCGGGCCTCCAAACGCACATTATGGCAAGGGCATACCATAGTGTCCACCGAATTAGCTAGGGCTCTGTTGGCTTTCGCTTGAGCATAGTCCTCCGCATTGTCATACACGGTCGTCAGAGTGAATTGAGGTGATGGGGGTGATTGCTCCACCATGTCATTTAATTCTTTCATCATGTCTTCCACGGCAGCTCGGGTGTCTTCCACCACGTCGCACACCACAGGATCACAGTCCACGGGCGTCATATGTTGAATGCTCTTCTTTTTCTTCTTCCCCGCAGGGTGTACGCTTGGCTTTCTCTTCCGATCGACAGACATCGTGCTCAACGTTGATTTCACCCCACTGCCCATGCCTTTTTATACGTTGGGCCCTTGCCTGTCATTGGTCAGCTTATCCTACCCATATAAGGACTTGTTATCTTCCCATTGGTCAGCTTTTGCCTCTCCAAATAAGGTCCTCTTGTCTTCCCATTGGTCCATTGTCCCTATTTAAGGAGCTCCCTGGGTCCTCCGACTCGTCATTCCAAGTAGATGGACTACTACCAAGATCTCAACCGAGACAACTTTGCTTCCACCGAAGACTATTTGGCTGAACGGGTCAAACGAGGTCTAGCAGCGGGATTCACGTTCCAACAGTGCCGACAGCACCACGTCATTGATTTCGGTTTGGCCTTAGGGTTGACTCCCACGGAGATTCTAGCTATTGTAGGCCCAGACACCGGCTACGTATTTGAATGCCCCCCAACATCGACATGATTGGAGAACACGATGTGGATGCCTTGGAACTCCAAATTGGCCATGGCCATGTGGTCTACACCGGGGGAGCCAAAGGTACGGATGCCCTCGTGGAAGAACTGGCTAAACAATTTGGGATGCAGCTAGAAGTCCTGGTCCCCCCGAACCATCCACGAGCCACTTTCATCACCCCTTCTACGGTGGAAGTCCTGATGCTGGCCAACCCCCATCTTCACCAGGCGGCGGAGAAACTAGGCAAACAAATGCCCAGTCATTTTTACACCCTGCAATTGCTGCAACGCAATTATCAAATTGCCAAAAAAGCCCATACCATCTATGCCTTTGGCATCTTGGAACCGGATCATAAACGCGTGAAAGGAGGCACTGGTTGGACTGTGCAATTGGCTATGGATCAAGGCAAACCCGTCTACCTGTTTGACATACCCAGTCAATCATGGTACCGCTCGGACCATTACTACCAAGTCAATGAGAATGCCGCCACCCTGGTCACTGCCAGTCAATTTGTCCCTTGGGGACCTAAAAAGCCCACCCTTCATCAAAGCAGTGCTATTGTGGGATCCCGGGATGTGGACGCGAAAACCCGAGCCGAAATTCAAGCCTTGTTCAACCGCACCTTCTGTCTACCCGAGAACATTGATCAATTACGTATGGAACTGGAAGACTTTCATTTGTAATTGTACATAGTCATTTTTTTTTTTTAGTTTTTTTATTTTTCAATCTGTACATAGCTTTTCTTTTAGTTTTTAGTTTTTATTTTTTTCCAATTGTACATAGCTTTCTTTTTATTTTTTATTTTTTCAAACTGTAGATAGCTTTTTTCAATTGTCAATAGGAGCGCCCCACCCAGCGTGGCAAAGAACACAGACCACCCTTTGTAACATCAACTCTTCTTTTTAATTAAAATTTTAAAAAACTGACATCACTGGTTTTGCACGTGGATCATAAATAAATGTCTCTTGACTCACATGCGTCTTGACTCACAATACTCAACAGGAATTAAAAAATGTTCATTGTTCTAACACCCGATTCACTGTCTTCACTGCCTCCCTCTCCATGTCCTCCAACCATTTCTTCTCCTCTTTTCGCTGCTGCTCCACTTCTTTAAAAAAATAGGCAATCTCCTGCCATCGTTCTCCCCCATGCACCCGTGGCAGGTGATTCAGCAGGTAATCATTGAGTTCCTTAAACTCAGACAAACTGATCATCCACGTCGACTCGTCCATCGTGTACACCAAGCGTCTACAAATAAAAGGAATAATCCGCTTGGCCAGGGTCTTCTTCAGCATCTTCTCCACTGCTGGGTGTACTCGTCCAACGCGGTGACCATTCTCGAACTCCACCAAGCACAGGATGAACAACCGAATGAATGAAGCCACACGGTAACGGTTAAGAGGGCGCCACGCTTGCTCTCGCTGTTCATGCATACGAATCGTATGGCGATCCATGGGTGTGAACTCGCGTCCCGCTCTCCTTGTCAACTCCTCTTCTCCCTTCTCATTCACACAGCTGGCTAGCGAGCCCAAGGGCGTTCTCGTTTCCGACATTTTCGCACCAACTGACAAAAGTCAACATAGACCGGCTCAAAGCTAAGAGTGACGTCCTGTGGCCTCGCTTGACTTATATACCCCAATCCGCGCAATGCACCATGGTCTATCTAAGGAGGGGGGAGGGGGGTCCCCCCACCTCTTCCCCTCCCAAAGCATGATGGGGACTTTCTCTCATTGGCCCCTTCCCTCCCACGTGATCCCCTTCTTTCTCTATAAAAACCACCGTCCCATTTCATGTTTTCACACTCATCGATGATCCAGTCCAGAAACCCAACAAGTGGTTGATCCTTTGGTCTGATGGCTCTGGTTGATCCTTTGGTCTGATGGCTCAATCCAAGCCATTGATGTTTACTTGACATTCTTGCTTGCTTGGATCTCCTCCTCCCCCAATCCCTCGTCGTCTCTTTTGGCTCTGAATCGGACATCTCCAGGCCTAACAATTGGAGCGACTCGTGGTGGCTAAGGCCACTGGGCCCCGCTTCGGCTTTCTTCTTCTTCTGACTGAGAGGCCATGATCAGATGAACTCACTGGTGAATGGTTCTCTGTTTCGGCTGTTGGTCTGGAACTCATCAAAAGGAACTCATCAAAAAGGAACACTCATATTATCAAAAAGGAACTTATATTATTAAATAGGAACTCATCAAAAGGAACACTCGTATTATCAAAAAGGAACTTATATTATTAAATAGGAACTCATCAAAAGGAACACTCGTATTATCAAAAGGAACTCATCATAAAGGAACACTCATATTATCAAAAAGGAACTTATATTATTAAATAGGAACTCATATTATCAAAAAGGAACTAATACAAACACTCTTATTATCAAATCAAGCAGAGTATGAGAGTCCTCCTTAAGAAGTTGATGATTCCAATACCTTCTGTTTTAACCCACCTTGAGCCCGCGATCCTTTTTTTCACACTCGCCAGCGGTTTCCCATTCCAGTTGCATTACGACGTCATGCCGTCCAAGATGAAATCCAGAAACCCCTTCCCAAACCACGGGAAATCCAAGTCACCAAAAGTCACCACATTGTCCGGGAACCGAAAAACTACAGTTTAGCTACCGACCCCTTCCCAAACCACGGGAAATCCAAGTCACCAAAAGTCACCACATTGTCCGGGAACCGAAAAACTACACCTTGCTCACTCAACCCCAACACAAATGGTATCGCTTGGTGTATGACAAAAGAGTCATCGATCCCCGCACCTTCAACACCTACCCCTATGGCTACCAGTGAAAGCCCAAACAAGATCGTCGAACCTCTATTGAACATTAAGGAACACTCAGGAAAAAAACCATTTTTCTCAGTTATTGTAAACAAACCAATAAAACGTGATTTATTCATTTTGTGTTGTTTTCACTCCAAGGGTTACCCCCGTTCCAAAAATTGGACTTTGGACTTTGAGCCCGCGTTTTCTCCGCGGTTTTAACCCACCTTGAGCCCACGATCCTTTTTTCACATTGCTCAGCGGTTTCTCATCTCAAAACACGTGACTTCCGGTTGCATGAGCCTGCGATCCTTTTTTCCACTGGTCAGCGGTTTCCCATCTCAAAAACACGTGACTTCCGGTTGCATGAGCCTGCGATCCTTTTTTCCACTGGTCAGCGGTTTCCGACTGCTGTTACTAGGGCAACCCAACAACCAATCAGAAGCCAGAACGAGTGCTATCTGAGCGTCCCTTACTACTGATGGGGTAAAACGTAATACAGTATAGCTTTAGTGGCGAAACAATAAGTATACAGTTGACATTCTCACACAACAGAAGCCAGACGAATGTAATAAAATAACTGTAGAATTCAGTATAACGCAAATGCAATAATATTATACCTTTAATCAGGCAAGATACAAATCCAAAACCCGTGAGCAGAATGCAGGGAAAATCGTTCTTCTGAACAACTACGGCACGAAAGGCAGCTTCTTAAGTTTATTCCTTTTAAAGCTCCAGGGTTTCCGCTAATTGCAGGAGATTTTGAGGGTCCCGAACAGCTTTTACTCGATCCAGAAAACACCACGACTCGATCGATAGGAATTCAAAATTTCTCAGTTGTTGTCAGAATTGTCATGCCCAGAGCTCCCAGGGCTCCCAGAGCTCCACGAACGAGAATAGAGCAGGCGCAATAGCACCTTAACGAATTAGACATGCGCTACCGGATGTCGTGAATTTCACGACATCCGGTAATGGCTGATACCAGAGCCCCACGATCCCACCGCTGGCCGAACAGATCGTAGGCTCTGGGAACGAGAATGGGGTGTGAGTCATAGAAGTTCACGAAAGCCATCGGCTGCAAACTCGACACATTCCAGAATCGCTGCACGCCGAATTCTGAACATTTTCTGGCCTATCACTATCTCGAATGCCGAACTACACCGGACAACTTCAACAAACAATATGTGTTCTGAGGTGAAGAAGAGACGGTGGCGCTGGATCGGTCATGTCCTGAGGGTGGAACCATTTGCCATCCCCAGAGTCGCCATGCATTGGACTCCACCTGGGAAAAGAGCAAGAGGAAGACCGAGAGAAACCTGGCGACGGACTGAAGAAAAGGAGATGGGGGGTGTACGGAATCAGCTGGGGAGTCCTGAGTAAGAAAGCAAAAGACAGGCAACAGTGGCGGGCTCTGATCATGGCCTTATGTGCCCAAGGACACGAAGAGGGTTAGGTAAGTGAGTGAGATATGATCGGCTACCAATCCCTCCACCAAGGCTTAAGAGGAAGCTGTCCCCGAACAAATCATACAGGGCAATTCTGCTACTACTGCTATTAAGCCTACAGTTGTTAGCGCGTTAATTAAACCAAAATATGATCTAATTGACGATTGCTCTCGACCACATGGGCAATGGTCAACGATTACACCACTACTCACTCTTTCAAGTTCCAGAAGCTCGAGGACGCGATTAAATTGCTAAGACCTAACTAACTACAGGCAAAAATGGATCTTAAGCATATTTACCTTTCCGTACCCGTTCATCCAGCAAATTATCAAGCAACCGGCTCCAAATGGCGTTTTGCTGGAGACAACATCGACACATTTTTGTATGATACGCGTCCACCGTTTGGTGCCAGGAGTTTGAGATATGTCCAGGAATGCACATAACAATGACACGGGCAAAATTACAAACTTTCGCCCAGACTTACGACGAAAATGCGACAACTGGTGATTATTCGTGGAAGAGGCATCAGTTAATATCATAAGTACAGTGATTTTACGTTTTCTATTCTTAACCGAAATAAATGTGTATATTTTCACAACGAGACATTTTGTAGCAAGATGTGGAAGTGCCAGAAGTTGTAACAGCAATGGTTATCAATTTTAAGACTACTGGGTACTTTTCAGGAACAAAAGTTGTGAAAATTTGTGTTAAGACAACTAAAAAAATTCTAAAACTTCGTGAAATGTATGCACGCAAGCTATCGAGAGATCTTTTTAAAAATTAATTTCATCAAATCTAAAGAAAGATTTTATGTATACAAGCCTTTATTCTAATTATATAAACACAAAATTCTCCCGCAGTTTTTAGTAGCATTTATCCTCTAGCGCTTTTTAACAAGTCAATAGGTTTTTCTTTCTTTTTTTGTGTACTTGGATTGCTATTTCCAATTTCTAAATTTTATTACTCCTTTCAATTATTCTTATTAGCAGAAATCTAATCCCTAGTTTTCCAGACAGAAGAGTTTGTCCATTATCCAGGGGGTAAGCCCTTATGTTTATTAAAGAAAACTATTACTTCCGGGGATGTTCTCCCTTAGTTTTTGCGACTTGTTTCCACACATCGTTCACATAATGACGTCATGAGTCTGTCTTCTATATTGCATAATGCGAAAACTTTATTATCTGTGGATCGAAAACAAATATGAGCGCAAAGTTAACACTACGATTCCTCGTTTTGAAAGGGCTTAGAAATAAGCTTGATTTGTTTTACACTTCCCAGGCACCACTCAAATTCTCTGTAGTCAGTTCCAATTTTTTGACACGCATGGAATGTCCTTTTACTTTTTCCATTCTTTAAAGTCGTAGAGCAGGTGGAGGTTTAAGTCATGTGATCTCTACCTTTCAAGGGCTTATTCAACCAATCAGAAAACGGGAAACAGAACAGTTGCTAAAAACCGTACAGGCGGATAAATATGATAAATCTTGTTATCTTAAGCATGAAAACACGCAAATCCTGAAAAACTACTGTGAAAGATTACGGTCGTGTCCAGAAACGTTTAACTCATGCCATATATTTAGCACTCGAAACACGGCTCAACGAAGTTAATGCGTCAGTTGTTCACAAATCAACGCGTTCGATTAGTGTTGTAATTGTGCTTTTTGACAGATCACATCGCTAGTATAAAGCTTCAGAAATTGCTCTCTGTAGGTAAGGTTCACACTTCAAAGCAAAGTGTACATCTTGCAATTAAAAACATTCAAGGAGGAAAATGAAGAGCGGATTTCACAACAAAAAACACTGCTCAGTGGCTTTCATTTGAGTGTTAAATTTTCACCATTCTCAGGTTCAATCAAGATATTAATCAAGGTGGACAAGGGTTTAATTTGTTGTTTTAGGGTTGTAAAAGAAAGGTATTTAGCTGCATTAGGGGTAGGTTTTACAGGCAATTCATTTGAAAAGATTCCAAAAAAGGGGCGAATATTCGTGGAAATTTGGTTGTCTTGAAAATACACCTGTTGCATACGGAAGATAGAACCAGGAAGAATCAGGAAGATAATTACATATCATCTTGTAAAAGTGGCATTTGTTTATACAAATTTTGTGTAATTAGTTTATCCTGCGTTTTCAACGTTTCTGAACCATTGTTCTCTCTAATTTTCATCGGCTCATTTTAAGTTAGCCAAGTTGACATGCTTGAAATAATTAAACTTGTTTCCTATCAACCAAGATAGGCCAGGAGTAAATTTAGTAATTCGTATGTCTTGAACAATTTTCTATTATTTTTTGGTTGCTGAATTCTTTTGAAAAGTATTCTGAGAAGTCTAGAAATCTTGAAATATTTGTGAACTATCAAGAAATATCTTTTTGAAGCAAATAAAGTTAATTAAGTCTAAAACAATATTTTTATACTACCTTCTGAAAATACAATGCAATAATGTCCTACAGTCTTTTCACAACATGAAGACAAGTCAAGGTTTACTGGTTTTATTTGTTTCGTTTGTTACATTTTTTATTTTTTATGAATATCCAGTGAGCAGCACAAGACTAGGACAACTTGAGTTGATTTATTGATCCTACGCGTTTCGTTTGTTACTACAAACTTCGTCAGGGATATGTTACAACTACGGATCTTTACAAGTTAGGCTTCTATTTATATAAAAACCACTAAAGCGAGATAGACACAATTATCTCACGAAAAATTCCCGGAAGGGCGAGGTGTATCGGGAAATTCGTAAAGACCATACAGGTGATAAGATATTTAAGATATTTAATTTTCGGGGGTGGATAAACGTTTATCCACCCCCGAAAATTAAATATCTTAAATATCTTATCACCTGTATGGTCTTTACGAATTTCCCGATACACCTCGCCCTTCCGGGAATTTTTCGTGAGATAATTGTGTCTACCTCGCTTTAGTGGTTTTTATATAAATAGAAGCCTAACTTGTAAAGATCCGTAGTTGTAACATATCCCTGACGAAGTTTGTAGTAACAAACGAAACGCGTAGGATCAATAAATCAACTCAAGTTGTCCTAGTCTTGTGCTGCTCACTGGATATTCATAAAAAATAAAAAATTAAAAAAAATAAAAAGTAAAAAATAATTATAAAAATAAAAAATTAAAAAATAGTCTCCCTCGCAGCTGTTTTTAGTGTCGTCACGCAGCGCTCCTCCCACAAATGAGCATTTTTCATTACCTGAGCCCTTCGACCGGGCTGCATTTTGCGAACGTTTCCCGGAAGATCTTCGGCGTGGGTTTCCAAATCGCTCGGCGTACTGCCGTACGATCGTGGTCTTTGGCGTAAAGCGGCGTAAGTCCAAGCCAGCGCGGTGTAGGAGGGTCTAAGCTTACCTTATATTAACGATATTGTACGTTGGCGTGTAGCCGAGATAACCACCTTGGCGTGTGAAAATTTTTACCGTTTAAATAATAAACTTGTGGACACCGAATAATATTCGGGATTTCACCATCCCTGGCTCAGGATTTAGAGTCCACGGGCTCCTCGGTCAGCCGTTGTCGACCACTCGTAGCCAGAGTCCTCAACCAATAAAGAGTAAAGGTTGATTTCCACTGTCACGTAAATTTTACGTGCGTACGGGCGTGAATTTAACTGGCTTTACGTGCGTAAATAAAATTAGAGACGATGTATGAACGGCTTACGTAAATGTAAAAAGTTGAAAGTTTTCAACTTTTTACGTTTACGTAAACCAGTTAAATTCACGCCCGTACCCACGTAAAACTTACGCAACAGTGGAAATCAACCTTAAAGAATACACGAGTATGATAGCCTTTCAAGCAAATGGCAAGTAAGTCAGAGGAGTAGTACATTACGCCCGTATGGGTAATTTCCTGGCTTCTGATTGGTCGAGTGACGTCATCACCGGAAGTGGAATGGGAAACCGCTGACCAGTGGGAAAAAAGGATCGTGGGCTCATGCAACCGGAAGTCACGTGTTTTTGAATGGGAAACCGCTGAGCAGTGGGAAAAAAAGGATCGTGGGCTCAGGGAAAGCGGAAGTCACGTGTTTTTGAATGGGAAACCGCTGACGAGTAGGAAAAATCGATCGTGGGCTCAAGGGGAAGTAAAACCGCTGAGAAAACGCGGGCTCCAAGTCCAAAGTCCAATTTTTGGAAGAGGGGTAACCCTTGGAGTTAAAACCACACAAAATGAATAAATCACGTTTTATTGTTATACGTTTGTTTACAAACATGGTGTCCTTACTGAGAACTCAAAATGTTCTTCATGTGTGAAAGGACTTCGCTTGGGGTGTGGCCAAGAAAATGGGGTATGTTGCTGATTGTATCCGGATTCTTGAAGATTTTTCCCCAGAATCCTTGAACGGCTCCGGTGCCTGTATGACAAATACCATACCACAGATGACCATTCCAGATACGATTGACTTCTTTCACAAATTGGGGGTCTTCTTTCCAATCGTAATTGAGGATTTCAATGACTGTGGTGGAATGGCCTTGTCGGATGTAAACACATTTGGTGATTAGATGAGGATTCTTTCTCCAGTTGTCAGCACAGGCTACATGACAGGGGGATTGGCAGCAGATCAATATGATTTGATTGCTGACACTTTCCTGACAGACGACACACGGGGCGGTGGGGAAAGGATTCAGTTGTTTCATGCTTGAAATGACTTCGCTTGGGGTCTGGCCAAGAAACTGGATTTCTTGAGATGGGGAATACCTGAGTTGGTGTTTTCCCCAGAACCCTTGGACGCCTCCCAAACATATGGGTTCACCGCACTTCAATTGATAACCGATACCATACCAGAGAGGATAGCGGTGATGTGTGATTCCCCGAGAAGTATGCTGGTACCAGTTACGTTTGACTTCTTTCACAAATTGGGGGTCTTTTTTCCATTCTTCATGGAGGATTTCAAGGACTGGGATGCTAGTTCCGTGTCCACATCTAAAGCAACCCCAGTTAGGATTGGTACTTTCTTTTCCCCACCGTTTGGCACAGGTTAGATGACAGGGTTGTTCGCAGCACATCAAAATGGTTTGTTTGGTGACAGGTTTCTTACACATCAGGCATGGTTGGGGTTGAGCCATCACTTGTTGGGCTTCTGAACTGAGGCCTGGATCATCCAGGGATTGTAACATGGCATGGGGAAGGGGGTGTTTTTTATAGAGAAACAAAAGGGTCACGTGGGAGGGAATGGGCCAATGAGAGAAAGACCCATCATGCTGTGGGAGGGGAAGAGGTGGGGGGACCCCCCTCCCCCCTCCTTAGATAGACCATGGTGCATTGCGCGAATGGGGGTATATAAGTCAAGCGAGGCCACAGGACGTCACTCTTAGCTTTGAGCCGGTCCTGAGCGACTTATGTTTCTTGCTGTGTTGGAAAAATGGTCAAAACGAGAAATCCTTTGGGCTCTTTAGCCAGTCAGATGAACGTGGGGGGTGACGAGAGCTTAAGGAGGAGAGCGGGACGGGAGAGAACAGGAGTGGAACGCCAGACCAGAGTGATGAGGGAAAGACAGCAGGAAACGTGGCGCCCCCTGACCCGTCAGCGCGTGGGTGCTTTTTTTGAATTATTTCTACGTTGCATGGTCTGGACGGAGAATGGGGAGTGAGAGGGCCGGCCCCATCCAGACATCGTACAAGCGTTGCTGGGCACCCTGGTCCGCAAGATCATTCCGTGGGTGGACCAGCACCGGGTGTGGTCCAACTTTGAATGTCGCTGGCCCATGTCCCTTGAACACTTTCGAGAACTAGACAATGATCTGGAGCAGTATTTGCCAAGTGTGCATGCGGGTCGCCAATGGCAACGGATTCGAGTTTATTTCGGGGAGATGGCGAGGGTGAGGGAGCAGCGGCGGGAGGAGGAGCGGGAGAGGAGGCAGAGGGAAGTGAGACTGAACCAAGTGCGACGTGTTTTGTTTCTTTGAACATTTTATTGTGAGTCAAGGCTACTGTGCGTCAAGAGACATTTATATTTATGATGAACGTGCAAAACCAGTGATGTGAGTTTTTAAAATTTTTAATTAAAAAAAGAGTTGATGTTTTTTACAAAGGGTGGTTTGTCTTCTTTGCCACCCGGGTGGGGCGCTCCTATGTACAATTGCAAAAAGCTATCTACAGTTTGAAAAAATAAAAACTAAAAATGGCTATGTACAATTGGAAAACTAAGAAATTAAAAAGGCTATGTACAATTCCAAAAGTAAAAACTAAAAAATTACAAATGAAAGTCTTCCAGTTCCATACGTAATTGATCAATGTTCTCGGGTAGACAGAAGGTGCGGTTGAATAAGGCTTGAATTTCGGCTCGGGTTTTCTCGTCCACATCCCGGGATCCCACAATAGCACTGCTTTGATGAAGGGTGGGCTTTTTAGGTCCCCAAGGGACAAATTGACTGCCAGTGACCAGGGTGGCGGCATTCTCATTGACTTGGTAGTAATGGTCCGAGCGGTACCATGATTGACTGGGTATGTCAAACAGGTAGACGGGTTTGCCTAGATCCATAGCCAATTGCACAGTCCAACCAGTGCCTCCTTTCACGCGTTTATGATCCGGTTCCAAGATGCCAAAGGCATAGATGGTATTGGCTTTTTTGGCCAATTGATAATTACGTTGCAGCAATTGCAGGGTGTAAAAATGACTGGGCATTTGTTTGCCTAGTTTCTCCGCTGCCTGGTGAAGATGGGGGTTGGCCAGCATCAGGACTTCCACGGTAGAAGGGGTGATGAAAGTGGCTCGAGGATGGTTCGGGGGGACGAGGACTTCTAGTTGCATCCCAAAGTGTTTGGCATGTTCTTCCACGAGGGCATCCGTACCTTTGGCTCCCCCTGTATAGACCACATGGCCATGACCCACTTGCAGTTCCAAGGCACCGAGATCTTGTTCTCCGATCATGTCAATGTCTGGGGGCATGGCTTTTGAGAATGAAGATCTAGTGACCAAGGGACCGTCTTAAATAGGGACAACGGGCCAATGGGAAGACAAGAGGTCCTTATTTGGATTGAACAAGCTGACCAATGGAAAGATAACAAGTCCTTATATGGGTAGGATAAGCTGACCAATGACAGTCAAGGGTCTAAGGTATAAAAAGGCATGGTCGGTAGGGGTGAAACCAACCTTGAGCACGATGTCCACCGATCGGAAGAGAAAATCAACCCATCCCCCAGAGGGGAAAAAGAAGAAGAAGGCCATTCAACATATGACGCCCGTGGACTGTGATCCTGTGGTCTGCGAGGTCGTGGAAGACACCCGAGCTGCGGTGGAAGATATGATGAAAGAATTGAATGATATGGTGTCCCCATCTGAATACATGGTGACGTGTGTCGAAGATCCTCCTCCTCCTAGTTCGGTGGACACTATGGTATGCCCTTGCCATGAGGTGCGTTTGGAGGCCCGAGAATCTCAAAAGGGGTGGAAGTATGTGAAATGTCCCATGCAACCGTGTTTGCTGTTTTGTGGACAAGATCAAGTTCTGGAGTATATGAAAGCCGTGTATAGTCAACCTCATGTAGAAGTGTTGGACATGTGGGGTGGTTTACAATGCTTTTGCCGTGAACCCGCCACGCTACAACAGAGTCATTCGATTCAGAACCCCGATCGCTTGTTTCTGACTTGTTCCAAGAAAACGTGTGGCTTCTTCCGATGGGCCGATCAACCCTTGGGTGCCAAGTACTGGAGTTGGTTTCATGACAACCCTCCCAAAAAAGCCGACCAACAAGCTGAACCACCCACCCGTGATGCTCAAGGATATCCCAAACGTGGAGTAGACATCCCTGGTCCTCCAGTCAGAAGGAAAGAGGACGTGGAACGAGAACGGCCCCTGACAGAGTATGAGAAACAATTGTTACGAGAAATTCAAGATCTCAAGAACCGTCAAGAAATGATGGTAGCCCCAGCTCCACCACCCCCTAAGTACAGTGACAGTGTGGAGAACTGGCAGAAAGGTCTAGAGACCATCAGCTGTGGCCGTCTAGGCCTCTTTTAAATGAGAGAACGAATAAAATTTTTTATCAATGTCACCATGGAGTCTGTATGTGATGCGTGGGAGTCTGTCTTGTCCCTGGGGCAATGGCAATGTCATCAAGCCCTTTGTCAAGTCTTATATGATCACCAACCCTGGTCCCAAATCCCCATACCCCCTTGTCCCGAGGACACGCATCCTCTCCACCTCTTTGAAGAAACCCATGTGGACCGCAACCTATATCGATGGGTGGTGTTTGTCTTATGGTTAAAAGCTCACCCGAACGCCTGGCGATGGTATCGAATCATTCAAAAGCAGCATCCCCACACGGTCCCCACCATATCGACCTTATGGGGTGAATGCCAAAAAGTATGGCCCCTCGAAAGAGAACCCAACGCTGGAGTTCGTCGTCCTCATGGTTAAAGAAAACCAAACGCCCTGTGTCGTCAACGAAGAAGAAGGCCAATGTCTCACAACAATGGTTAAACCGTTACCATGATCCTCGTGCCCCGGGGAGTTTAGGTGGGGTGCAACGATTTGCTAAAGCCCAGGGTCTCCCTTTGAAAAAAGCCCAACGGGTGTTGGAACAGGATGTGGGTTACACCTTGCATAAACCCCGACGTCGTCGTTTTGCTACCTTACCCGTGATCGTAGGGGGCTTGGATGATCAATGGGCCGCGGATTTAGTGGAAGTGCAACGTTTGGCCAAACATAATCGGGGTATACGCTACTTGTTGACCGTCGTGGATGTCTTGTCCAAGTACGCGTGGGTCGAACCGTTGAAAACCAAAACCGGCGTGGCCCTCGTGAAAGCCTTTGAGAAGATTGTGAGACAAGGAGGACGTCACCCGAATCGATTGCAAACGGATCGAGGGAAAGAATTTTATAATCGGACCTTTCAACGATGGGTCGACGAGCAAGACATTCAACATTTTTCGACCGAAGGGGATGCCAAAGCCAGTGTAGTGGAACGATTTAACCGCACCTTGAAAGAACGGTTGTACCGTTATTTGACCGCGGCCAACACGTTGAAATTTGACGATGTCTTACCCGAGTTGGTGCAGGGGTATAATGCCACCCGTCATCGAAGTATTGGTATGCCCCCCGAAAACGTGACGTGGGACAACGAAGAAGCCGTGTGGAAACGATTGTATGCCAAACGATTGAAAGGCTACAAAAAACCCCAATTGAAGGTGGGGGATCATGTCCGTCTCAATACGATTCATCGTACCTTTGAAAAAGGGTATTTACCCGGTTGGACCGAAGAAGTGTTTGTGGTGCATCGTGTGGTGCCGGGCCCTGTCCCCACGTATAAGATTCGCGAATGGGATGAGACCCCCGTCCAAGGTACGTTTTATGAAGAGGATTTACAAAAAGTCCATGTGTCCGAGGTGTTTCGGATCGAGAAGGTACTTAAGCGACAAAAAGGTCGTTGGTTGGTCAAGTGGAAAGGGTGGCCCGACAAGTACAATAGTTGGATTGCTCGTGGAGACGTGACATCCCTTCGACCCCGCAAACGACGACGACGCCGCTAAAACAATGACATTGGTGCCCAACTCTTCGTTTTACGTGACGTTGATGAGTCATGCGAGTACCAAAGAGTTTCCTGGGAACAAGAGTCATCATTTCAGAAACCGATTGCCTAAACCCATCCGATTTGTGGGACGAGGATGGATGGTGGGTATGGTGAGTTTATCCTTACCCACCATTCCGGTGGTAGCGGAAGAAGGAGGCGTGGGCGAATCCCATCCTCTGTTGTACGTACGATGGCACGAACGGGTGTATGCCCAAGACGATCAAGGCAACGATCGATGGTGGCATCAACGTCGCGAACTCTTTGTCTACGGTCGAGATATGAGAAAGGAGATGGCCTCGTCGACGGGATCGCACTTTTTTCATCAACTGGTGTACCGTTACGAGCAAAGCCGTGCCAAACAAACCGAACCCAAAAACAAATGGGCCGAGGACAATGGTGTCAAATTGTATCCGACGTTTGAATGGACTTCCGAAGGGGATTTGGTGTTGAATACCACCAATGTGGATTACAAACGACAAGTGGCACGCGTGGAATGGGGCAGAACCTTGGCGCTGAGAATGGGATGGATTGAACAAGTGTCAACGGGCGTGTATCGATTGGGTCCGAATCTCTTACAAGAATTTCATTCGGACTCCATTCCCATTCCGACCGATGTCCTGGATGGCAGCAACAAGCCCACCTTTTGGAAAGTGGATGGGGATTATGTGAACTTGAGTATGGCCTGTAATTGGCGGTTTGTGAATGTGAACCAGACCTTTCGTCCCTCGTTGGAATTTCCCTCCACGCGTCCTTTGCACGTGTATTGTGATGTAGGGACCAGCAGTATGGTAGGGGGCCGCATCACCGATCTCTTACGAGAAATCAAGTACCAACCACAAAACACCACCCACTTTGAACCTCGACATATTCAATATATCCCAGTACGCAACGAAGTGGTGGAAATCGTCGAAACCCAGTTGGCCGAAACCAATGGGGATCTGGTGAAATTTGGTGAAGGACATGCCCTCCTGACCCTCCACTTTAAAAGGGAAGTGGTGGTGTGAAGAAGAAAGACAACATGTCGTTCTACGTGACGTTACCCAGTCATGCCAACCGACGTGAATTTCCCAACAACCAACCTAATTCCTTCAAGATTCGTTTACCTCAACCGTTACAGCTCACGGGAGGTGGTTGGCAAGTGGGGTTGAGTGCCATTTCCTTACCAGATGCTCGCGTCAATTTGTATGAGTTGGTGAAGAAAAATGGATACGTCATGGGGACATCCTGGGGCCAAACCTATCCCAAACCGGGTGCAAAAGACGAGGAAATGACCTCGCGAGTAGACACCACGCGAAGCATCATCAATGACGTCCAAGATTTGGATTGGGTGGTGGATGGCGTGAGTTTCATGAAAGCCATCATTACTCACTTGGAACAACAACGTATGGAAATGGCCATTCAAGGTGGTCGGTTTACCAATGATCAAGGCAAGCACACCTACGTCAAGTTCAAGTGGGAAGGCGAGGATCTGCTCATCGACAACACCAATATCTGTCATTGCGGCACCGACACGCCAGCCCTGACCATCTACACCAAGTTGGCGCTCAAGATGGGATGGTTACGTAAAATTGACAGTGTATTGATGTTGGGACCCAACTTACAACAAGAATTCATGGGGGATCAAATCCCCAACATGACAAAACCCGCTGGCAACGATTGGAACGATGTGAACGACGATCAGAGCAAACCGGTCTTTTGGACGGTGCGTTCGTTTTTACCGGATTATTTACAATTGAGCATGAGTTGTAGTTGGCGTTTCACCAACTTGAATGTAGCGTTTCGTTCAGTGGTGGGTGAACCCACACGATCGTTGCACGTGTACTCCGACGTGGCAGGCAGCACGGTGGTGGGCAATCGCGTGACTGATTTGTTACGTGAAATCCAGTACAAGCGAGAAGCACGCGGCAACCTGTATTTTGAGCCGTTGCACATTCAATACATGTCTCTTCGTAACGAGGTGGTGGAAATGATTCACGTTCAAGTGGCTGAAACCATTGGTAGAGGAGGAGACTTGGTCAAGTTTGGTGAAGGTCATACCATTGTCACGTTACACTTCAAAAAGACATAAAAAGGGAGTGGCCAAGGGAGTGTTCCAATCACAAGATGCCCAAGACAAGAGTGCGTCGAATGAGACGAAGAAGAAGGCAACGAGGGGGTTTATTCCCCCTGGCGGCCCTCATTCCAGCCTTGATCGCTGGAGGAAAAGCTGTGGCGTTGGGTGCCGCAAGTGGTGCCGCGAGTTACGGGGCTAAAAAAGGGTTGGAAGCCGCTTTTCGGAAAAAACGACGATGATGACGGTATAAAAAGGGGAGTCCCATGAAGCCCAAACAAAACGTTTATCCCTGGTGAAGAAGGCACCATGCGTGGGGGAAGTTTGACACGATTTCGAACCGACGAGTGGTATGATCAACAAGGCAAAGGAGTGATGACTGATCTGATGCGTGGGGGGTTGCAAGGTCTTATAAGGACGCGAAATCCTTTAAAATTGCCTAGTAATATCAAGAGAGGCTTGGAAACGGGTTTGACACGAGGTATCAAACGCAAAGCCGAAGACGTCCTTAAAAAAGAAATCACCAAACAAGCCAAGAAAGCGTTGAGTCATAAGAACGTGAAAGACGCCGTGCGTGTAGCCACTGCCTTATTTCCCAAACAAACCAAACGTGCACGTGATATTTTGGGAGTGTGAACATGGAACCCGTGCATTCACGACCTCGACGGATTCGTAGTAATCGAGGGTTGTCTCAATGGGGTGGACTGTATCCGTTTTGGAAACTCAGGAGAGGACAACGTGGTGGTTGGTTGAGTGCCGAGGTGATGAGAGTCCCCGGGTTTGATTTGAGACAACGTTTAGCACGACGACGACGCTATAAAAACCCCTCACGACGACGACGGGGTACCACTCGACGACGTTAAACATGCCTGACGTGAGTACGCAAACCGCCCCGGCTCACGAGCGTTCCGAAGGGACCGTCAACCCTGCCTTACGGATTTTCAAGGTGCCACCGACCGACATTAGCATCAATGCCTATCGCATGGTCACCATTCAACCCACCACCACGGGTATCAATCCTATGGAATTCATCATTCCAGGGTTGGACGATTTTGTGGATTTGGGACGCAGTTACTTTACCATGGAATTGAGTTTGAAAAAGCAAGATGCCGGGAACTTGGTGGCCAATCAGAAATTGTGGCCCGTCAACAATTTGGCCCATTCCATCATCAAACAAATTGACTTGCAGTTGAATGGCACGTTGATCAGTCCACAATCCGACACGTATCATTACAAAGCTTACCTAGAAACCTTGCTGAATTATGACCGAGAAGATGGCAAGACCGTGTTAGGACCCCAAGGATGGTTCAATCAAGTGGATTCCCCACCCCAATGGACCGCCACCAACACAGACTATGCAGGACCTGATGCTGCCTATACCGCTCTCAGTGCCAATCACAAAGGGGCCTTGGCCGCCATGGTAGCTGAAGTGGTCAAGTATGCTGGAGGTGCCACCCACAGTCTAGTGTTTACCCCGCACTTGGAAGTCTTTCACACTGGCAAACTGTTGGTGCCTGGTATTGAAATCAAGATGAAATTTCATTTCAACGGCCCCAGCCTGTTTTTGAATGGAGTGGCTCTAGCTGGCCGATTGATGGAAGGGGATGTGAAACTACGGTTTCATCTCTGTCAACTGCGTTTGAATGACGCCATCTACCAGAGTATATCTGAAAAAAGACACAATGAAGGAGACGTGGCGGCTTACCCGACCGTCCGCAGTGAAATCCGGACCTTCAGCATGCAAAACAACCTGGTCCGCTTTGATATCCCGAACCTGTTTCAAAACAGAATACCTGACCGATTGATTGTGGGGTTACTGGACAGCCGTGCCTTCAATGGAGATGTGACCCGAGATCCGTTCTGTTTCCAGAAATTTGGTCTGACGTCCATTAAACAGATTGTCAGAGGAGAAGAATACCCTTATGAAACCCTCCAGTTAGTGCACAACAATGGCACCCGAGATAATCTAGGCTACTTCCGTTTTCTACAAGCCAGTGGTGCCTGGTGTAAAAAGAAAGGCAATATGGTAGAACTGCTGGATTGGGGCCAAGCTAAAAATTGTACCTTGTACATGTTTGACAATGTCGCCAATGGATGTGCTGACAGTCAAAACCTCAACCCCAAGCAAACGGGCGATTTACAACTGGTGTTGGAATTTGGAGCTGCCCCCGGTGTCAATATAACCGTACTCGTGTATGGAGAATTTGAGAATTTGCTGGAGATTGACAGGAACGGAGCCGTGTTGTATAACATTTACCAGCACTAAAGATGGAACATGTGGCCTTGAATAATGTGCAATTGGATTATTTAGCCCGAGACGACCCCCAATTGAACCCTGTCTTTTACGGGACGGTGGCCTGTGATCGTTTACCCAAGAGTCCTGTCAAGACCCAACCCCAAGGGTACATTGTGAATACGGACCCACACGATCAACCGGGACAACATTGGTTAGCGGTGTGGACGGATGGAAAGGTGTGTGAAGTCCTGGACAGTTATGCTTTGCCATTGGATACGTACGTGCAAGCTACCCCGTTACGAGATTGGATTGTCCAACATTGGAAGTATGTAGTGACCAATGGCAAGTCCCTCCAAGCCATTTCAAGCAAGAGTTGTGGTGATTACGCCTTGTTGTATTTGAAAGCCAAAGCCCGTGGACGAACCTTGCAAGCGTTTTTAAATGAGTTTTCGGATCATGATTATGTTAGTAATGACCATCAAGCGGGTCAACGCCTTCAACAATTGATTGTAGGCCAAGAAGCCAGATGGTATCAACTCTGTTGTCATCCGTATCATCAATGTAATCATTAAATAAAAAAGTTCGTTGGAAAAAAGTGGTGTCGGAGTCGTAGCTCAGTGGGTAGAGCCTTTGGATCCCCCGAAAAAATAGGTGTAGGGGGATTGTGCGTGGGTTCGAGTCCCACCGATTCCAATAAAAAGGTGCCTTTTTTTTTCTAAGGGTAGTTCGTCATCATCATGCAAACGGGGAAACCGTTTCGTTTTCATACTCCTTCCTCTATCTTGGTGGTGGGACCTTCGGGATGTGGCAAAACCGCGTTTACGGAAAAACTCTTGGTAGACAACCCGGAGTTGTTTGAAACCCCACCGACCCAAATGCATTATTGTTATGGGGCCTGGCAAGATCGATTTCAAGGCATGCAAGATCAAGGGGTAGTGTTTCACGAAGGGATTCCCGATCATGAGGCCTTAGTGCAATGGTTTCCTGAAGGACATGGGGTCCTGGTTTTGGATGATTTAATGGACGAAGGCAGCCATGATAAACGCGTGTTGGATTTATTCACCAAACATTCGCATCATCAAGGGGTGACGGTCCTATACTTGTGCCAAGACATGTTTCCCGTGGGTCGCTATGCTAAAAGTATTTCCCGCAATGCCCATTACATCGTGGCGTTCAAGAACCCCCGAGATCAATTAGGGGTACGCAATGTCATGCTGCAATCGTTTCCGACCACTTGGAAAGACACGTTGGAGACGTTTCATCAAGCCACCACACGACCGTATGGGTATTTGGTGTTGGATTTACATCCCGCCTCGTCCGATCAACAACGGGTGTTGAGTCACCTGTTAAAAGACGAAGGATGGACTCGCACCTATCAAAAACGACTATAAAGGCACCCCCTTGGAACAGGTAAAAAGAGAGAGCGACCATGGCCGATGATGACCGTCAACCTCCGCAATCGTACGATACCGTGTCCCCGGCGGGGGTGGGGGCGGCCAGCGGCAATCAAATGTCCCCAAGCGCCTGGCAAGATTTGTATTTCACAGGAGACCAAGGCCTTCTCGACGTCGCCATGGAGGAAATGGAAGCCGAGCCCCTCTTTCAGTTTATGGAAGCTCTCCCCCCTATCGGTAGAGATGGTTCGCCCCCTGCCCAGGCCTCTTCCCCAGCCGGGGTAGGAAGTGCAGGAAGTCAATCATTCCGTAGCCCCCAGACCACCCCACCGTCTTCCGTGGACAGTCCACGTACTTGGGGAAGCGCACGCGTGTCACCCGATCCACGAAGAAGAACAGTGGCGGGTGCTCGGACAGCAGCGGGTGCAGGGGGTAATGGAAATGGACGTGGGGGACGCCGTGGTCCTAGGACTAGAGGTGGTGGACGTGGTGGTGCTGGTGGTGCTGGTGGTGGAGCAGGTGGAGCTGGTGCTGGGGGTGCTGGTGGTGGAGCAGGTGGAGCTGGTGCTGGTGGTGCTGGTGGTGCTGGTGGTGCTGGTGGTGGTGGTGGTGGAGGAGGTGGTGGAGGTGGTGGTGGAGGAGGTGGTGGCGGTGGCCGTCGTGGTGGACGACGCGGACGACGACGACGACTTTTCCCCGGTTCACCTAGGACACCTTCCTCCAGTCCCTCCACTCCTCGAGGATCTCGGACTCCACCCCCTCGTACCTTGCGTCAAGCGGATTTACAACGACGTTTACGTATGCTGTTACAAGATCAAGAACAGTTGGCCCAAGGACGTGAAATTGCTAATGTTACCATGACCAATAGCATTGTCACCAGTTATAAACAAGGAGGAGCACCGAGCGTACAAACCTCGTCGTCCCGTGTTTCGCCGTGAGGGATGAAAACCGTCGTGTCGTTATTGAATGGATCGAAACAGCAGGGTCTTCCCTTCCCCCCAGAATTATTACAACGGATGGATTCCTTGTATGCTTTTTATCATCAACAATGGTGGTGTTATCGAAAAATGTTGAATCATTACAGGTGTATCAATGCCTTGTTCAATGGTATGGCCTTACTTCTGATGGCCGCCGGTATGATTGCGGGTCCCCTTTTGGAAAACAGTACATTGGTAGCGTGTTTGGCGGCCGTGGGCACCGTGGTCAAAGGATGGAATGATTTTAAACAATACCGATTTAAAGTGACCATGAGTCGGTTTGCGTTTACCACCTATGCCAAAGCCTTGACCGAATTGAAAACCCATGTGCGGGGTATTCCCTTGGAGGATCTGGAACGATTTTTAATCAAGATGCAAACCTTGGATGATACCATTGTGGATTTCACCCCTCCGTTACCTAAACGATGTCTCCAAGATTACCATGGTCATTTTGTGTAGCAACCCTTGGAAGCCCTATGCTATGTAGACGGATGTCCTCGTCCCTTGAGACCCAAAGAGTATTGGATCCATAAAAAGCCGCTCCCTCCTAGTCCCACACTCTTAGAACCATGGCCGTCCAACGACGACGACGACGCCGAAAAAGGAAACAACGAGGAGGGGCTTTAATGCGTCGCAAACCCCGTTTGGTGGATAAAATTGCCCATGGCATGAGTATGTTTCTATCAGGCCCAGCGCCTGGGTTTGGACTGGCTTTAGGCAAATTAGGCGGTCAAGCCTTGAAAGGCATTACCGATAATGTACAACATTACCGTCGACAACGAGGTGGGGGTTGGTGGCAAGATTTTAAACGCAATACCCGTCAAGGCTATAAAGAGACGCGGGATGCCATCAAACAAGACAAAGCCCTTCAACGTCTATTGACGGGTCGACCATGGTGAGGGGGAGAAGACGCCGTCGTCAACGAGGCGGTTTTTTAAATCTATTGGTGCCCACTATGGCAGGATTGGGAAAAGCCGTGGCCTTGGAAACGGATAAACGTATAAAACGCACGATTCAAAAAGCCAATCAACGGTATCGTCGTCGTCACCGATAAAGGATGCAACGTCTTCGACGTCAATTACCGTTTTTACGGTCCATGTTACAAGAAGCCAATGGTTCCAAACGTCAAGAGTTGATACAACATGCCAATGCCGATCAAATCAATGCTGTGAGTGAACTGGTGTTGAACTTTTTAAAAAACAAGATTCCTGTTACCCCACCCATGCTGGCTAAACTTCAACCCTATAAAAAGGTACTACGTGATTTGGGGCGTCGTCGACATTCCGTCAAAAAACGTCGTCAGTGGTTAGTCCGACAAAAAGGAAGCGGATTGTTTCAAGGACTTCACGAGGTGTTATGTCAATGTGTTCGTTAACCCTCCCTACGTGGATGACTCTGTTACAAGAGGCCAATCGGGCCACCGACAAGTGGAAAGACGAGTGTTATTATTGGAAGCATAAATATCACCTGTTGTATCGAGAGTACCAACACATCTTGAGGGCCCGTCTTTGTAAGAGTTGCCGTGACCAGGAAGACGGGGAACTTTGCCCCGACTGTAGTCAACGACCATGGACGAAGTGTACATGATTCCCCAGAAGGACTTGGAACAACTCATTCAATATTACAAAGGAGAACTCACCGAAAATGCCTTGTTGAACAAAGCCGCGACGCTCGCCGCCCAAAAACATGTCTTGTTAGCCAACCCCCAATTACCTCCCGCCCTGGTCAATGCTCAAACCAAACCGTTGAGTCAAGAATTAATCAAGTTAACCAAACGCATTCGTCAATTTCCTGGCGGGGTGGGGGTTGGTGCCCCGGGTGCCCCGGGTGGTCCACCAGGCGAAGAAGAAGAAGAAGCCGGGGATTTGGTGACGGGGCCCGTGGAACAATGGTTGAAGCGCATGATAAAAGGCAGCCCGTCGACTCCCAAACCCACCATTACCCCTGCAACCAAGAAAGGCAAAGGAGCAGCCACTACCAGTAAGATTCCCATTGTCAAGAAAGGGAGCCCATCCACCAGTCGAGGGGATCTACAATCGCGTTTAGAAGCCGTGCGAGAACAACGCAAGACCTTGGAAAAAAAGTTAGCCGAGAGTCGCAAAGGCAAAGGCAAAGCACCTGCCCGAGAAGTGCAACGATTAAAACCCTTACCCGGTTGGGAAGATTGGGCCCAAGGCAAAAAGTTACGACGTCGATTGGATTACGACAGTGAATAAAACATGCCCACCAAGAGGAGAAGGGGTATTAAACGGAAACGCCCCCAACGAGGAGGGGCCTTGGATGTCCAAAAATGGATTGCAAAAACGGGGAAGGAATTTCATTGGCCCGGTTATCAGTACATGGGCCCTGGCACCCATTTGGCTAAACGTCTGAAACGTGGGGATCCCGGGATCAATCGTTTGGACCAGATTGCTAAGCAACACGACATTGATTACAGTCGTGCCAAGAATTTGCAAGATAAATGGAAAGCCGATACCAAGATGATCCAAGCCATTGATCGATTACCCGGCAAGAAAAACAAGACGGAACGGGTCGTCAAGAAAATTATGCAAGCCAAGAAACGTTTGAAATTGTAAACATTTAATAACAAACCAGTTACATGTTGTGTCAATAAAAAATGAAAAAAAAAATGTCACATGGGTTGGTTCTACTGTCTCAAACAAGATGTAGTGTCAATCACATTTGGAGACAGACAGAATCCATTGTGGTGTAGACAACCTTAATCCAGATAAAATAAAAACAATGTCACGGTCTCATTGGTTCATGAGTTGTCAAGTTCATTGTTCTGCCAAAAATACTGAGACGGATGTTCTTCCAAATACTGAGACGAATGTTCAAGTCACCAAATCGTACATCAAATCCACGCCCTCGTCGGGCGACATGTCATGAACGAGGTCTTCGGGGGGCACCAATGCCTCCGAATCAAAGGAACAAGAGTCCTCCACATCCTTCAGTAACTCGGCCCACTCGTCAGGCGTTATGTTCTGCAACAAAGACGAAAAGTCCTCCAAGTCAGGGGGGTCCAAGTCAGGGGGGTCCATGACTTGCACACCCCCGAATCCATATCCGTGAGAGTATAAGAATCTAGAAATGATTCACAAAAAGAAAAGTTCTCAGACATTTTAGGCGCCGATTTCTTAAAGTCCTCCAAGGGAATGGTCAGTTTCAAGGGTCCTAATGCTTTGATTTTCTCTTCCGTTTTCTGTCTCTCTACAGAAGGTAAGGAGGCACAAAAGTCATTCAAATACGTTTCCAGAGAAGGTTGCGTCCTACAATTAGTCAATACCACCCGCAGTGTTTTTGGCGTTTTGGGGCGAGGCACGTGCTTCCTTTTGTTGTGGTAGTACCTTTTAGCGAGCTCCAAGAACCTCTCGCGGTTCGCCCAGTAGTACTCTCTTCTTTGCGCATGCAGTTTCTCATGGTTCGCAGCACGATATGCCCGACGAGCCGCCCGTGCTTTGGCCCTTTTATTGTACATCCTTTTGTACGCCAATATTCGTACACGATTCTTTTGACGATATTCACGCGCTTGGGCTCTCAAACGTTCCCGATGTTTCTCTCTATACTTCCGATCGTATTCGGCATAACGTGCTCGGTTCTTTTGGGCCCATTTTTTTTTGCTGGCAGTCCGTTGCTCCTTATGCGTCTCCTCATAACGCCTTTTGGACTCCTGCACTCGATCCGGATATTGTTCCCGGTATCGTTTTTTGGCAGCACGCACTTTCTCAGGGTACTTGCGTCGGTAGTTGGCTTTTTTCACAATATTCCTCGCTCGGGCTTTCTCTGGGTAACGACCATTGTACCTAGCTTTTTTGATTGCGTTCCGTCTCCGTCGTCGTTCGTCTTTCGTCAGTAACTCTGTCGTTTCGTCGTCGTCGTCGTCGTTCGGGTCATAGTCGGGAACATAGTCTATGTCGTTCAAGTCCTCGTCTGGGTCAGAGTCGTTAAGGTCGTCGTCGTCGTCGTCGTTCGGGTCATAGTCGGGAACATAGTCAATGTCGTTCAAGTCGTCGTTCAAGTCCTCGTCTGGGTCAGAGTCGTTAAGGTCGTCGTCGTTGTTGTTTTGTTGGTACTTCACGGGGGGTCTGTGACGACGGTTGCTGCGGCGGAGGCCCTCGTTTCCGGCAGACATGGGGTGATGGGGGCGGTGCTGGCGGAGGTGTCCGTGGTCTCTTGAACTGGTACCGCCAGTAATCGCAACAATAGTCGAGCCCCTCTACGAACCACTCACACGTTAATTGAGGGTAGCACAGTGGGTGAAAAGGAGCCGCCTGTTCTCTTCGACGTCTCTGGGCTTCAACTTTTTCCGGCTCCAACTGCTTCAAAGTTTCTGCAAACTCACTAAAGCCTTCGTCCTTCAGCAACAACTCCCTCTTGACTTTCTTCAAAATGTCCTCCACTTCTAAATCGAGCTCGAACTCTTCAAAGGTCTCTAACAAATTCTCATGGCGAGAGTCCATGTTGAGATGTTCCAGCCCGAGGATCGATCTGTTTTATAGTCTCTCATTCGTTCCTATCATGCCAATGGACCCCCATTAGAGAGGGGGGAGGGGGGTCCCCCCACCCCGTCCCACCCCTCCCTAGGGCGCCCCCCTCTCTACGGGGCACCCTGTTTAGTGATTGGCTCCTTCCCCTCCCACGTGACATTTTTGGTTCTCTATAAAAACAGAGCCCCGATCTCCAGCGAGTTCATCTGATCATGTCCACTCAAGAAGCGCCAAGCTCAGAAGACGACACAAATTCCTGTGTGGGACCTTTGATTTCGACCGAAGAGATGGCCGACAGTGACGACGACATTTGCCAAGAGGCCTTGGACCAATGGGAACAAAGCGGGGGTGGATTGGATCCCTCTGCGCAAGTTACCTTCCAATTTGACTTAGAACCTTTTGTGAATCGGACGAGTGATCGCATGGGGGTACAAGAACGTCATTTCAAGACCCAGTTACGTCAAAGGGGGAACTTGCTTCCAGGCCAAAATATAACCCAAGCTCTCCAAGATGGATTACGTCGAGCCGTCGATCAAGTGTTAACCACCACCCCCGACCTCCACGATCAAGATCGCCTCTACTTTACAATAGCATCCGATCGCCTGCACAATAATTTTCAGGGGTGGGGATTACGTGCAGGTGAATGGCGTCGAGACACAGAACGTGTGGAAGCTCTGTTCCAACGTTTAGCCCAAGCCCTCAACAGCAACGAACAATTTGAAATGGATGACTCCTTTCAAGTCTCCATCACTCAAGTTCATCATGCTCCTCAAGGCACCGGAAAACCCCGTCGTGGGAAACCAGGGCATCCCACCATGACCATGTTGACAACCAACAAACGGTCTGTCATAACAATTACCAACGACGATGACCTCTGTTGCGCCAGAGCCCTCGTCACCGCCAAAGCTCGCGTGGACCAGCACCCGAAATGGGAATCGATTCGACATGGAAGTCAACTCCAGAGAACCTTAGCTTGGGACCTCCAGAATGAAGCCAAGGTACCCTTCGGTCCCTGTGGGTATGATGCCTTGACCCAATTCAGTCAAGCTCCCTCCCTCACGGGTTACCAAATCATCCTGGTGGATGCGCAGCGATCGTTTCACATCACGACGTTTGGACCCCTTTCTGACAAACAACTGATCCTGTTGCACAACCAAGACCATTATGATGTCATCACCAAATTGCCGGGATTTTTCGGGTCCAGTTATGTCTGTGCGGCTTGTTGGAAACCCTATGACCATGAGGGACTGCATCGATGCACCAAGACCAAGGTGTGCGGAGCCTGTCGACAGAAAGATTGTCCAGACTTTCAACATGCTTACCCCCGACACCTGAAAGCCACTCAACGTTGCGACTCGTGTCATCGGGACTTTTTCGGACCCGCGTGTTTGGAAGCCCATGCCAGCAAGACCCATGCTGGCAAACCCGCCACGGGCCTCCAGTCCTCCGTGTGCTCTCAACGACACCGATGCCTTGACTGTTATCAACAAAATGTGGGTTTGTCCCGCATTCAACGTCACCGTTGTAAGCACGTGGATTGCCCTTCTTGTCACCAGTACGTCCACGCTGACGACCACCGTTGTTTTATACAAAAAGCCCCCAAACCTCAAGACGAAAAGAAGAGAAAGAGGACCCGTCAAAAAGGCCCTCGCGCCAAACGAGGTGCCGCCGCCGCCGCGGAACCCCATGCCTCCGAGGACGAGGAGGAAGACCTGCCTCCCTTACACGTCTTCTTTGATATCGAAGCCATGCAACCCCAGGAAAAACACATTGCCAATCTCGTCGTGGCCGAAACCGAAGACAAGGATGAACCCAAGCCTTTCCCAGGTCCCACCTGTATCCGTGACTTTCTGGAATGGTTGGATACCTTGACTCTTCACGATACCCGTCAAGTCAATGTCATCGCTCATAATTTTCAAGGGTACGATGGGTACTTTATCATCCAAGAATACTATAGTGACAACCGGATCGTTGAACAACTCCGCAACGGGTGTAAACTCTTAGAGATCAAACATGACCGCATCCGGTTCATTGATTCCATGAGTTTCTTCCAGATGCCCCTCTCCGCGTTTCCCAAAACCTTTGGTTTGACAGAACTCTGCAAAGGGTATTTCCCCCACAAGTTCAACGTACCCAATGATGAGTATCAACACTACGTGGGCATCCTCCCCTCACGCGATTACTACATGCCTGAGGCCATGACACTCGAAGGCAGACAAGCCTTTGAAACCTGGCATCAAGAACAACGCGACCAGGGTGTGGTGTTTCATTTCCAAAAAGAGTTGTTGGACTATTGCAGTTCCGATGTACGACTCCTCAAACAAGGATGTCTCACTTTCAAACGCCTGTTTGAAGACTTAACAGCCTTCAATCCCTTCGATCACGTCACCATTGCCTCCGCTTGTAATCGAGATTTACGTATGAACCGGATGATCCCGAACAGTATTGCCAGCGAACCCGCCGGTCATAAGGGGTGGAGAAACAACATCAACCAGTCCATCCCAGCCCTTCACTGGTTAACCTGGTGCGATCACCAACTACGTCAACGCGCCCTCCAAGATCTTACCCCCGCCGATCTCTTGGCCAGTGCCAATCCAGAGCCTCATCATCACCAATACATCCAACATGTCCGAAATGAAGGCGAGTATAAGATCCCCGGGACCCAGATCTATGTGGATGGTTATTGCCCCGACACCCACACCGTCTACGAATTTCAAGGCTGTTTCACCCACGGATGCCCTACCTGTTATCCCCATCGCCACGAAAAACATCCCCGCAACTATGATCTGACGATGCATGACCTCTATGACGCCACCCAAGACAAAGTCCAAAAGCTTACCAAACAAGGGTACAACGTCATTCAAATGTGGGGATGTCAATGGGACCACCTCCTAAAAACCCAACCAGAGATCGACTCCTTCGTCCGGGAACTCAACTTTATCCAACCTCTTGAACCTCGGGATGCTTTCTGTGGAGGTCGTACCAATGCCATCAAACTCTACCATCATATCACCCCTGGCCAAAAAATTCACTACATCGATGTCACCTCCTTGTACCCGTGGGTGAACAAGAAGTCCACCTACCCCAAAGGACGTCCTACCATCTATTCTCAACCGGGTCACACTGACATACACCAGTACTTTGGTCTCATTCAATGCAAAATCCTGCCTCCCCGTGAATTGTACCATCCCGTGCTGCCTTACCGTCATGACGACAAACTGCTCTTTCCACTCTGTGCCCGTTGTGTGGAAGAAGAAATGGACAAACCTCTTTTGGACAGATCTTATCATTGCCCTCACCCCGACGAACAACGCGCCCTCACCAGTACCTGGTGTACCCCCGAATTAAAGAAAGCCGTCGAATTGGGGTACCAAGTCCAATACATCTATGAAGTCTGGCATTTTGACGAGACCTGTGAGGGCCTCTTCGCCGATTATGTCAACACCTGGTTGAAAATTAAGCAAGAAGCTAGTGGGTGGCCTAAGGACGACATGACAGAAGAAGAAAAGCAAAGTTACATCGAACAGTACTTCCTGCATGAAGGCATCCAGTTGGACTACCACAAGATCGAATACAACCCGGGCCTGCGTACCCTAGCTAAGCTGATGTTGAACTCCATGTGGGGCAAGTTTGGACAACGCCTCAACAAGACGCAAATTCAAGCCTTTGATGATCCTCATGCCTTCCACCGTTTCTTGGATAGCGATGCCTTAGACGTACGTCACGTGTCCGTGATCAACAACAACATGGTGGAGATCCACTACCAAAACCAAAAAGAGGACATCCGCGTGTCACCCAACCTCAACATTTTTGTGGCCTGCTTCACCACCTGCCACGCACGCCTTAAATTGTATGACGCCCTGGAACGCTTAGGGGAAAGAGTCCTCTACTTTGACACCGACTCCGTCATCTACCTGGAGGAAACACCCACTCAATTCCATCCTACCTTGGGTTCCTATCTAGGGGACTTCGCCTCCGAATTAAAGGACGATGAATACATTCAAGAATTTGTCAGTGGAGGACCCAAGAACTATGGGTATACTACGAATAAAGCGGTCAGCGGTTTCCCATTCAAAAACACGTGACTTCCGCTTTCCATGAGCCCACGATCCTTTTTTTCCCACTGCTCAGCGGTTTCCCATTCAAAAACACGTGACTTCCGGTTGCATGAGCCCACGATCCTTTTTTCCCACTGGTCAGCGGTTTCCCATTCCACTTCCGGTGATGACGTCACTCGACCAATCAGAAGCCAGGAAATTACCCATACGGGCGTAATGTACTACTCAGAGGAAAATCTCAATCTTACGCCCTCACGCTAGAAGTATTTTTTCTCACGCATTTAAGGTTTTTGATTTAAACAGTTCATTTTGAGGCAGAAAATTGCTGCTTAAGTTAAGTGACTCCCTAATGAACCATCACTCTGGGAATAATTCACTCTATGTTCCCTTTGTACTGGCTTCGAACGCTTTCTAACAATGGAAATTATCGTGCAGTTCTTGTTCTACCACATTAAAATGCCGATGAAGAGAGAGAGTTTTTTCTCTAATAAGGAAAAACAAAACAACATTTTTGCCTTCTCTCCAGATGGATGGTACACTGGCCTCTCTGCTTACTATCAAAACGGCCAACAAGGAGTCATCTTTTGAACCACCTGCAGATTAGTTGGTCAGTGCCAAGAAAGCTACTTGGAACTACAACCACAACAAAGAGCATCAGAGTGACAGCATGTAGAAGAAACTCCTGTTTTCCAGCGATATGATATGTTAATTTGACTTCTGGATAAGTCGGAATGTTAAGAAAGAGTTGATATTTACTACAAATAGTCCATTTAAAAGAAAAATCTGGGATCTAAATAGTTACTTTCGAAGGGTCACATTTCCGCTTAGAATAAAGGAAAACACGTCTTGGCTACTTCAATTTTTCACAATTTTCTGGGGGAGCATGCCCCCAAACCCTCCTAGAAAAGTGACGCCTTTAGCGTCACAATAGACGGCTACGCCGTCAAAAATCTCACTCTTTGGCGACAAATCAACTTGAGAGCTCTGAAGATTGCGTCGTTGCATTAGTCCAGGAGAATGCATTGTCACTGTCTTCAGATCTGTAGTGATGTTAGAAAGTTGTGCTAGTAATTATAAACATGAACAAATAAACCGAACCATAAGTTTTAAGTCCATCAACTTTCTTGTCCTCGTTACTTCGCCTCTCTTTCGCATTCGCGGCGGGAAGAGGAGAGAGCCTAGCTTGGGGTCTGGGGACGAGGTTAATTGCTGGCGTCGGCGCCTCGGCGGCCGCTTGGCGTACAACTTCGAAACTCTTGGCGCATCTTCGGCGTGGGACGTACACGGAATGCACCCTGGCCCTTCGAATAGTCCATCTAAACATATTGGAGCTAATAATCCATCAAACATTTTCGCTTGTGCGTCATTGGTCCACACCATGCATATCTACATTGTTTATTTACTGAACGTCTTGTAACAAAATTATAATTGAGAAACACCAACGACAGAGATTTTAACTTCAACGCTCCACCAAATTAACCTTATAATAATTGTTTTCCTTACGACAAGAGCCAGAATATTTTAGTCTAGTCATCCTTTTATTTCATTCAGACTCTTGATTCAGATCAACTACGAAAAGCAGAAATCTACGGAAAGAAATATTTTAAATAATCATAAGTGCGTTTCAATCTTTCTATCTTTGACCGATAAAAGATAAAATTAGTTTCAACAAATGGAGTTTTGCGTTATTTCGCAGCTGGTTTGAAATCCATATGGAAGTCGGTTTCCACTGGTTGCTTGCTTTATACCTCCAGCTGGGACAATCTCACGCCTCTGCTGAAAGAAATTGTCAAAACTTCAAGTTTGTTATAGACGAAAATGTCATTCCCAACCACGCCCTTGAAGGTCACGTGTTTAGAAATTCGACAGTGGATAAAGTCACCCATTGTCACATGATTTGTAGAGATGATTGTCGCTGTATCTCTATGAACTACATGCACAACAAACAACAAGACAACTGTGAACTGAATGCTGTAAATAAAGAGATGAAACCAGCAGCACTGAAATACAAACTTGGAGCAAGTTATTATGATTTGGTGCGAGAATACAAAGTTGATGTAAGTGCTCCTAACATTTCAGATATTTGAGTTACTCATTAAGATCAGGAAATTTCGGATTTTTGCATTCTTTACCAAAAGTTGACTTAAGGGGGTTTTTCTGGGAACGTCGCCCGCCATTGCTACTTTAAAAATCCCCATACCCAGTTTCCCCAAGGAGGGTTTGCCCCAGAAATTCGAAACGTATTTGACAGGAGGAGCTTAAATCAAGGCGATGCCAAATAATATGAGTGTGAGCAAAGAGATTCAATACCTTTTAACAACAGGAGAGTTGCACACTGCTTTTTCTAAACATTTTCATTGTTGTTTACTTTTCATTAGCATGGACGAAGTTTTGTTCAAGGACGAGATCTTGTGTCAACAGATGTTGCCAAAGCAATCCATGTCTGCAGGGAGGGACCTGTGAGGAGATTTGTGACCCCACCACTGTGAGGTTCAACTTACTTGTCCTGTTGATTGCACTGGTCGGTGGTGCGAGAAAAAACCTCGGAGTTGCAAAGATCTCGCAATCAATGGCGCAAAACAACCTTTTTTTCCAGTCTACTGCGATTTTGATTTCGAAGCTGGCTATGCTTGGGTGTTGATTCAATCTTTCTCACTTGCCAACAAAAACTAGTTCAAGGATTATAGATTTGGCGTTGATCAACCTGTAAATGAAGATGGCGGAATGGTTAACTGGGATGCTAAAAGATTGCCTTTGTCCTGAATTCAGTTAATTGCTGACACATCAACCCACTTAAGGGCCACTTGCAACTTCCCGGTTGATGGTCTCGTGTACACCGACTACTCAGCACTGGAATGGAGACAAGTTGTCTTAAGTATTGCTAAGTTGCTAAGTTGCAACTGCAATGCATCATCAGACACTTTTATTCACTCCCCAAAGAATCAAAATTTTAAAATTTTCCAAAATTACGTATAATCACAGTTTTTTGGAACATTTAACGAAAAGAAACAACAACAATTAAAGGAAAAAAACCTTTTTAAACGTACTGCTCCTCTAAGCGTTTTTGGGTTTGATTATACCTTATAGCTTTTCTTTTAAAAGCATAAGACTGCAAAGTAGCTTTCACTTGAATGGTCATACTATTGAATTTCATCCAAGGCGACGCAATTTTCCCTTTCGTAAACGGTCGTTGCCATTTTTAAGACACTTAGAAAATTTTTGAACTATTATTGAAAGTTTTTCTACTAAAAAGAAAGATATTTACAACCCAGATTCGAACCCGGTCCTTTCGTATTCTAATCTCTCTCCCTTACCACTACACTAACATGCCAATCCGCCACAATTCCGAAAAATTATAGTATGTATTATAATTAACTGTCTTTCATAACTGATACATCTATAATAGGTGACCCTAGCCCTTTCCCGAAGTTTAAACGTAAATTCAACTTGGGTTTAAACTTTGTTCTTTCTAAGACTATTCAAAAATGTATTTGTTGCCTTATCGTAACTTAATCCAGAGCATATATTACTTCTACCATGACTAAAGGCTTGGTTACCAATGATGGCATCGACCGTCAAAAATGGCAACGACCGTTTACGAAAGGGAAATAGGCCAAGGGGACAGTATAGGACCACCTTGTACAGTATATAAACAGTGCCACAGGAAAATATTGCTCAATAGTTTCATTTCAGAGGTAACACTTTAGGATTTCATCCACAGACTCGAAAGTTAGAACCACCTTATACAGCATAATAAACAGAAAATATTGTTAAATGGCTTTCATTTGATTGGTCACACCAAATAATTTCATACACACACAAACAAGGTTACAACGACCTTATGCAGCATAATAGTTAGCACCAAGTCTACATACCCACTTTTTCTGATATCAATCATATTTTAGCCATTTCTCGTCTTTTTCAATACTTTATTTTATTGCCAGTACCGAAACACAGGCGCTGAGCGCCGCCACGTAAAATTCTCTGAATTCTATGGCTTTGACATGTCGAGTTGAATAAGGGTGCTTACCATGGTTACATGGTAACATTTCTGGACAAAAAATAAAAGCCATTAGTGACCATTTGTAATATCGAACTTACCATCACTGAGTTATTTATTGCGTTCATTTGAGTGGTCACATTTTAAAATTTCTGTCACCCTCGCAAAAGTTAGAGCCACCTTGTACAGCATAATAAATCAAATCCAGGAAAGTACTTTCAATATTTTTCATTTGAATGGTCACAATCTCTTTAAGATTTTACCCACAGTCTTAGAAGTTAGAGCTAGTTAGAACAATCATGTGCCGAGTGGGAGGCATTATGGCCGAATGGTTAGGACGTTGGATTTGAAATTCGGAGGTCCCGGGTTCAAGTCCCGCTCTAAGCAATAACTGGAGTTGTTCAACTCCTTGGCCATGCTTGTAAATAGCCAATAGGTCTGCCTCTTCGCCAGCTGTGGTTCTTAAAGCTGTTGAGTTCATTTACATGTATTTCTTTATTGTCCCCGAAAAAGCCCTTCATGGGGAGTGGTCAATACTTGCAGCTGTATTTGGGCAGACTGATTGGCTAAAACAAACATGCTTTATCGGAGTATAAAATATAGGAAAGAGTTTTCATTGATTTCGAGGTGTTTGCCGCGAAGAAAGTAACCCTTAATTTAGAGAAAGCGTTTTTAACGTATAATTCTCTGCAGAAGTTTTCGGTTATCTAAGAATGTATTGAAGAAAACTGATGAAAAGAACACTAAGTGAAGATCTACCAAAGCAGTAAGAACTCGTTTCATTTCAGTTTTTGCTTGCACTTCAGCTTAAATTCTATATTATAGGGCCTATAAATAAGGAAAAGCCATTTTCTATCGTGTCTTCGAAAACTTCGGGCGTTTTACAATACTCGACAAATATCAAAAACACGAACAGTAGGATACTTAAAGGATCAAAGGAAGATATTATATCTTGAAAATTAAAGCTGTCTTTATCCAGCTAACACTGTCATAAGCTACACTAATTTAGATGATGCAGCTGCTGTAGAAACTAAGCTGACATATTTTAGTCTTTGTTGTTAGTTTATTTAGCATGATGTTCGAACAATCGTTAGTATAAATTAAGTGTTCTTGTAATTGTTAATTGAATCGCATATTAATTTGACATCGAGAAAAATAAATGTAACAGCTCTTTTTGTGAACGGTCGAAAACAGGGTCGAGACTAACGGTAGCCAACTAGTCACAGACTAGTAGAAATTCCGTTTTGGCTAGTAAGTTTTGCGCTTTCACTAGCCATTTTGGCTAGTGAAAATTTCAAAACACTGAAGCAGCGGATGGAAACCAAACTAAATACTGCTTCTGATGATCGGATCCCAAAAGCAAATTGAGTGAGCAGAAACTAAAACTTATTCTGTAGAAGGATATCATAATGTTCGTATTGATACTTGTTTTGTCCTGTCAACGTTTTTCCTTACTAATTCTTGTCTCAGATGGCAACGTTTTCTCCGTCCTAACTACGTTCAAACGAAATTAGCCGTCTTCAGAACGTTTTACCACACGTTTCCTGGAAAGGTCCGTTAGTGCGTTCACATGATATTTGTCTACACGTTAGTAAGTTCACACAATTCTTTAGTCTTCTGTTATCGACTTTTTTCCATTAATTGCTACCTTCGCACAGTAGTTTCTCTTCCCAGCGTTTCTCCTTACGTAACGTCTTCACAACGTTTCTCCGTACATACAGTGTAAGTAGGTTCGTCGATTTATTAGTCTAGCCTTCTCAACGTTTCTTTGTACGTTAACACGTTTGCACGGCGTTGTTCTGCTCTTCCTAAGGTTTTCAGTGTGTCTGTACATTCATACGATAAGTCGACACTGCTTAGCGTTTCTCTGTACGTTAGTATGTTCATATGGTATTAGTCTTGTCTCCTCAACGTTTATCTGTACGTTAGTGCGATTTTAGTTGTCTCATTTGCGTTTCTCCATAATTTATTGTCCCACTGTAATAGTTCAGTTTGTCCGTTCGGCCTTCTTCCGTACGTCACACACGTTCTTACTGAATTAGTATTGTCTAATAACGTTTCTCCGTAAGTTAGCAGTTGCGTATTTTTAATTTATTAGTCTCTGTATTTTGGTACGTTGGCAGCGTTTCTCCCTACTTTGGTGCATTTGCAACCATGCCAACGTGTTTGATGTGACTTCTCAACGTTTCTTTGTACCTTAGTAAGTTCGAACCTTATTAGTTTTTTCTGCTCAATGTTTCTCCGTAGCTAAATATGCTTATAATTTAATAGTCTTCTATTGTTGACGTTTTTCCATACGTGAGTTGAGTGCTGTATCAGTCTTGTCTTTTTGACGTTTCACCGTACCTTACAACGTTTGTACAATGTTAGTCTTGTCTTCGCAACGTTTCTCCGTACGATGACATGCTCATAAAAGGTTAACTGTTTGCGTTATTCGTCATGATCTGAGCGAAACGGGAAATGAGAGGCGTGAACTTACATTGCGCCTGAGAATTTGCCTTGAAGGCACGTAGTACTTTGTATTCATGTGAGGATCTTCAACTGTTGGAAAGAAAAGTCAACATTCAAGTTCTTCACTCTTGAAATATACAGAGGCATGTTTACAGTGCTTAACTCGGCTAAAAATTAGACATATTGAACACAGTATGAGATTATGCAAAAAAGTCTGGCTAGTGAAAATTTATTTTGGCTAGTGAAATCAAACCTCTCACTAGCCACTTGGCTACTAAGTTGAAAAGTTAGTCTCGAGCCCTGGAAAACATGCCTAATGATGTGGAAGAAAAGCTTTTTACTTGTTTTCGGAAAAGTAAAAACTGAGATATTTGAAAAGGTGTTAGTGTTGGCGTGGCCTAAGTATCAAGTTTTCGACTTGGCATGTACTTAACGCCGGAACGCCGGAACGCCGGAACGCCGGAATACTTAGGGGCCAATTACATGAGGCGGGCTGGCCCGGTTAGCAGGGCTGGCTAGTTTTGCCGAGATGATTGCTCATCCTGGTATTCATGAGGCGAGCCAGCCCGCCTGAGGCTAAGGGGCCGATTACATGAGCCGGGCTGGCTAGGTTTACCGAGATGACTGCTCAGCACGGTATTATATGAGGCGGGCCAGCCCGCCTGCGGCTAAATTTAGAAGCTGTCGTGTGAAAAGATGGCTACATCAAAGAGCATGAATCGAGTGGTTTTACCTTCGCTAATCCATTATTTTGCTTTATTATTTTCAGGTTTACGTAGCTTTATGGTGTGATAAGCCATTATGTGTTATATAGAAAGAAAAATATCGATCTTCTGGTGAGCCATTTTGCTTTGAAACGAAATTTAGTGACGGGAAAGTGTTGGCCCGGTGTCACAGCGGATTTGGACCCCCCGCACCCCTTGAAAACAAGCGTTCTATTGAGTAAAATTGGCAAAATTGAATTTGGAGCTGTTAAAGAGGCAACATAAAAATATTAAGGCAGTTTTTTCTTTTCAAATAATCTTTAATACTTAGGGTAAAAGAGAACCTACAACGCTAGTTTGTATCGATAAATTTTAAAAACTAAACTTTCCTGACGATAACTTAAATATTTTCTACCATAATTGACTTAAAGCGAGTTTACAATCTCAAGTTTAAAAAAACATGACTTACAATACTTTCTACTATAACTGAATCAAAGCAAGTTTTAAAAAAGCTATATTTACATGACCAAATGAGAAAACGGTATTATGTTAATGAATAAGAAACTCCAGTTAACAACAACGAATTTTAAGAACTTGCATTCTTAAAAAAATCTATTACATTAAATTTTGAAACTTGAAGTCCTACACCACTACAGTTCTTACATTTTTCGAAGCCGTTTTGGTGGTGGTCTACAGACTTTACAAAGCCATTCACCTTCCGGCTCCTCGTTCAGTTCGGATTCGGTCCTCCGGGGGTCCATATTCGCTAGCGGATTTGGACCGGGGGGTCCAAATTTGGGGGGTCCAAATCTGCTAGGACACCGGCTAGCCGGCCTGGCCCAGCAATCGCGATTACATGGTAAATTTTCAGCCCAGCTAGCCGGGCTTAGATTTTTCCATGTAATTGCAAAGTTGATTTTATTGTGTTTCACAGACGTGCTGAGATCCCGGCAAACTGAGCCAGCCCGGTTAACCGGGCCAGCCCTCCACATATAATCGGCCCCTAAATTTAGAAGATGTCGTATGAAAAGACTGCCGGATCAAAGAAAATCAATCGAGTGTTTTTTCTTTCGCTAATCCATTATTTTGATGTATTATTTTCAGTTTTATGTAGCTTTTATGGTCTGTTAAACCTAAATGTGTTATATAGAAAGAGAAATATCGATCTTCTGGTGAGCCATTTTGTTCTGAAGCGAAATTTAGTGAGGAGAAAACGTTGGCCCGGCAATCGCGAGTACATGGTAAATTTTCAGCCCGCCTAGCCTGGATCCCGGCATCGCGATGGTGGGATCCCAGCCAGCCGGGCTGAGATTTTTCCATGTAATCGCGAAGTTGATTTTTAGTGTGTTCAACAGACGTGCTGAGATCCCAGCAAACCAAGCCAGCCCGGCTAGCTAGGGCAGCCCACCTCATGTGATCGGCCCCTTAAACCTGGAACACCGGAATACTTAAACTCGGAATGCCGGAATACTAGAACTCTAAATGACCGATTTAAAATACACAAGATCACTGAACAATTGAGGTTAAGCCACGCTACATTATTAACGTTACCTTCTACCACGGTCAAACCATGGTCGACCATGTTTTTACCATGGTTGATCATGGTCAGCAACCATGGTCTACCATGATCTGTCAATGGTGGAACCATGGTTTGACCATGGGTAACCTTGAACGTTAAATGGCACAAATTCGACCATGGTTGACCATGGTCAAAATAAGTTGCAAATAGACATGAAAGAGACATGGTAAACCATGTATAACCATGGTTGTAGAACATGTTTAGCCATGGTCTACCATGGTAAGTTACTCAAAACTGAAACCATGAAAAAACAGAGTCAATCATGTTTCAGGTTTAAAAGAAACATTGTATAACATGGTCAATCGTGTTCTGTTTCCATAATATAAACCATGGTATGACATGGTCAACCATGTACCTAGGGATACAAAAAACATGGCATATCATGGTCAACTGTTTTTTTGTTTTGGGGGGGGGGGGGCAAACCATGACAGAACATGATCAACCATGTTTTCTGGCTAATACCATGAAATAACCCAGTCAGATGTTAACAAACCATTTTCATTTAACGTGGTCAAGCATATACTTAGATGGAAAACAAAGCACTGGATACATGTAAGATGGCAAATCCATCCCGTAAAACTTTCTTACATTGTCAATACCTGGGGCATGCTGTCAAAACTCTTACAAAATTGCAGGGAGGAGAAGCAATGAACAAAAATTGTAGAACAATCAATGATTGATAAATTCATGAGGACGTCAACAATAATTGCTACGTGCTGAACTCTGATTTTTAAAATGTTTTTATATATTTAATTAATTAATTACTATCCATACATGGCATCTAACATGATAGAACACCTACAGTAATGCAATGTATGTCTACACGGGAAATACGTTTTACACAAATTAGTCAACCATAACAGTTTGCAATACTTTAAGCCCCTTTAATTAAAACTGCACTGGTCAACACCCTCACTTTATAACCACCAGCAGTGCCCATGCTTTCCTCCACAGGGCTGTGATTGGATTGTATCATTTGCAAATGGTAGCCCAATTAAAGTGGGATGATTCACAACACCTGGTGTTACAGTTAGAAAATTTAAAAAAAATTACACCAGGGATGTTCAACATTGCAGTACCAAAATAAATTCAGGGTTCCTGTAAAAGTTCCAAAAATGCTACAACTCAGTATTATTCCAGTAATAATTTTGTTACACGCAAGGCTGCACTTCTGAGTTTGCAAATCACATAAAAATGATATTTTCACTTAATGAAGCAGGGCTCGATACTAACACTCAACCGCTTTCCATTGGAAAGTAAATTTACTTCCTGGAGAGTAAAAAAACAAAAATGAACCAAAATACTTACCCAATCTGGAAAGTAAATTTTGGGCTATGCCGGAAAGCAAATTTTATGCTTAAAAGGTTTTAGTGAAAAAAAATGTGTAAATAAAATGACGACATAACTGTCCGACATAGACAATGATTTTCCCTCTTAAAAAAAAAGACGAACTTGTACCATTCTTGCATTCTCAGCCATATTGGAGGGTCATAAGAGCCAGACTTGAGATAAACTTGAGAAGTTGTTTATTACCGCCTATTATGTGGCATGGAAAACCTTTTTCAGACTTCAATCAATTGTGCATTATTCAAATTAAGAATGGTGTTAATGAGGATGAGGCACCCCAATTTCAGTGACTAAAATAATAAATGCCATAAGTCATGGTAAGAATTTTTTTAAACTCATTTATCACGATTAGCAACTATGATACTGTAATCCATTTTGGAGAAAAAATTTGAGATGGAAAGTAAAATTTGAAATCTACTTTCCAAAGTGGAAAGTGTTGTCAGAAAAGTTAGTGTCGAGCCCTGATGAAGTCTGAATTTTTTAAATAAGATTCATGAAACATAGCAATGACTAACAACAACAACAACAATAACAATAACAATAAAATTAGTAGTAATAGTAATAAAAGTAATCTATAACGGTAAGGCATATCTTTATTGATCCGGTCATAAATTCAATCTCTTCTCTAGACAACAAAGCCAAGATTCTTTGAAGATGGATTTCCATCCCTGGGATAGATTCTGGAATAACATAACTCTTGAATGTCCAATCTGTGGATTATAATTAATGTGAGCAAAACCCCCACTCATGCCTAGGGGGACTCCCTGGGCACTGCTGGGTTTGATTGAAAATGGTACGAAGCAAGCCTCTACAGTCATGACATTAAAACTCTTAACACACTAAGGGTTGTCAGAGGCTAAGTGGAGCTGTCTATAAGCCACAAAAGCCTCTGGTACCCAGTGTACAATTTGTAACCTTGTTCCAAAAGAACATGTTCTTACAACTGACAATTACAATTTTATAATTGTGTTTTCACTGTTCCACACTTAGCTCATTAACTGCCAGTAAATTTTGTTTCGTGATACTGTACTTCCAGCAAACAAATTGCATCCACATCAATCAGAGGCCATCAAACTACAATTTAAAAAAAACAAAAAAAAAACAAATGTGTTGTTAAAACCACTTAAAACCAGCATCATATTTTCTAGCGGTTCGCATTCGTTTAAAACCTCCTCTCTAGTCACACCAGTGATATTCATTTTACAGTAGCTTAAAACGTTTACATATTATAGTTGCATTAGTGCCAGTTAAAATTATCTACAAGCTGGTAAGCTCAAATGTTAAGCATGGCCTGCATGAGATAAATGTGTACATAATGTTCATCTGATAACATATCCAGCTTTTTTCATTCATCAAGAATTAAATCATATCACTGTACACTCTAAGAACTTCAAAATATTTAAAGAGAGGTCTAAAATACAAACACTTTATCACACAAAGTGGGTTTTATAAATGAAGAAAATTATAACCTTACGAGCTTTACAGCGTTCGTGCATTTAATGTCCGCACCCCCCCCCCCCCCCTATTGAGGGTCAGGGAAATCCTAGGGAGAGGGAGGGGGTTTTTAAAGTCATTTCTGAGGGGGTAGCTATATCGGTACCTTTGATCTCTCGAAAACATCTGCCTTTTTCTGAAGGGGGGAATGCGTCGGCACTTTGATCTTTTTTTTCCTAAGGGGTAAAATTTATAATTAACCCTCAATAGGTGGGGTACGGACATTAAATGGAATGGCCCAAGTTGATCTTGCTCATCAAAAATCATCATTTTCAAAAGTTATCATTTGTTATTAACTTACCTGGTTTTAAAAATGTAAATGATCCGTATTCACTGTTTTATGAGTCATTTTAAAATGATTTTCTCCAAGAAACGTGAAGAAATTGACTGTTGATCTGCAACGGCGAAATCGAACGATTCCTCTCGTGAAAGGCCGCTGACCAATTGCTGACCAAACAGGCTTATCTAATCACCAGCTCCTTCGCATCGTTTTACGCAAAATGAAGCCTGACCGTAACAGTTACATGTTTACTGCTGATCACATATCAGTCTTTTCTTCTCTGTTTAAAGGGTTTATGCTTTACTAGAAAAAAAAAGAGGAACCATTTAAAGAGATCTATAGATAACAAGAAAAAAATTACATCTATATTCTTGTAAAGCAAGGAAAATATGGAATCCCATTGTGAGAACGAACTTCACTGCCACATTGCCAGCTCTTTCGGAAGTCTGACTCTAAAATAGGATGAAGCTCGAGCATACTAAAAAGGTAAAGTCAGTTTTACAATCAATTAACATTGAATTGGATAAAAATCTCATAGCATATTCCACTGGCAAAACCAAATCAATTTCAGTAGAAAATTTAAATGAAAATGGTTTCGTTATTTTTCTGTGATCTACAATGTGAAACATGGTCATAGTTAAACATGGTCGGATGAGTGGGAATTGTTCAGGATCTGAGGATGATGGCTTTTGTAACCTATCACGATTTGCCAGTGTCAAACTAGCCGGTTTTGAAAGGTATTGTAGGTTTACTCACAAACTGGTGTTAAGACCTTTTTTGTTTTGTTTTAATTCAATTCAACCTTACACAAGGTCTTTTGTCAGTTTTAAGAAAACTGTGGATTGACATGATTTTGAAATCACTTTAATACGGTTACTACGTTCTTCTCATCACCAAAGCATTTCACGTGTAGACCTTAGTCTTAGATACTTGTCAAATAAATATTAAAGATGGTTTACTGTACAGTAGTGTTGGTATAACTTTGTGAAATATTGTTTAATATTGAATTAGCAAAACATGGTTGAACATGATTTAACATGGTTTCCAAGCAAATCAAATATCAGTATTTTCACTGCTACAGTTGTAGAAAAGCAATTTTATAGTTTTCATCCACCGTTTGTACATTTTTCTTAATCATACCACAATGTCAATAAGTTTTCAGAAATTAAATAGTTCAAAAACTAAACCATGGTTGAACATGGTTTACCATAAACTGCTGGGGGAATATGTTCTGTTCTAATGTCATGTTAAGGCTAAAGCATGATCTTTTGATTTTTTATTACCTCTGTTTAATGTCAAATAAAATAAGATGATATCTTAGTTTGAGGTTTGCTCCAAATAATAAAAAAATTTCACAAGTGCTCATGTGACTATGGTTGACAATGTACCATGGTCAACTGTTATTCAGAGACCATGGTCAGACACCATTGCCACGACACTGTCAACCATGGTCAAACATGGTTGGCAATAAAAAACAATGGTACCATGGTCATCCTGACGCCGGGGTGACCCCCGCCAAAATCACTCTCCTCACTATCCCTACTCCAATCTCCTGCCCCCTGCCGCAAGGCAATGTTGGAAAAAAGTTTCAACCAAATAAATGAGCAACAGCACTATGCAACATTGAATAGGGGTAGGAGGGGAGGGTGTTCCAACGACTTACGTCACAGATTGTAGCTTTCTGTCTTCAAGTTAACTTCTCAAAGTGTATTTTGTATAAAACTTCCTGCGTAACCTTTCTGGGTAAACTTTCTGGTGAGTTTTTTGTTGTTGAAGTTTTTGATCATCTCTTCAAATAATGTCTTAGAAGAGTTTGTTCTCAATAGTCTCAAAGTCTCCCCTTTAATGAAACCTCTTTTGACACCGGGTGGGTGAGTAGTAAAGTGGGCTCATATGGCACAAATAGGAGGCTTCTGATTGGTTGTTGGGGTTGTCATAGCAACCGGGGTGGGAAACCGCGGACCTGGTGGAAAAAGGGAGCGCGGGCGCAGGCAACTGGAAGTCACGTGGTTGGGGCGGAAGTGACATCACCAGAACCGAAAGTGACGTCATCACCGGAAGTCACGTGATTTGGGATGGGAAACCGCGGACCGGGTGGAAAAAGGGATCGCGGGCTCAGACAAAAGAAGATGCCATGTTGAAAGGCCCATTTTTATTTCCTTTTAACAAAGAGTCCAAAGTCCAATCCAGGCACCGCATGGTGGCCTGGGTCGAGATATAAAAAGAATGATGTCCAAAGTCCTAACGGTGGCCGAGGAGGTCTGGATGGGTGGTTCCAGAATGGATGGTTTCAGAAGTGGCATGAGACGAGATGTCAAAAGAAGGAAGCCATCCTAATGGTCAGCGGCACACCTCAGGAAAGAGTCCAACGAGAGTGTTCTATTTCCTTTTGATGAGTGTTCCTTTTGAAATATGAGTGTTTCTTTTTAATGAGGGTTCCATTTCCTTTGTTTGAGCGTTCCTTTTTAACTATGAGTGTTCCATTCCCTTTGTTTGAGTGTTCCTTTTTAACTATGAGTGTTCCTTTTGATGAGTGTTCCATTTCCTTTGTTATGAGTGTTCCATTTCCTTTGTTATGAGTGTTCCTTTTTAACTATGAGTGTTCCTTTTTTTTTTTGATGAGGGGTCCAGTTCCTTTCAAAACCTCTTTGACACAGATCGTCCCAGATGGCCGTAGGCCCTGACGTGGCGGAAGAGGGTGTTTTCCAGAAAGAATTGGTGGACTACTGCAAATCGGACAGCATTGTTGGAAATGAACAGAAAGGGTAAGACCGTAAGCCCTGACGTGGCGGAAGAGGGTGTCGGAAATAGCCCATGATAAGAAGATCCATCCTTGGATGCCATGGTGGATGTCAATTACCAATACCAAGACGAGGCAACCAACACCTACGGATAGCAATAAGCCTTTTTGAGGGCAAGAAGGCGACGAGAGCTGTCATAACAAAGAAGGCGACCAACAAACAGAGGGGTGCCAATGAAGGACCATGTCGGCTAACGACTCATCGGTATCCGTAAGGGTACGTTTGAAAGGTCGTGGAATCAATGACTCTCTTGTCGTACACCAATTGGTAACACTTGTAATCGGGGAACGAAAACAGTTGATAGTGTTTGGGATCACGCACAATCTGGTGGCTTTTGATGACTTGCGTTTGACGTGGGTCCTTTTGAGGCTTTTGGATTTCATCCAGTACGTTCTGACGCATGACGTCATAATTCAATTGGGTTTTGCCTTTGCTATTGAGGCGAAAGCCCCTGACTTTTCATTCCACGTGTCCATTCTTGGTTTTGTAGCCATAATTCTTTGGACCACCCGACGCGAATTCGACGATGTGATCATCCTCTTCCAATTCACTGGTAAAGTCACCGAGGTAATCGCCCAAGACCGGGTTGGGTTGTCCCTCCTCTTCAACGTAAAGGACCGAGTCGGTGTCATAGTACAAGACCCGTTCCCCCAGTAGTTCTAAGGCGGAGACAGGCCACAAAAATGTTCAGGTGGGGTGATACGGGAATGTCTTTGTCTTGGCACTGGTAGTGGATTTCTACCATCTGGTCGTTCATGACGGACACGTGACGCACGTCCAAGGTATCGGTATCCAGGAAACGGTGAAAGGCTTGGGGATCGTCAAATGCTTTGACTTGGGTCTTGTTGAGGCGTTGACCAAACTTGCCCACATGGAATTCAACATCATTTTGGCCAGCGAGCGCAACCCTTTATTCTCCTCGATCTTGTCGTACTCCAATTGGATGCCCTCGTACTCCTTGTACTCGCGAAGGTACTGCTGGCGTTTGGTTTCGTCGTCCCCCACCCACGACGGCCACCTGCTGGCTTCTTGCTTGATTTTCAACCAGGTGTTGACGTAGTCTCGGAAGAGTCCCTCACAGGTCTGGTCAAACTGCCACACTTCATAGATGTACTGGATCTCGTACCCCAACTCGACGGCTTTTTCAATTCGGGGCTACACCACGTGCCGGTCAGGACGCGTTGGTCGTTGGTGTGGTCGCACTGGGCGGATCTCTCTAAAGCCCTTTTGGGCATTTCGTCCTTGACACAAGTGGCACAGAGGGGAAAGATGAGTTTACCCTCATGGCGGTAAGGCAGCACGGGATGGTACAAGGCACGCAGAGGGAGCACTCGGCATTGGATGAGGCCAAAGTAGAGGTGGATGTCGGTGTGACCCGGTTGCGAGAGGAAGCGAGGATGGCCTTTTGGGTAGACGCAGGTTTTGTTGACCCAAGGGTACAAGGAAGTGTAGTCGATGTAATGGATCTTTTGACCGGGGGTCACACGATGGTACAGTTTGATGGCATTGGTACGACCTCCACAGAAGGCGTCATGTGGGTTGAGAGGCTCCGTGGATTGCAGGCTATCCACGAACGTTTGGATCTCGGGCGAGGTTTCTTTGAGGCGTCTCCAGTCACATCCCCACATTTCCATGACATTGTACCCTCGCGCTCGAAGCGCTTGGAGTTTTTGCTGGGTTGTCTCGTACACATCCTGCATGGTCCAATCACAGTGGCGCACATGTTTTTCGTGACGGTTGGGATAACAGCGGGGACACCCGTGAGTGAAACAACTCTGGAATTCGTACACGGTGTTCGTGTCTTGGCAGTACCCATCCGTGAGGGACGTCGTACCGGGGATGCAATACTCGCCGGCATTGCGGACATTACGGACTGGGATGGGGATGGTCCGGGTAGGCGCGGGCCATGAGATCATGATCGTCCAAGTCGTTGGGGCTGAGTTGCTCGAGGGCGTGCTGGCGCTGTTGATGATTGCACCAGGTTAACCATTCGAGGGCCACCTGCGACTGATTGATCCGGCTGTGCCATCCTTTGACGGGCTCGCTGGCAATACTGTTTGGGATCATTCGGTTCATGCGCAGATCCCGGTTGCAGGCCAAAGCAATGGTGATATGTTCAAAGGGGTTAAACCCCGCGAGGGCTTCAAACAACTGTTTGAAGGTCAAACAGCCTTCTTTCAAGAGACGCACGTCCGATTTGCAGTACGCCACTAATTCTTTTTGGAAATCAAAGACGACCTCCTTGTTGCGTTGCTCTTGGTGCCAGGTTTCCAAGGCTTGACTTGCTTTGGGGGACATGGTTTCGGGCATGTAGTAGTCGAGGGCCGGGACGGGTCCCACATACGTTTGGTGTTCGGGGAGGTTGAACTTGTGGGGGAAGTAGCCCTTTTTCAGTTCCGTCAATCCAAAGGTTTTGGGAAAGGCCGACAGAGGCATCTGGAAGAAACTGAGAGAATCGATGAAACGGATGCGATCGTGTTTGACTTCTAAGAGTTTGCACCCGTTCCGGAGTTGTTCGACGATGCGGTTGTCGCCGTGGTATTGATGGATGACAAAGTACCCATCGTACCCTTGGAAATTATGGGCTAGGACATGGACTTGACGCGTGTCGTTCAGTGTGAGGGTATCCAACCATTCGAGAAAATCGCGGAGACAATGTTCGCCTGGGAAACGAGATTGGCGACGTGTTGTTCCTGGGGTTGCATGGCTTCAATGTCAAAAAACACGTGCAGATGCGGACGGTCGTCGACGTCTTCCTCCTCCTCTGCTTCATGGGCTTGCAAGGTGTGAAGCCCCGCAGCCACTCCTCGTTTGGCGCGAGACCCCCCTTGACGTCGACGTTTCCTCTTCTTTTTCTGTTCTTGAGGGGTGAGGGCTCTTTGAATGAAACAACGCTGGGTTTTGCCGTCCACGTACTCGTGGCAGGAAGGACAGTCCAGGTAGTCGCATTGATGCCGTTGAATGGCTTGGGTGCCCACATTTTGTTGGCGGCAGTCTGGGCATCGACGTCGACGAAAGCACACGGTGGTCTGGGGACTGGTCGCCGGTTTACCGGTATGGTCTTTGGTACAATGGGCTTCGTAACACGTGTCCCCGAAAAAGTCGCGATGACACTCCCCACAACGTCGCGTGGCTTTGAGACCTCGTGGGTAAGCCTCCAGGAAATCGGGGCAAGCGTTTTGGCGACAGGCCCCGCAAAGGTCTTTTCGTTTGCCGCATCGATGCGCTCCCTCTGTGTTATAGGGTTTCCAACAGTGGGCACACACGTAACTGGACCCGAAAAACCCCGGCAAACGGGTGATGACATCGTAATGGTCTTTCTCGTGGAGCAGGCTCAATTGTTTGTCTTGGGTGTCTCCAAACGTCGTGATATGGAAGGACCGGTGCGCGTTGACCAGGATAATCTGGTAACCGACGAGGGAAGGTGCCGCACTGAATTTCGTCAAGGCATCGTAGCCACAAGGACCCAAGGGCACGTGGGCTTCATGGTAGAGTTGGAGTGCAAGTGTTCGCTGGAGGGGTCTTCCTTGGCGAATGGTGTGGTATTTCGGGTGCTGGTCCACTCTGGCTTTGGCAGTGACGAGGGCTCTGGCACAACAAAGTTCATCTTTATTCTGGATGCGGATGACGGATCGTTTGCGGGCCGTCAACACTTCAAGTGTAGGGTGGCCGGGTTTGGTACTGCGTATGGCGTTTCAAATCTTGCCACCATCCACTTCCTTTTTGTCGTTCCCTTCTTCTTCTTCTTCTTCTTCTTCTTCGTTTGACGGCCATGGTTCTAGTAGCGTGGGACTGGGAGGGGTCGGCTTTTCATCCTTTTCCGTCCAATACCCTTTGGACATCAAGGGACGATGACATCCGTCCACGTAGCATTGGGCCTCGACGGGTCGGTACACAAAGTGACGGTAGTAGTCTTGCACGCACCGTTTGGGTAACGGAGGGGTAAAGTCCACGATGGTATCATCCAAGGTTTGCATCTTGATCAAAAACCCTTCCAATCCCTCCAAGGGAAGACCCCGCACATGGGTTTTCAATTCGGTCAAGGCTTTGGCATAGGTGGTAAACGCAAACCGGCTCATGGCCACTTTGAAATTGTATTTTTTAAAATCGGTCCATCCCTTGACCACCGTGTCCACCGCGGCCCAACAGGCCACCAACGTACTGTTTTCCAATATGGGACCGGCAATCATCCCAGCGGCCATCAATAGTAACGCCATCCCATTGAACAAGGCGTTGCAAAACTTGAAATGATTCAACATTTTTCGATAACACCACCACTGTTGGTGGTAAAAAGCATACAACAAATCCATGCGTTGTAACAGTGCCGGTGGGAATGGGGGCCCATGGCGTCTGGATCCATTTAATACAGACACCATGGTTTTTTCTTTGGGAGCCATCTCCTCACGTCGAAGGCCGGGACGAAGAGGTTTGCACGCTGGGTGGCTCTCCCTGTTTATAACTGGTCACGGTGCTATTGGTCATGGTGACATTGGCAATTTCCTGTCCTTGCGCCAATTGTTCTTGATCTTGCATCAACATGCGTAAGCGTCTTTGTAAATCCGCTTGGTTCAAGGTGCGAGGCTGTCTCCCAGGACTCCAGGATCCTCGTGGGGTGGCTTGTTAGGAGGGTCTGGGCGATGTCCAAGGCAAGGTGGGGGATCGGCGTCGGGGTCGTCGTCGTCCTCCTCGTCCCGGTCGTCCACGAGGGGTACTTCGACGTCCTCCACTCCCATCACTCCCACCACTGCCACCTCCACCACCCGTGCCGGCGGCGGCCAACAAACGCGCGCTCCCCCAACTGGGTGGCGATCGAGCGCCTGACGACGATAACCGAGGACTCCCGCGATGAGGGGTGCGCGCCCCGTCCGTTGAAGGGGTGCGAGACGCTTGACTCCCTACCTCCGCAGGGGACACGCCCCCCAAAAGGGCTGGGGGAGGGAAGCTGTTCCACATCAGCGATCATGTCCTCGACGCCCATTTGATCAAAAGCTTGGTCGATCAAGTCTTGGCCCCCCGTATCCAAAATTTCTTGGATGGTGCCTGGCGACACTTGATTGGTGGTGGTCGTACCGACCCCAGCCGGGGACAGGGTATCGTACGCTTGCGGAGGACGTCGGGCATCCTCATCGGCCATGCTTGCTTTTCGAAGGTCTGTTCAAGGGGCTCCATTTATAGACGCTTTTGATACGTGCGCGTCCATCCTTCGTCTTTTAACAGGTGACTCAACAGTCGTTGTTGATCGGACGATGCCAGGTGCAAATCCAACACCAAATACCCATAAAGACCTGTGGTGGCTTGATGAAAGGTCTCTAAACTGTCTTTCCACGTGGTAGGAAACGATTGAAGCAACACGTTGCGCACCCCCAATTGATCCCGCGGGTTCTTGAACGCCACAATGTAATGGGCATTGCGGGAAATACTTTTGGCATATTTGCCCACGGGAAACATGTCTTGGCACAAGTAAAGCACCGTCACGTTTTGATGATGCGAATGTTTGGTGAATAAATCCAACACGCGTTTATCGTGACTCCCTTCGTCCATCAAATCGTCCAAGACCATCACCCCTTGCCCTTGCGGAAACCATTGCACCAACGCGGAGTGATCGGGAATCCCTTCGTGAAACACCACGCCACGATCTTGCATGGCTTGAAATCGATCTTGCCACGCGCCATAACAATAATGCACTTGGGTGGGTGGGGTTTCAAACAGGTCCTGGTTGTCTAACAAGAGTTTTTCCGTAAACACGGTTTTGCCACATCCCGAGGGACCCACCACCAAAATACTGGACGGGGTATGAAAGCGAAACGGTGGGCCCGTTTGCATGACGAGACGTCAAACAATGACACACACATGCCACCTTTTCAACCTTTTTATTAACAACATTGATGATAGGGGCTACAACACACTTGGTGCCACCTCGTGTCTTGGTTTACAATCAATTGTTTGATGCGTTGACCTGCTTGATGGTCGTTGCTTACATAATCATGATCGGAAAAGTCATTTGAAAAGTCTTGCAAGGTGCGTCCACGGGCTTTGGCTTTCAAGTACAACAACGCGTAATCGCCACAACTCTTGCTATGGATGGCTTGCAGGGACTTGCCATTGGTCACCACGTACTTCCAATGTCGCACGATCCACTCTCTCAACGGGGTGGCTTGCTCGTACCGTTCCAACGGCAACGCATAACTGTCCAGGACTTCGCACACGTTTCCATCGGTCCACACCGCCAACCAATGTTGCCCGGGTTGATCGTGAGGGTCCGTGTTCACAATGTAACCTTGTGGTGTTTTCTTGCGGGGGTTCTTGGGTAATCGATCACAGGCCACCGTCCCGTAAAAATAAGGTTTCAATGGAGGATCGTCTCGGGCTAAATAATCCAACTGCACATTATTCAAGGCCACTTGTTCCATCTTTTTTCTTTAGTGTTGGTAAATGTTGTACAACACCGCTCCGTTCTTGTCAATCTCCAGCAAATTCTCAAATTCTCCATAGACGAGCACGGTTATATTGGTATTGGGCGCGGCTCCAAATTCCAAGCTGAGTTGTAAATCCCCGGTTTGCTTGGGGTTGAGTCTTTGACTGTCAGCACATCCATTGGCCACATTGTCAAACATGAACAAGGTACAATTTTTCCCCTGGCCCCAATCTTCCAGTTCCACCATATTGCCTTTCTTTTTACACCAGGCTCCACTGGCTTGCAGAAAACGGAAGTACCCCAGATGACCTCGGGTGGCATTATTGTGCACTAGCTGTAGGGTTTCATGAGGGTATTCTTCTCCTTTGACAATTTGTTTAATAGAACTCAGACCAAATTTCTGGAAGCAGAAGGGATTTCGGTTCACATCTCCATTGAAGTTGCGGCTGTCCACCAAACCCACAATCAAACGATCGGGCACTCTGTTTTGAAACAGGTTGGGAATGTCAAAACGGACCAGGTTGCCTTGCATGCTAAAGGTACGGCTTTCACTGCGGACGGTCGGGTAGGTAGCGATTTCTCCTTCATTGTGCCTTTTGGCAGACAAACTGCTGTACACGGCTTCATTCAAACGCAGTTGTCCCAAATGAAACCGCAGGTTCACATCGCCTTCTATCAATCGGCCAGCCAGACCCACCCCATTGAAAAACAGGTTCGGGCCATTGAAATGAAATTTCATCTTGATTTCTATCCCAGGCACCAACAGTTTGCCAGTGTGAAACACTTCCAAGTGAGGGCTAAACACCAGACTGCGGGTGACACCTCCAGCATACTTGGCGACTTCGGCCACGGAGGCAGCCAAGGCCCCTTTGTGATTGGCACTGAGATTCCGATAGTCTACATGCGGTGTAGTACTGTTGGTATTGTTGGCTGTCCATAGGGGTGGGAAATCCACTTGGTTGAACCACCCTTGCGGTCCCAACACGGGCTTGCCATCTTCTCGGTCATAATTCAGCAAGGTTTCCAGGTAGGCCTTGTAATGATAGGTGTCGGATTGAGGGCTGATCAACGTGCCATTCAACTGCAAGTCAATTTGTTTGATGATGGAATGGGTCAAATTGTTGACGGGCCATAGTTTCTCATTGGCCACCAAGTTCCCGGCATCACTCTTTTTCAAGCTCAATTCCATGGTAAAGTAGCTGCGTCCCAAATCCACAAAATCGTCCAACCCTGGAATAATGAATTCCATGGGATTGATGCCCGTGGTGGTGGGTTGGATGGTGACCATGCGATAGGCATTGATGCTAATGTCGGTCGGAGGCACCTTGAAAATCCGCAACGCCGGGTTGAGGGTCCCTTCGGAGCGCGCGTGAGCCGGCGTGGCTTGAGTACTCACGTCAGGCATTGTTCCTTTAACGTCGTCGTCGAGTGGTGGCACCCCGTCGTCGTGAGGGGCTTTTATAGCGTCGTCGTCGTCGTGCTAAGCGTTGTCTCAAATCAAACCCGGGCACTCTCATCACCTCGGGACTCAACCATCCTCCACGTTGTCGTCGCATGAGTTTCCAAAAAGGAAACAATCCTCCACGTTGAGGTAAACCCCGATCACTACGAATCCGTCGAGGACGCGAAGGCACGGGATCCATTTTTTAGACACCAAAAATATCTCGAGCGCGTTTCACTTGCTTGGGAAACAACGCACTGGCCACGCGTACGGCTTTTTTCACGTCCTTGTTGTCCAAGGCTTTCTTGGCTTGTTTGGTAATTTCCTTTTTGATGACTTGTTCGGCTTTTCGTTTGACACCCCGTGTTAAGCCTGCGTTCAATCCACGCAACGTGTTACTAGGCAGTTTTAAAGGATTCCGGGTCCTTTTAAGGCCTTGGACACCCCCACACAGGACATCCATCATCAGACCGTTCCCATGTTGATCATACCACTCATCCGTACGAAATCGCGTCAAACTCCCCCCGCGCATGGTGTCTTCTTCTTCTTCCTCACGCGTCACCAAGGATCCCTTTGTTTTCTTTGTGGCACTGGACTCGTCTCTCTTTTATACCGTGGCCCCTTTCATCTTCTTTTTTCTTCCGAGTGGTCGCCGCTTCCTCCGTAACCCGCGGCACCGCCCACCGCGCCCAACGCCGCGGCCTTCCCCACGGCCATCAAGGCTGGCACGAGAGCGGCTAAAGGCAATAGACCGCCTCGTTGACGTCTCCTTCGACGCACTCTTGCCTTAGGCATCGTTTCCACGGGTTTCCACGATTTCCACCACTTCATTGCGCACCGGGACATATTGAATGTGTCTGGGTTCAAAGTGCGTGGTTTCTTTGGGATGATACTTGATTTCTCTTAAGAGATCCGTGATGCGATTGCCCACCATGCTACTGGTGCCCACATTGCAATACACGTGCAAGGGACGGGTGGAGGGCATTTCCTTGGAGGGACGAAATGTTTCGTTCAAATTCACAAACCGCCAATTACGCGTCACACTCAAGACCAAATAATCCCCATCCACTTTCCAAAAGGTGGTACCCGGTACATCCGTCGGGGTGGGAATGGTTGAAATTCCTTGACATTCTTACACCACATTCGGTCCCAGGCGATATGTACCGGTAGACACTTCTTCGATCCAACCCATTTTCAGGGCCAAGGTTTTTCCCCATGACACACGGGCCGCTTGTTTTTGGGAAGCCACATGGCTGGTATTCAACAACAAATCCCCTTCAGTGGTCCATTCAAAGGTCGGGTACAACTTGACGCCATTGTCTTCGGTCCATTTGTTTTTAGGTCGAGTTCGTTGGGCGCGTTCTTGCTCGTAGCGATGCACCAATTGGTGAAAAAATTGCGATCCCGTCGACGACCAAGGGTCTTTCATGTCTTGACCCAATAGCTTGAGTTCGCGACGTTGAGGCGTCCAACGATCCTTGCCTTGGTCATCTTGGTCATACACGCGTTCGTGCCATCGTACGTACAGCAGGGGATCCTTTTCGTTGACAAACGCTTCCACGACCGCCGGAATGGTGGGTAACGACAAACTCACCATGCCCACGTGCCAGCCTCGTCCCACAAATCGAATGGGTTTGGGCAAACGGTTTCGGAAATGCTGGGCCTTGTTGTCATGAAACTCCCGGGTACTGGCATGACTCATCACCGTCACGTAAAACGAGGACGAGGGTACCCACGTCATGCTTTCTTCTTCTTCTTGGGTGGTTGGAGGGAGGTCACGTCTCCCCGCGCAATGCAACTATTGTATTTGTCAGGCCAGCCTTTCCACTTGACCAACCACCGATCTTTTTGACGCTTAAGTACCTTCTCGATACGAAATAAGGCTTGGTCGGACACGTGCACTTTTTGTAAATCGGCGTCGTAAAACTTGCCATCGACGGGGGTGTCATCCCACTCGCGAATCTTGTAGGTAGGGACAGGACCAGGCACCACGCGATGCACCACAAACACTTCTTCGGTCCAACCAGGTGAATACCCTTTTTCAAACGTCCGATGAATCTTGTTGAGACGTACCCGATCGCCCACCTTGAATTTGGGTTGGGGAGATTTGGTTTTCAACCGTGGGTCGTACAAACGTTTCCACACGGCTTCTTCGTTGGCCCACGTCACGTCCTGGGGGGCCATGCCAATACTCCGATGACGCGTGGCATTGTAGCCTTGGACCAAGTCAGGTAAGGCGTCGTCAAACTGTAAGGTGTTGGCCGCCGTGAAATACCGGTACAAGCGTTCTTTCAACGTGCGGTTAAACCGTTCCACCACACTCGCTTTCGCATCCCCTTCGGTGGAAAATGTTGGATCCCTTGCTCCTGGAGCCAACGTTGAGACGTCCGGTTGTAAAATTCGGTGCCTCGATCCGTTTGCAACCGGTTGGGTCGACGTCCTTGTTTCAAAATCTTGTCAAAGGCTTTCACCAACGCTACCCCGGTTTTGGCTTTCAAGGGTTGCACCCAGGCGTACTTGGACAACACGTCTACCACCGTCAGTAAATACCGAATGCCACGATTATACTTGGCCAAGGGTTGGACTTCGACCAAATCCGCCACCCATTGATCATCCAATCCCCCGACGATCACGGGCAAGGTAGGAAAACGGCGACGTCGAGGTTTATGCAACGTGTAGGCCAAATCCCGTTCCAGCACGCGTCGGGCTTGTTTCAAAGGAATCTGATGGGCTCGCGCAAACCGTAACACGCCCCCTAAACTGCCGGGGGCGCTGGGATCGTGGTAACGACCTAACCATGATTGCGAGACATCGAGCTTTTTTTTCTTTCGAGGTGCCATACCTTCTGACACTCATCCCATAAGGTGGGTATGGGAGGGACTGTACGGGGGTGCGCCTTTTGAATGATTCGATACCATCGCCAGGCCTTCGGATGGGATGTCAACAACAAGACAAACACCACCCATCGATACAGGTGGCGGTCCACGTGGGTCACTTCAAACTTTGGAGAGGATGGGTGTCCTCGGGACAGGGAGGGATGGGCACTTTCTCGCCTTCTTGGTGGTCATATAACACTTGACAAAGGGTTTGATGACATTGCCACTGAATCAAAGACCCTACCCAATCCCACCCAGTCCACATCCACACAGACTCCATCTTCAATAAAACTTGTTTTATTCGTATCACCTTTTATAGATTTTCTTAAAATAGACCACTGCAGTGATAGGTGACCGTCTCTAGGCCTTTCTGCCAGTTCTCTACACTGTCACTGTACTTGGGGGGCGGTGGAGCCGAGGCCACCAACACCTCTTGACGGTTCTTGAGATCTTGGATTTCTCGCAGCAACTGTTTCTCGTAGTCTGTCAGGGGATGGTCCTCTGGACGTCTCACTCGGTGTGGAGGGCCTGGAATGTCAACCCCACGCTTGGGATACCCCTGGGCATCACGGGTCGACAAAGGAGGCTCGGCTTGCTGGTCTGCTTTTTTGGGGGATGGTCATGAAACCAGGTCCAGTACTTGGGACCCAACGGTTGATCGGTCCACCGAAAGAAGTCACACTTTTTCTTGGAACAGGTCACAGACAACCGATCGGGGTTCTGGGGGGAATGGCTCTGTTGAAGCGCGGCCGGTTCACGGCAGAAGCACTGCAAACAACTCCACATGTCCAACACTTCTGGATGAGGTTGACTATACACGGCTTTCATATACTCAGGGGCTTGATCTTGCCCACAAAACAGCAAACACGGTTGCATGGGACATTTGACATAGGGCCATCCCTTTTGAGATTGACGGGCCTCCAAACGCACGTCGTGGCAAGGACAGACCATATAGTCCACGGAGTTGGCTAGGGGTAATGCATTGACCTTTCTTTCACTGTCAGCTTTCGCTTGAGCAAAGTCCTCCGCATTGTCATACACGGTCGTCAGTGTGAATTGAGGGGTTTGGGTGGATTGGTCCACCATGTCATTCAATTCTTTCATCATTTCTTCCACAGCAGCTCGGGTGTCTTCCACCACCTCGCGTACCACAGGATCACAGTCCTCGGGTGTCATAGGTTGAATCGCCTTCTCCTCCTCCTTCTTCTTCCCGGCAGGGTGAGGGTGTTTGGTCGATTTTCTCTTCCGACCCGGATTAGGATAACGCGCTGGCGAGACAGGGTCATAGCTCACATCGACGGACATCCTGCTAAGGTTGTTTCACCCCACACCGCACACGGCTTTTTTATACCCTTGACCCTTGGGTCTCATTGGTCACCCTTTTATACCCATATAAGGTCCCCTTGTGTTCCCATTGGTCAGCTTATCCTACCCATAGTTGGTCCCCTCGTGTTCCCATTGGTCAGCTTTCCCTATTTAAAACGGTCCCTCGTTCCCTGAGTCGTCACTCGAAGTGAATGGAGTACTACCAAGATCTCAAGCGTCAAGACTTTGCCAGTGACGACGAGTACCTGGCCGAACGTGTCAAACGAGGTCTGGCGGCGGGATTCACGTTCCAACAGTGCCGACATCACCACCTCATTGATTTGGCTTTGGCTTTAGGGTTGAGTCCCACCGAGATTCTAGCCATTGTGGGACCTGACACCGGTTACGTTTTTCCCGACGAATGGTCCCAGACATCGACATGATTGGAGAACAAGATCTCGATGCCATGGAACTCCAAATTGGTCGTGGACATGTGGTGTACACCGGGGGAGCCAAAGGCACCGACGAATTGGTCGAACAAATGGCCAAACAGTTTGGCATGCAAGTGGAAGTCCTGGTACCCCCCAACCATCCTCGAGCCCACTTCATCACGCTGTCCACCGTGGAAGTCCTCATGCTCGCCAACCCGCATCTTCACCAGGCGGCTTAGAAACTGGGGAAACGGATGCCCAGTCATTTTTACACGCTCCAATTGCTGCAACGCTATTATCAAATTGCCAACAAAGCGCATACCATCTATGCGTTTGGCATCTTGGAAAAGGATGGCAGACGCGTGAAAGGGGGCACGGGTTGGACCGTGCAATTGGCCATGGATCAAGGCAAACCAGTCTACCTGTTTGGCATACCCAGTCAATCGTGGTACCGGTCAGACCATTACTACCAAGTCGACGACAATTCCACCACCCTGGTGGCTGGCAGTCAATTTGTCCCTTGGGGTCCCAAAGGCCCGACCCTTCATCAAAGCAGTGCCGTGGTGGGTTCCCGTGAATTGGACGACCAAACCCGAGCAGAAATTCAAGCCTTATTCAATTGCACGTTCTGTCTACCCGAGAACATTGACCAATTACGTTTGGAACTCGAAGACTTTCATTTGTAATTTTTAGTTTTTATTTTTCCATTGTACATAGCTTTTTCCAATTTTTAGTTTTTTATTTTTCAATTTTCAATCTGTACATATCCATTTTTTAGTTTTTACTTTTCAATTGTACCTAGGCGCGCCCCTGCCGCGTGGCAAGAGATGGACACGGACACAATTGTAAACATCAACTCTTTTTTAATTAAAAAATTTTAAAAACAACTGACATCACTGAGTTTGCACGTTGGTCATAAATAGTGTCTCTTGACGCACAGCAGCCTTGACTCACAATAAAAAACAAATGTCAACAATAAAAAAAAATGTTCAGAATTGCAAACACCGTCGCACAGCCTCCATGGCTTCCCTTTCCAACTCCTCTAATCGTTTATACTCCTCCTGCCTTTCCCGCACCACTTCCTTGCAAAAATACCGAATGGTCTGCCACTCGTGGTCCCTGTGGGTTTGCAGTAGATGGGCCTCTACGTAAGGGTCAAGTTCTTCGAACTGCTCCAGTGTGATGGGCCAATAGGCCTCGTCCATCGTAAAAACCAGTCTCCGGTAAATGAAAGGGATGATGCGTTTGCAAAGCGTCTTTTTCAACAGTTTGGCCGTGACTGGATGTGGACGTCCTTGGTGGTAGCCATTTTCCATGTACACCACAGACAACAAATAAAGTTCAATGAAAGCAGCCACGCGCCAGCGGTTCAGCGGCCTCCACGTTTCTGCTTTCATCGCGTACATGCGCCTCGTGTGGCGTTCCACTGGTGTCCGCTCCGGTCCTACTCTACGCCCTACCACCTCCTCACCATTCACAGTCGCAAAACTGCACAGGGAGCCCAACACAGTTCTCGACATTTTTTTCTTTTCAATCAACCAACATAGGTCACTCAGACTGAACTCAAAGCTAGGAGTGTCGTCCCGGGACCCTCTCCATGGTTTTATACCCCGACCCACGGGAAGCATGATGGGACAACCTAGGGAGGGGGGAAGGGGTCCCCCACCCCTTCCCACCCCTCCCAGGGGCACCCCGTGCCCTGTTTGGTCATTGGCCCATTCCCTCCTCCAACGTGACCCTTTTTTCTCTATAAAACCCAACCACTCGGCCTTCCCATTCCCTTCTTTTCACTCCAAGCAAGCAAGCAAGCAAGCAAGAATGTCAAGCAACACCTACGGATAGCGGTAAGCCTTTTTTTCCCTCTGTTCTTCACTAAAGGAAACCCACCCCTTTCAGAAACCAATCTAAGTAGTTAGCCTGTTCTGGAGCTAACCGGGCTAGGTCCCACGTGCTCCAGGATTTAATTAATGATTCGCTTTCTCTCCATGACATACCACGTCATGTTTTTGTGTCCGTTGACTTTTTCTGGAGAGTTCAAGGGTAATGATGGTACTGCCTTGTTTGAAGGGAGCCGGCTGCCCATTGGCTGTTTGAATGTCAATGGCAGTGCTGTCAAAGATGGTTTTGCGAAGAGGAAAATACATCAGTTGAGCGGCATCAAACTGATGATTGGTTTTGTCGGCATCAATGGTACGTAAAAACCCTTTTTGTTGATTTCCAACAACACTGTGAGCGACGAGATCGGTGTAAACCATGAGTTGTTGTTGTCCTTGTTGAGGTTTGACGGTTTGGGTGGTGGGAAATGGCTGCCGACTGAGATTAGGTCCCAAGAACAAGTAATAGTTGAAATCGGGGTGTGTGAAGGAGACAGAGACATGACCAAGAGGTGGATATTTGTCTGCAGGACCGACGGTTGGTGACCATTTGTGTCGATCGTCGTAATCCACGATATTTTCGACCAGATAATTTTTTCCTTGGACAATTCGTTGAGTTGGAGTTCCATCATCAGGCCGGCCAATTTCCATTCCATTTCAAATTGCATGTTGACTGGAATGAGCACATACAGGGAATCTAATTCGGGGGCAATGCCGGTATTGGTGATTTTGACGTAGGGTTCAGCGAGGTTGAGATTGGCAAGTTGTTTTCGTTTGGGTAGATCGTCCACGTCCATTTTTGACATATCCCTCATGACCTCCATGTGCTGTTTTTCCATTTCGTAAGCGATGGCGATCCATGCTTCTTTCAGGTTGTTGTAATACTCTGGGGGTAAATGTATTTGTTTGGTAACTTGAACTGGAGCAGTTCCATCGGTACGTTTTGGCATGTATTTGATATCTGTTTTCATCCAGTGTTTTTGACTATCTTCTTGAGTCCAATTCTGCTTGGTTTGATGTTCCAATTGTTGATTAAACGCGGGGTGTGAGATATGAACGAGGGCCACTTCCCAATCGTCTTCTGCGAGAAATGTAAATGGGGAAGTCTGGCGGTAAATTTTTGCCCCGTGCTTTCTGCTTGATCACTGATGAGGGTGATGTAGAAACTCATGGTGACAACAATAAAACAAAATAGCCCATGGTTGCCTTTTTATACCTATGTAAGGACCACCCCCGGTGCCCAGATTGGACTTTGGACTCTTTGTTAAAAAAGGAATTAAAAATGAATTGCCACTTCACTAGGGCGTGTCTTCTTTGTCTGAGCCCGCGATCCCTTTTTCCACCCGGTCCGCGGTTTCCCACCCCAAATCACGTGACTTCCGGTCCCCTGAGCCCGCGATCCCTTTTTCCACCTGGTCAGCGGTGTCCCGCCCCAAATCATGTGACTTCAAGTTGTCTGAGGCCGCGATCCTTTTTTCCTCCTGGTTCGCGGTTTCCCATCCCAAATCACGTGACTTCCGGTGATGATGTCACTTCCGGTGATGTCACTTCCGCCCCAACCACGTGACTTCCGGTCGCCTGCGCCCGCGCTCCCTTTTTCCACCCGGTCCATGGTTTCCCACCCCGGTTGCTATGACAACCCCAACAACCAATCAGAAGCCTCCTATTTGTGCCATATGAACCCACTTTATTACTTGGGTGGCAAGAGGAAAAATGTATATACTGAAATGTTTCAGTGAGTTTGAAATGCCCGCGTACATCAAGTACTGCGACTTTTTTTAATCTTTCGCCTTCGTATACCTTAGTATCCAAGAACGTCGTTTCTGTTTTAGATATTTCAGCCGTGAATTTGATTGTAAGGTGGTGTTTATTTGCTTGCCCAATGAAATTACTTATTTCATCTCTGCTAACGTTAAAGGGTGAAAAAATGTCATCTCTGAAAAGTTCCCAAACGAGCGGTTTTATCACGCTTTGGCTAAGGATTTCTGTTTCAACTTTCGCCATTAAAATGTTGACAAAGACTAGAAAACGCCGCCACAGCCAAGTCAACTGGTCCACGGAAAAAAAAAACCTCTTCCATACTGAGCAGGCCATAAAGAAACTCAATTTTATTAATGAGCCAAATTCAATGTACTTAATATGCCAAAAGCGGCACAGTAAGTCACAGAAACCACATTACGTCGCTTAACAAACGATCAGAGGTCGAATTTAAGGAGGCTCGCAACAGTTTTTTTGGCCTTGGAGTGTATTTTTTGAAGTCAAAATCGCATAGAAGATAAACTTCGATTTCCTTGATACTACACCACCTTTTCAAAATATGATCAAAGTTTATTTTCTCACTGGTTTCCTAGCAACAGCTGTCACCATAGCAACGGTACTAGACAACCCCTCAATGAAATGAAATTACTTGCCCAATGAAATTACTTATTTCATCTCTGCTAACGTTAAAGGGTGAAAAAATGTCATCTCTGAAAAGTTCCCAAACGAGCGGTTTTATCACGCTTTGGCTAAGGATGTCTGTTTCAACTTTCGCCATTAAAATGTTGGCAAAGACTAGAAAACGCCGCCACAGCCAAGTCAACTGGTCCACGGAAAAAAAAAACCTCTTCCATACTGAGCAGGCCATAAAGAAACTCAATTTTATTAATGAGCCAAATTCAATGTACTTAATATGCCAAAAGCGGCACAGTAAGTCACAGAAACCACATTACGTCGCTTAACAAACGATCAGAGGTCGAATTTAAGGAGGCTCGCAACAGTTTTTTTGGCCTTGGAGTGTATTTTTTGAAGTCAAAATCGCATAGAAGATAAACCTCGATTTCCTTGATACTACACCACCTTTTCAAAATATGATCAAAGTTTATTTTCTCACTGGTTTCCTAGCAACAGCTGTCACCATAGCAATGGTAATGGACAACCCCTTATTTTAAATAGTGTCGAATATCTCGAAAACTAGTCAGACACTTTATGACGAAACTTGAACTATTTGAACTACTCAACCTACACAACTTGTATACGAAATTAGGGAAAAATCTGTAAGAGCGTTTTCACGTAAATCGTGATTCATTTTTTACGGGCTGATTTTGGTCATTCCTGCAATTTTCTCCAATATTTCAAGAAAGATAAAACTTAACACTTTCTCTTTTCAGTTGAAGGATCTTTTATGATATCAAAACATTCTTAATGTACATTGAGCTTCCTAGGTGATTGCGATTTTAAGATATTTATATTTAAAAACTGCTAAAATGCAGCACAAATCAGCCAAAACGTCCGTAATTTGCATAAATAGAATTATTTCTAAACTGCCCTTACAGATTTTTCTCTTAAATTGATTGACATTAGAATAATAATTCTTTTTGATGTTCCAGCAAGTTCTAGGCTGAATAAACATTTCTGTTATTAGATTAGATAAGAAGGCTGAATCTTGGTCAAGTTTCAGTGGTTATTAACTTTCAACGAGCAACAGTTTTATTTCGTTTTTCTGGTCTATTTCACGGTTACTCACGTGCAATGAATATTAATAAACGCTGCGCTTGTGTCCTCTCGTGCGTTTTTTAATTCCTTCTCATAATAAAAAATATTCGTCTTCTGAGCATGTTTCTCCACAGGACACCCAAGCATAATATTTGAATATTATTAAAAATGGCGTTTCAAAATACAAGTCAATGTATTATACACGTACTAACACAGTTAAGTAAGTGGACCTAAAATTGCTCAAAATGCTTTGTAAGGATAGCAAACAACACCATGTAATGTTTCATGAACTTTATTCAGTTAGTTCGTTGTTATGTATTGCTCGAAATGTTCGCTTCGAAATCCCATACAAAGTCTTATATTTTGAAACGCCATTTTTAATGATATTCAAATATTATGCTTGGGCTTCCTATGGTTTCTCGTCATTTTTCGGCCCCAGTGTAATGCCATCGTGGGCGTTAACATGTACGCAATCCGTAATCAAAAAAAGCTAAAACGTCAGTCAGTATTTAATTAAAGAATAATGGCAGAGAGTCTCCAGGAAAAAGCTCAGAAGACGAAAATTTTTTATTATTATGAGAAGGAATTATAAATGCATGAGAGGACACAAGTGCAGTGTGTATAAATATTCACTGCACGTGAATAACCGTGAAATAGACCAGGAAAAAAAATAATACTGCTGCTCGTTGAAAGTTAATAACGACTGAAACCTGACCGAGATTCAGCCTTCTTATCTAATAAACGAACTGTTTATTCAGCCTAAAACTTGCTGGAACATCAAAAAGAATCATTATTCTAACGTCAATTAATTCAAGAGAAAAATCTGTAAGGGCAGTTTAGAAATATTTCTATTTATGCGTTAAGAATGTTTTGATATCACAAAAGATCCTTCAACTGAAAAGGGAAAGTGTTAAGTTAATTTTATCTTTCTTGACATATTGGAGAAAATTGCAGGAATGACCAAAATCAGCCCGTAGAAAATGAATCATGATTTACGTAAAAACGCTCTTACAGATTTTTCCCTAATTTCGTATACAAGTTGTGTAGGTTGAGTAGTTCAAATAGTTCAAGTTTCGTCATAAAGTGTCTGACTAGTTTTCGAGATATTCCACATTATTTAAAATGAGGGGTTGTCCATTACCGTTACTATGGTGACAGTTGTTGCTAGGAAACCAGTGAGAAAATAATCTTTGATCATTTGTTGAAAAGGTGGTGTAGTATCAAGAAAATCGAAGTTTATCTTCTATGCGAAATTTTGACTTCAAAAGATACACTCCAAGGCCAAAAAAACTGTTGCGAGCCTTCTTAACTGAGAATAACAAACAGCGCAAGCCACAAGAATCCATCAGTTATCAGAAAATTGATCAGATATGACCTCAATAGCAAAGACTTGTAACGGCTCAATTCAGTCGCCATTTAAAAATCCTCCAAACTCAACTCACTCCAAAAAAATAAAGAAAAAAATGGGTCAAAAGCAGGCCAGTAGCAGGGGGAGGGGCAGGGATTTCGAACCCACCCCCAGAATTTTTGGATGTTAAAAAACATTACAATTAATTTTCCCAAAAACAGGCCCGTAGCAAGGCTGTAATAACTGGTGGGGCCGAGTAAGTAGGCTTAAACAAAGCCACCTCTCCCGTCAAAATACAGACGTTAACGAATAGGTCATAAGGCAAAGAAAAAAATTCATGTCAATAGATACTAACACTGTTCACAATGCCACAGTGTGTCGATTTCGTCAAAAAGGACACCTTTACGGGGACGTCGTTCGCTGGAAATTTGCTAAAAAGCTGCTTCCTCTTTGCTTTTTTGCCGACAAAGTTGTTGGCCACATCCACTAGACTTCTAGCATCAGTTTTAAAAAGTATCCTTTAAGTTACAAGGTTTGTTAAAATTCAAACATTTCGACATCTAGGCTATGAACTTGGGACCTGTTTTACCGAACTGTCGTAAACGTTTATGTAACGTTTGTCACTTGATTGGTGAGATAAATATAATTTTGTTCTTTAGACTTGTTTCACAACAATGGGCTTAAACCTTGCAGCAAATACACAGCAGTCGCTTAGCTATAAAAGGTATTAAGGTCCTTCACAGTCTTACGCTATACTGCCAGGGTCAAGGTGATATGTGTGAAGAAAGACGCTGGTATAAAGGAACCTGGGCGACTGAAATGTGCGGGGTGGACTAGTAGATGTTTGAAGCCCACTTGCCTGGTGGCCAGCGGCTCAACTCAACAGATGTTGAACCCTGTTAAAGGTTGTGAAAATATAAAAGGCACTTTTAGCATCAGCATTCAAGACTGATCGTTTCACGTTAATTTGGTTTAATTATATATTCTTTGGCACGTTAATTGTAATGTTTTTCAACTTTTATAACATAGAGGGCAAAATTACTGATTGCTGATTGGTTGAGACAGAGGGCATTTTTTCTTAATTTTCTTTCCAACGAGGGCAAAATTGGCCAAGCGCCAAAAATACTCGCATTTGATTGGCTGAGCGCGAGAGCGCGCCATTTGCATTTTGTAAGCGTCTTGAAACGAAAAGCAGAGTTTGAATTGGATTTTGAGCTGTTCAACGCAAGAATAACGTTTCAGAGTTTAAATTTAACCGAGTTGGTTGGCAAAAATGGTATGGAAATCGGGTGATAGCTCGAAGAGAAATCTCAGAAGGGAAACAGCAAATGGTTAAGGGAAACAGCAAATGGTTATTTGTTTTAAACTACCGAAAACCTTGGTTAATTCAACGAGCGAGAGGTCGCTTCGCAACTCAGGTAAATAAGCTTAAATTTAAGTCTTACATAATTGGAGTTTTGAGTGTGAGTTTGTCAATGAACTAGAACTGTAATTATCACAAAAGATGAACATATGTATAAAAGACGGTTGTTTTTGTTCTGGAGGCTGAGTAGCAGTTAAATAAACTGCTTGTGTAGAGAATTGTTTATTCTGAGGGCCGGCTGCGGATTGTGTTTTGATGTGCATGAAAAGTTTTCAGAAAATTTTGCCCTCTGTGTTATAAATAAGTAATCGCACTGAGTCCTCGTAGAATTAAGGATAAATTTTCACTTGTATTTTCAAAGTTTTCACAAATGAAAATTTGTGAAAGCTTTGAAAATACGCGTGAAAATTTATCCTTAATTCTACTCGGCCTCATGCGATTACATATACAAAAAAATTCTGGAGGGGGGGGGCTGGAGCCCCCCTGCCTCTCCCCCTGCTACGGGCTTGAAAAATATGTAATTAAAACAAATTAATTGGCAACAATCAGTCTTGAATTCTGATGCTAAAAAAGCTTTTTATAATTTCACGATCTTTGACAGAGTTCAATATCTGTTGAGTTGAGTCACTAGCCACCGGGCAGGTGGGCTTCGAAAATCTACTAGCCCACCGCACATTTCATTCGCCCAGGTTCCTTACCAATATTTTTTCTTCACCCATATCACCTTGACCCTGGCAGTATAGCTTAAGACTGTGAAGGACCTTAATACCTTTTATAGCCAAGCGTGCGCTGTGTATTTGCTGCAAGGTTTAAGCCCATTGTTGTAACACAAGTCTAAGGAACAAAATTATATTAATCTCACCAATCGAGTGACAAACGCTACATAAACGTTTACGAGAGGTCCGAAATTTTTAGCTTAGCTGTCGAAATGTTTGAATTTTAACAAACCTTGTAACCTTAAGGATACTTTTTTGAAACTGATGCTATAAATCTGGTGGATGTTGTCAACAACGATGTCCTCAGAAATGTGTCCTTTTTGACGAAATCGACATTAACTGTGGCATTGTGAACAGTGTTAGCATCCATCTGACATGAATTTTTGTATGCCTCAGTGACCTATTTGTTAACGTCTGTATTTTGACTGGGGGCGAGGGATGAGGACTTTGACTAGGCCAATTTGCTCCTTCCCCCCCCCCCCCCCCTTAGTTATTTCAGCCTTGCTACGGGCGAGAGTCGTCCCTAAACAAGCTGAACCATTCTTTTTTCAGGATTTGGTGATTTTATCGTCAGAAATAATTAAGCACACGAACGTGCAGATTCGTTCTCCGTCTCAGCTATTTATTCTGGCAAGAGATCAAGCCTTTTTCAAAGTACAGTTCTTCACTGGTGACAGAGCGGGAGATTTGTGTCGGGCGAAAACGAAGGAGATACTTTATTTCCCAGGAAGAATGGGTTTGCTTTTCAACAAACTTTCACAAAGTCCTTTCGAGACGGCACTTCAAACCTTTTTGCCCTTAAGCGTCATGAAGACTCATCTGTATGCCCAGTCACTGCAGTGGAGGTCTGCATTAGTTTGTGCGACTTTTTGAAGATCCCTGTTCGACCAGGATTCTTGTTTAGGCCCTTGAACCCACCGGGAGAGGTTATTCAGATCTCTTTTGAGTCGGCCTCGGCACAAGCGCGACTCTCGATGTATGCTAGTCAGATACCAGCCTTTGCTAATCGGAGCGTCACCCTACACGGCTTGCGAAGTGGCTGTGCAATTTCTTTGGCAATCGCTGGAACAAAGCTTGATCACGTGGGTTGGAAGTCCCCGTCCACTGCACGTCACTATTTATACCTTATCAATATTCATTAGACTTCGTGCATACTATATAAGCATGTGTTAATTGTTCATAGTTGTCAGTTTGACTAACTTTGGTTTGAGTTGCCCCACCCGCCCACCCTTTCTGTTTACTCTATTAGCACCTTCGTGTCTTCCCCAGCGAACTTGCTCTTCTGGGGTGACTTTCCCATAACTAAATGCTAATGAGTATGCAAGAAGGATAATGGACTATCATATCGCCCGGGCAAATCTTAGCGATGAAATCAGCGTCTTGCATTTCTACAGCCATTTGTCGCACATTTGATCGACGTCACCTGTTTGCACCTGACGAAAATCATCTCTCTCTTGGTTGCAAAATACGCAGGCGTCGGTGCTGTGCTTTTCTTGTGCCAGTCGCCTAGATTTTCTAGGCGTGCCACTATGATCGTTATCGCACTTCATCCAACTTCGAGGTGGCAAAGTTGTGATAGCATGACTTGTGCCAGACTGCTTTTTGCTCACACAGTAAGTCAGCTGATTTGTAAGGTGGCAATTTTACGTTCACTGGTAGTGCTTCTAACTGTCTAAATTCTTTCCCATTATCTAGAAATCGGAGGCAGCTCTATCTTGAAAACTATCAAGTGGGCATCGTAGAGGTTCTGCTTGCTGTTCTTAGCAAACGAGTCACAATTGCCATTTCATCTAATTTGTAGAGAAATATTAATCGTTGTTGTTATTTTACTGGTAGTTAATTAAAGACAGCGCACAGCGCACATATTTGGTATCTGGAATTGATCAATGAATCAAAACCTGGTAAACGGCTTGCTTTTCGGGAAGGATTTCATGAGGAAATATAATGTGGCCTGCGATAGAGTCTCTGGAACAACCTAACTTGTGTTTGAAACAACTAATTATTCATTTCATATGAATACCCATTTTCAGAATCGTATCGTCACGTACGGGTGATTCCCGTGCCGTTTCTAGATGCAATGCAAAAAATAATATTTAAAAAATGCAATGTTTTTAAAAGTAAACAAAATAATCCCTGCTGCCTTTTAAATCCGTTTTGTGTAACGAAAAAGACATTTTTACCTAGACCGAGATCTCTACTAAACATCACGCGTCCAAAAACCGTCCCATAGGCATGAGTTGGACGTAACTACCCCTCCCCTCTTCCCCAAGTGGTGGAATTTTGTGGCGCCCCTTTTGAATCCGTTTGGTGTCACCCAAGAAACCGTTTGGTGTTTCTTCTGAAATAGTATGCGTGCAAACAATTTCCAATTAATCATCTCAAAGCCAACCTCAACCAAACCTCAACGCCTCCCCCCCCCCCCCCCCCCTTCTTCGCCCTCAGCTTCTTGGTATATGCAGATTGAGTGCCGCTTTTTTTTAATGACTCCTTACGAGAATCTTCACATGAAGGAGGTGGGGTATCAAGGAAGAAGAAGAAGAAGAAGAAGAAGAGGAAGAAAGGAAATAGCTAAAGATAAAGGCAATTCCTTGCCTTTCAGTAGACGCAGATAACAGCCGGTCATATAATAGTTTTATTTCGCCAGTTTAATAGTTACTGTAACAACATTACTTATCATAGTACGTATGCAATTATAACAGAAATACTACAGAATTAAATGATTAGAGTAATATGCCAGATAAATGCATTATGCAGCCGATATCTATGAATATATAAGCGATTCATTTTCTGTGATCAATTGCGTTCACACAACAATGTGACTCTAGAATATATAGTTGCGACAAATATCTCATTTCTACCAATACTTCCGGCTTCTCTAACAAGTACTACTTCTCTCTTATTAATGATCCTGAACTGCATTGGTAACTGTCTGTAGGGCATTGTTCATGCCAAATTGCTGTGGCACAAAGAACCATTCTCTTGCCCTGAAGTCCTGATTGATGTCCTGGAGATTAAAGTCATCCATGGCGTCGAGGGCGGCTCTTTCCGCTTGGAGCATGTTGTCTACCTCCCATATCTGCACAAGCTCCAGTACCAAAGGGCATCCTGTCTGAAGACTCCGAACTCGTTGTTCAGGTCCTGCTGAATGACCGATCTTTATGAGATTAGTATTCACCGCTTGAACGACATAAACATAACCTGGACCACTTCTTGGTCCGCCGCCGCCAACATTTTTTTTTGAACCTTGGTCTTGTATTGGTTCCAGCCATTCTGCTGAACTCACACCTAGTTAGTTTTACAGAAAACAAAACAAAAAAACGGTGACAAAACAGCTTGCTATCCATCTTTTTGAAAAGACCTTTTGAAACAGTTAATCTAAATGGACTTAGCATTCAGACTGTATTTGACCCCCTACTGCCACTCTGCCCCCTCCCACCCGGAAGAAAAAAGAGAAAAAAAAAATTGAAGAGTTGTGCTACAAAGTCACTGATAAATCAACGTGGCCGCAAATATACTCGAACTTTTCCAAAAGCATGCATAACTGTGAGGGGTTAACTTGGGTAATTTCTTTTAACCTTGCACAATTAATGGAAACGTCAGTCAAATAATATTGAACACTTAATGCCAAAATTGCTGTACACAGAGCTGTTGCTGTCTGGTGGACGAGATTTCTTACTTGGGCAACAAGATAAGGGGGGAAAGCAGACTATAATTTAATTCGACTTTGAATGTTTATTTTTGCTTTCCGTTGTAGATTTTGCTCAGTATTCATTTTTGCATAAATTCGTTGTTCCCCAGAGAGCGGTTTACGCAGTTCAGTATTTCTAAGGTTTCTAGCCGTGATAATCTCTATTTTTTCCCCACTTCCAGCCCCTAAAAGAGAATATGAAGACTAAGAGGCTGACGCTTTGTAGCACATATATGTTTGTTTTAGAAAAGCGACACTTTAGAGGACATACTGTAGTCGGTTTATTTAATTTGTACACTTGATTTGTCACATCGTTTAAACAGTTCATTCCTTTAACCACCTTATTTGTTTCTTGCTAGATATTGTTTGTTAAACCTTAATATTGCCTTCAGGTTTTTGGTTACATGTTTTTTCCCATGATAGAAACTGCAATAAGAACTTATTCACCACACCTACGTTTTTTCATGAATGCCTACAAAAGTTCCTTTTTATCAATGTAATAAAAACAAGAAAGCAATTAACGATAAAAATCAGCGAAAAAATACAACAACTTTTCGAGGTCATCTTTGCTTCATTTTCAAGTTTAAAAATAACGGTTTTATCATTGATTGCTTTTCATGCTGTTCCCTTGTTAGAATTCTAAAAACGAGAAAGAAAAGAAAAAGAAAAAAATTGTATGCAGTATTGGTGCCCGCAAGAGATTATCAGCAAAGAGATAATGCAAGCCAGTACAAGCCTTATTCCACAGGTAATGCCTCTCAGGTTATTTTTAGATCGACTCACAATTCGTGGAGTCCCAGGAGGGTTAGGCAATAGCCTAACATATGACGAGAATATTTTCCGCGTGGAGCACCCTGGCGGACGACGCGAAGAGCCAAGATCTCGCGTTGAGCATACGTTTTGTGGACGAACGCGAATGGCGAAGTTTCTGTCCCAAACACGTCAGGGAGACGTCGCTGGAAGAAGACTCGCCCTTCCTGGTTTCTCTTAGAGGACAGATCTGAAGACTGTTCGAGCAATGAAGTTGAAAGTTCTAGTTCCAGTTCACAAAGTATGATCGGAAGCAACGACGAAAGAAGTGAAAACGATGTCTACGTTGAGATCGAAAGTGATGGTGAAAGCGATGCTCACGAAAGCTCCAGCTCTTGCCCGACGAAAAAAGTTCAAGAGAGGGAAACACGAGGAAAAAGAAAACTTCTCCAACGAAGTAAGGGCCGAAGGCTTGGAGCTCTAAAGACACCGTTACAAAACAAAGAAAAGTGTCAAACAAAAGTCTTTAGTTGTGCGAATCTGCACGAAACATCCACGCAACACGCGAGGTAGGATTACCGGTGGAGGACTGGAACATTCTAAAAATAACCTGAGAGGCATTACCTATGGAATAAGGCTTGTTTAAGTGATACACTCTCTCCACTGAGGGGGGGGGGGGCACAACTTTCTGCTTGCAATGCGCAGATCTTTCCAAGACCAGTTTTTTGCCAAAGGTTCATTAAAAAACTGACCAAATGTTGAGTAGGTTATGGAGTGATGTGCCATGTGTACTATATCAGGGCTGAATGTCCCTCAAACTTCATTAGCAAATTATGTTGCTTGCTCATTTCAACGGAAAGCATTCGAAGGAGGATTCCCGGCTGACGAACACTGTATTCCATACCATATTACTATTACGACGAAAACAAAACAAAAACAAAACAACAACAACAACCACAGAAAAAAAAAACGCGAGCTGGCAATTTTAATACCTGTCTTGCTCTTTCCACCAGCAATAGAGTTGTCATGTTTGGCTGCAGTCTCAAGGGAAACCATAAAAACCACGAACAACACCAGGAGAATCACACGATGGAATGTCTGCGATTTTGCTTTAGCCATGCTGATGCAACTGCAAGTGAAATTTTCCCGTTATTTCCAACCATACTTGAAAATGCAACTATTCCCTGTTACGATTTCTTTTCTCTAACATATATAGGCTATTAAAGAAGCTTGTTCAGATACAGTTTAATCGGGGCACCCAACAAAAAACATTTAAGCAAAATGCTTGTCTTAATTTTTGTGTCTCAGTTAAAAGGGATTTTTGTGTACCGTGAAAATTTAGGCCGCAGAAAATTTTATGGGACAGGATTTTTTTCCCCAGATTTTCGAGCTGATATTGACCTGGAAAGGTAGCTGATCTTATTTAGCACTCTAAACAACATATTTGTCCCTCTGAAGGCAGAAGTGAAACCATGAACACCACGAATAGCACCAGGAGAATCGCACGATAGAACGTCTGCGATTTTGCTACAGTTTAACCAGGGCACCAAATAAGAAAACTGTTAAGCAAAATGCTTGTGCTAATTTTTGTTTTTCAGATTGTTTTAGGGACACGGGTTTCTGTGTAAGCTGACAAGAATATCCATGCTGATGCAACTGCAAATAAACTGTTCCTGTTATTTGCCATCGTATGACCCGCCGTTCCATCTGCGGCCATTCCCTTAACAGTGTACCTTAGCCCTGAAAACAATAGAGCTGCGTGATACTAAGTTCCAGTAAAATTAGAGGTTGTTAAGAGCTGCGTGGTATCTGTTCCCTGATATTGCTTTTCCATAACATATATAAGCTTAGAAATCCGAGCAAGTGTAATTTAACCGGACACCCAGCAAGAGAAGATTTGACCAAAATACCGTTAGATGTCATTTTTTTTGTTTCTCAGGTTGTTTCAGGATCTTTTGAAGGGGTATTTGTATAGACTGACACAGGTTGATCTGTTTGGATTCTTCGGATTAAAACTTAAGCTGCAGAAAATTTTAGGGGACGGAATCTTATCCTCCATGCGACTCTCCGAGCTGATTTTGGCTAGCTGACCTTAGTTAACACTGAAAACGACATGTTTGACATATTTGTCCAGCTCTTGAAACAAAAGAAATTAATTTACTGATGTTTGGAAAGTCGGAGGTGACTTTTTTGCAAAGTTAAGTCTAGTTTTTTTTCATCGCAATTAAATAAAAATAACAACGAACAACTCAGGCGATTTAGGCCTTCCGAACCGACATTCCGCCGAAACGAACCGTTAGACGGCCCCTGCAATAAGCCAAGGAATGGGGTGTGTAAAGACCAGACGCATTAAATGTCGCACTTACAGCCGTGCATAGCGGCTGTCTTTCAACATGCATTATAACCAGGTCTCAGACTGAAATATATTGAAATGTAAGCACAATTGGATTTCGTTAATCAGCTGTCGAACACGAATTTTCGTAACTATGATGGATTTATTTATCATCAATCTAGGGTAGGCGATACCAAGAAGTCATTTCGCGAACGATGCAGCAACTGTTTGGGAGCCCTGCAAGGTCAGTACTCTATTTCAGAGATTTGAGGTCGGTAGCTTTAGTTTATTTTTGTTTCCTCGGTCAGTAACTAGAAAAATTGCTAGTTTGAAAGTTCTCTTAAGCTATCTTCATCGCATATCGAAAGATGGCAGGTCGAAAGATGGTCGCTATTCTCTGCCGTTCACGTAACACTGAAAATGGCTATAAAATGCAGACGTCAAAGTCGTTTAGACGTCTTAGACTTCTCTAGTATATATTTTGCGGTCGTAAAATATTTTTCACTTGCCGAAGGTAAATGAATGACATTTATTTTTCTATCCGCCACATACTTTTGCTGTCTATTTTGACCTATTTTGGTCCCTAAGCAAACGGATAGAAGAGAAGCAAAATCGTACCTTTTAGATTCTGATGTAAACTTCCCCCACCATCAGCTCGCCCCTCCTGTACTGTTGCAAAAACCCCTTTTCAGACTTGTAGGCGAAATTGTTTCCTTTTTTGTGACTTAAGGTGAAACTTGTGTGTTTCCGTAAATGAGCTACAATGTATTTTGCTCAATAGAACACAATTTTTTTTTCTGAACACCATCTCTACGTATGGATAAAAAAAGCTTACAGGGTGACCACACGAAATGAGGCCACTCAGAGAAAAGTTTATGGATATTGAAGGCTCTGAACACATCACGGACTTCAGAATATGAAATGGTCAAGGAGAATTTGTAGCCATTTCGAATTCATTGTTCTGTACTCGACTAATTTCAGTAAAAAAATTGGCGTTGAAATTTTGGGTGACCTCTTTTCGTGTAGTCGCAAGAGGAGAAGAGACGTGAGACCAGTCTTTGCAGTTGGCTTCAACCCTCAGGATTCAATACTAAATGCAAAAACCAAACCAGCAAAATAACGGAACGACCTCAGTTAGTTTAATGGGTAATACGTTCATGATACCCGTCCTCATCAAGAATTTATTCCTTTTCTGTTTCCATTTTAATTCATGATAAACTGCCACACAAAATTAATTTTTTTGCCATTCTCCGCTTTTGTAAAAACTTTTCCCCGAGTTTCAGGTTTTTTCTCGCTACTTTTTTTAACAGCGCAAACACAGTAAAAGAGGAGCTCTAGTACCAGGGAGTGAAAGTCTTTGTGATTCATCGTTAACTGCTAGCGGAAGCTTATGTAAATTTGTCAGTGTTGGTAGTGCTGGTGGTGCTAGGAATTTTCAAAGTTCACTAAGATTGTTGATTCATATTTTTCAAAGGCTATTTACTTTGATATATCAATGGTAGAGGTAGAGAACAAAAACTGGTAAAATTCCGATTACAAGAAATGTATTACAAGAAAGCTTTCCAAAAGCTGACAGAACATACCACAGGATAAGATAGAATCAAGTCAACTTCATCCTAATTCGACAATTCTAAAGAGCTATTCCGTTTTCTTGCTATCAAAAACGTACATTTTTGCTTCCAACTTTGAAAACGTCCGATGCCTAGCACAGCAAAGAAAAATAAATTAAGGGGACTGACGAAAGGCATCAATCGAAAGAATACAATTTTTTGTGTAAAAAAAAAATTACTTTACATCCTCCTCAGGTTTTCGTACTTCCATATTAGCCCAAACTGACTGAGTAAGCAAAAAGTTCGGCGCCTTTTTATGCAAGTTGTTACCAATTAATTTCCTATAGTTTTTCCAAAAAATAATAATAGCAATAATTAAAACAAATCAATAAAAAGAGGCAAAAAGGCCTGCCACAAGTTTGGTTACAAGCGAAGTGAGAAAAGACATTATTACCTAATCTTACCAAAAGGTTGTAGGACCGGTTCTCAATTATAGCACTGAAGATTATTTTCTTGGCCTTTAGGTCTTACCCTTTTAATGGTCCGCGATGAAGTGAAGCTTTTTCGCTAAACACTTTCTTTTCAGGTCTTTAGTAAAGAATCCATTACGACTTCATTTTCTGCTGGTGGTCGGTTGGCTGGTTAGGTAGCCTTCAATGATTTAGAGTGGATTTTAAAGGGTCGTTTGGTTTCCCTAGGTAAACCTGCCAATGGGAAGCCGAGGTTTGGACACTGTACATGCAGTGCGTGATCACCTACGTGACCTAATTTACAAGTAACGTCCGTGTGTAAAATATTCAAGGTAGAATATTCAATGCTGTGAATGTTGAATTTTAACGGCTACACATTTAACCTAGATTGAATACTGGCTACGCATTTAACCTAGATTACAGTGGTATATGGGTGTTTTCCTAAGTATTGAAAAAGAAACTCTCATGCTTTTAGGCGAAATCCAGAAGTCAAATAGTGTAATGTTAGAAGCATAAATATTTCATAAGTTGCCTCCCGGGCAATCTTTTGACTTATAACGGATATGAAATAAGGGAATCCCAAAAGAGACTTAATTTAGAAACAAACGTCTCTTCTTCAAGGTGCTTTGATTTAATATTAAAGCGGAGCCTGCGTGCGTAGCCCGCCAGCGGAGCCCCATTCTAAGCAAATTTGGTAACCCATCGACGCGAGAAAATCCGTCCGTACAGACTCTGGGGGAGGATGAAGGGAGTCCCAAGGCAACCCGACCAGTCCAAACCGGGAATAAATCCACATCTCAGCTACAACATAAAGAGCCAGTGTCATCCAAAGTGCTTTGCCGGCTTGTGTTTTTGTTTTGAAACAGCTGTAAGCGTTTGGCCGGCGCGTTTGCCGTACTTTTCGCAAATTATACCGTGCCGCACTGGCCTTTCAGCGAGCTGATATGTACAGTAGTAGCCTCTGAAAACAGAAATATCTTCATTGCTAGACCTTGCTGGAGAAAACGACTCTAGATCTGGCTTTGTAGTCAACGCGTATGGAGCTATTCTACCAACCGATCTATTGATCGATCGATCGATCGCGCGATCGATCGCATTGACCGATGTCGTCGATGGACGCAAAACCAAACCAAAAAAATAAATAAATAAATAAAACTTGAAAATAAAACATAAACAGACAGTGAACACCAGAATAATTAAGCAAAACGGCAAAAGGTTATGACCATAAACATTATTTTGAAGCAGGCCCGTAGCTGCTGTTACTTTAAGGTAAGTCAACGTTCCTTCTGTTTTCATATGGCAATGTATGTGGCACTATTTCGGCAAACGCAATGTCAGCACTATTGCTGAAACCCGAAGATGTTTTTCTTTTCCTCCGCTACTGATACATGGACTTTTTACAGCCGTACAACTTTGGCAGACCCCGGAAGACTTGGCCTTCGCCTCAGCTTTCCTGCCGAACCCTACGAAGCATCCAATTTAAAGATCTCCTTCTCCACAGCAGGGCCTTTAACCCTTTCACTCCCAAGCTTTTACCGAAAAGTGGTCATTTTTAACCGTTAAATCAGTTTTTAGGCTGCCATGAGGCAAAATGGGCCTTAGTTTTGCTCAAACTCCTATTTTTTACCAAATAGGTAGATTTCCCCAAGATTAGGTACAAAAATGTAGAAGATTTTAATTTGGTGCAAGCGCATAAGCCAAAATTTCTACTTTTTTTTTGTTTTGCCATTACCCTTTTTGAACCTTTTTATTGCCCTTTTCCTTTCGTTTCTCTCGGCCCTTTTACTCTCGCTACCTTTTGCCTTTCATATTCTTTCTGGCTGCCGTAAAAAGTTGGGTGTTGATTTATGGGCAAAGCCTGGAAATAGGCTTGATCAATTATAGGTATAATGGGCCATTTTACCACCATTTTTGCACCAAAACAGACAACGTTGTTTTTCCATTTGCTATGTCAGAATGTTGTCGATATCCAAAACCGACTACTGTGCGGATAAATCTATCCTAGCTCTACCATTTGCTTATCAAGAATATCTGCTGACATCTAAATTGATGACGTCACAAGTGGTACAATGAGCACGACCATTAAGTGGCCTTATATGGCTACTTGGGCGTGAAAAGGTTAAAAGGGGTTTTTGTGTACAATCAAAAATTTAGGCCGTAGAAAATTTTATGGGACAGAAGTTTATTTCCCAAATTTTCGAGCTGATGTTGACCCGGAAAGGTAGCTGATCTTATTTAGCACTACAACAACATATTTGTCCCTCTGAAAACAAAGAAACTCTGAAAGATACTACTAATTTTCCCGTGTTACGAGAGTTTGAGGTGACATTTCGCCAAAAAAAAGTCAGTGTTTCATCGCAATTAAATGCGATTATCCCTTACAAATTAGTGGTTTACCAAATGCCAGTTTTCGCAACATTTCATTGCAGCGGTCACCATATATTTTTATTTTTTCTTTTAGTTCCTTAGCAAAAAAAAAATATATATAATAATAATAATAACAAAAATAAAAAAACGAGAAATAAAAAAAGTACTTTTGGATTCTGATCTAAACCATACTCCTATATTTAGCAGTTCCGTCCCCCCACTCTCACCTCGCTCCTAAAACACTCCTGCGAAAACCCTTTTAGGCTAATGTGCGACTTTGCTTCCGTTTCTTTGTCTTTAGCTGGAACTCATGTGTTTCCGTAATTGAGTTATATATCGTCTGTCAATTTTTAAATTAGAATACAAATTTTTGTTTTGAACACAATCTATGCGAACGGAAAAAGAAAACGATTGAGGAGAGACCTGAGGTCGGTCTTTCGATTTGGCTTCAACCGTTCCGATATGATTCAATACTAAATGCACAAACCAAATCAACAAAATAACGGAATAACTACGGCTAGGTTAATGAACCCAGCATTAAGAATTTATTTCTGTGTTTCTGTTTTGAATCATAGTAAACTGTTCCAAAAATTTATTTTATGGTTATTTTTAACGTTTTTAAAAACGTTTCCCCGAGGTTTTTTCTTGTTACGTTTTTGTTAGCCAGGGTATGAAGGTCTTCGGATTTCAACATAAGAAAAGGTCCGGAAATCTGACGAAGGTTTTGTAAATGTGTCATGCAGTGTTAGTTGTCCTGGTGCTGCTTGGAATTTTCAAGTCGACTAAGATTGTTGATTTATATTTTGGCTGAAGTTTCAAGTGAAACCATGAACACCACGAATAGCACCAGGAGAATCGTACGAAAAATCGTCTTCGACTTTGCTTTATCCATGCTGATGCAACTGCAAATAAAATGTTCCTGTTATTTGCCATCGTATGACCTGCCGTTCCATCATGCGGCCGTTCACTGATATTGCTTTTCCATAACATATATACTGAGCTAAGAAATTCGCGTAAGTGTAATTTAACCGGACACCCAGCAAGAGAAGATTTGAGCAAAATACCGTTAAATGTCACTTTTTTTGTTTCTCAGGTTGTTTCAGGATCTTTTGAAGGGGTATTTGTTTAGACCGACACAGGTTGATCTGTTTGGATTCTTCGGATTAAAACTTAGGCAGTAGAAACTTTTAGGGGACGGAATCTTATCCTCCATGCGATTCTCCGAGCTGATTTTGGCTAGCTGACCTTAGTTTCTCCATCTACGGGATAAATACGAACTCTCTATTGACCAGCTTCCAGTTGGCTTGATAGCTCAGTTGGTTAGAGCGCTGCACCGGTATCGCAGAGGCCATGGGTTCGAATCCCGTTCAAGCCTGAATTTTTTCAGGTTTCTTCTTTTCAACTGCTTAAGTTGGAAAAGCTTCACTGCGATGATCTTCATATAATTCTATCTTTATCCGCAGTTCAAATATATGATTATTTCATATATTCATGTTGAACTAAGTTACGACTGAAAACGACATATTTGACATATTTGTCCAGCTCTTGAAACAAAACAAAATTAATTTTCCGATGTTTGGAAAGTCCGAGGTAACTTTTTTTGCAAAGTAAAGTTCACTTTTTTTTCGTCGCAATTAAATAACAATAACAACGAAAAACTCAGGCGATTTAGGCCTTCCGAACCGACATTCCACCAAAACGAACCGTTGACGGCCCCTGTAATAAGCAAAGGAATGGTGTGTAAAGACCAGACGCATTAAATGTCGCACTTACAGCCGTGCATAGCGACTGTCTTTCAACATGCATTGTAACCAGGTCTCAGACTGAAATATATTGAAATGTAAGCACAACCGGATTTCCATAATCAGCTGTAGAACACGAATTTTCGTAACGATGATGGATTTATTTACCATCAAACTAGGGTAGGCGATACCAAGAAGTCATTTCGTGAACGATGCAGCAACTGTTTGGGAGCCCTGCAAGGTCAGTACTCTATTTCAGAGATTTGAAGTCGGTAGCCTTAGTTTATTTTTGTTTCCTCGGTCAGTAACTAGAAAAATTGCTAGTTTGAAAGTTCTTTTTAGCTGTCTTCATCGCATATCGAAAGATGGCAGGTCGAAAGATGGTCGCTATTCTCTGCCGTTCACGTAACACTGAAAATGGCTATAAAATGCAGACGTCAAAGTCGTCTAGAAGTCGTCAAAGTCGTCTGGTCAAGGAGAATTTGTAGCCATTTCGAATTCATTGTTCTGTACTCGACTAATTTCAGTAAAAAATTGGTGTTGAAATTTTGGGTGACCTCCTTTCGTGTAGTCGCAAGATGAGAAGAGTCCCGAGACCAGTCTTTTCAGTTGGCTTCAACCCTCAGGATTCAATAATAAATGCAAAAACCAAACCAGCAAAATAACGGAACGACCTCAGTTAGTTTAATGGGTAATACGTTCATGATACCCGTCCTCATTAAGAATTTATTCCTTTTGTGCTTCCATTTTAAATCATGATAAACTGCCACACAAAATTAATTTTTTTGCCATTCTCCGCTTTTGTAAAAACTTTTCTCCGAGTTTCAGGTATTTTCTCGCTATGCTTTAACAGCGCAAACATAGTAAAAGAGGAGCTCTAGTACCAGGAAGTGACAGTCTTTGTGATTCATCGTTAACTGCTAGCGGAAGCTTATGTAAATTTGTCAGTGTTAGTAGTGCTGGTGGTGCTAGGAATTTTCAAAGTTCACTAAGATTGTTGATTTATATTTTTCAAAGGCTATTTCCTTTGATATATCAATCCTGGTAGAAAACAAAAACTGGTAAAATTCCGATTACAAGAAATGTGTTATAAGAAAGCTTTCCAAAAGTTGACAGAACATACCACAGGATAAGATAGAATCAAGTCAAATTTATCCTAATTCGACAATTCTAAAGAGCTATTTTGTTCTCTTGCTATGAAAAACGTACATTTTTGCTTCCAACTTTGAAAACGTCCGACGCCTAGCACAGCAAAGAAAAATATATTAAGGGGACTGACGAAAGGCATCAATCGGAAGAATACAATTTTCTGTATAAAAAAAATTACTTTACATCCTCCTCAGGTTTTCGTACTTCCATATTAGCCCAAACTGACTGAGTAAGCAAACAGTTCGGCGCCTTTTTATGCAAGTTGATACCAATTAATTTCCTAGAGTTTTTGCTAAAAAAATAATAGCAAATAAATAAAAAGAGACAAAAAGGCCTGTTAGAAGTTTGGTCACAAGCGAAGTGAAAAAAGGCGTTATTACCTAATCTTACCAAAAGGTTGTAGCGCCGGTTCTCACTTATAACACTGAAGATTTTTTTCTTGGCCTTTTAATGGTCCGCGATGAAGTGAAGCTAAGCGATAAACACTTTCTTTTCAGGTCTTTAGTAAAGAATCCATTAGGACTTCATTTTCTGCCGGTGGTCAGTTGGCTGGTTAGGTAGCCTTCAATGATTTAGAGTGGATTTTAAAGGGTCGTTTGGTTTCCCTAGGTAAACCTGCCAATGAGAAGCCGAGTTTTGGACACTGTACATGCAGTGCGTGATCACCTACGTGACCTAATATACAAGTAACGTCCGTGTGTAGAATATTCAAGGTAGAATATTCAATGCTGTGAATGTTGAATTTTAACGGCTACACATTTAACCTAGATTGAATACTGGCTACGCATTTAACCTAGGTTACAGTGGTATATGGGTGTTTTCCTAAGTATTGAAAAAGAAACTCTCATGCTTTTAGGCGAAATCTAGAAGTCAAATAGTGTAATGTTAGAAGCATAAATATTTCATAAGTTGCCTCCCGGGCAATCTTTTGACTTATAACGGATATGAAATAAGGGAATCCCAAAAGAGACTTAATTTAGAAACAAACGTCTCTTCTTCAAGGTGCTTTGATTTAATATTAAAGCGGAACCTGCGTGCGTAGCCCGCCAGCGGAGCCCCATTCTAAGCAAATTTGGTAACCCATCGATGCGAGAAATTTTGGTTCTGACGTCAGCGTACGTCCCTCCGTCCGTACAGACTCTGGGGGAGGATGAAGGGAGTCCCAAGGCAACCCGACCGGTCCAAACCGGGAATAAATCCACATCTTAGCTACAACATAAAGAGCCAGTGTCACCCAAAGTGCTTTGCCAGCTTGTCTTTTTGTTTTGAAACAGCTTTAAGCGTTTGGCCGGTGCGTTTGCCGTACTTTTCGCAAATTATACTATGCCGCATTGGCCTTTCAGCGAGCTGATATGTAAAGTTATAAGTAGCCTCTGAAAACAGAAACATCTTCATTGCTAGACGTTGCTGGAGAAAACAACTCTAGATCTGGCTTTGTAGTCAACTTGTATGGAGCTATTCTAGCAACCGATCGATTGATCGATCGATCTCGACCAGAGCAGCCACTTCAACTCCATATAAAAACAAGAAATCCCATTGGGCATTTTAACCGGCCATTCTGACCCTCCCCACCCCTAGGTTTCACAAATGTTAGCGCGATCCTCTATTAATACGAACCGGCGTGACGAAAAGTGTGATTGTGTGACAAAACATTTTGACTATAGCGGTACTGGATGACGTAATGTTTGAACTCTGATGACTCAGCTTATCTTTCTTATCGCTTTTATTTGTGCTGAAAAACGCGAATTCACTCAAACGTTGAATGTCGATATAAATTCGTCCGCAACTGAGAATGCTCACACAGGGACGACGAAGTATTTACTGTTTTGTCTAGACCTTAAATACAAACAGTGAACATAGCAGTAGAATCAAAATATAACGCTTGATAAACACGAGCTCGAGCAGATCGTCAGAGTATGGGGCACGTCAAGGCATATCTCATGACGTGATGTTTAAATCCGGTTTGCTAACCCGGGAATCCCCTTGCAAAAGTAAACAACCAAGCGGGGACGAAAGTCGCCCACGTCTTTGAAAGCTAACGCGCCTGTCGAGCCGCAATCGATTTCGCGCTCACTCGCTTGTTTTTCTTTTCCTTCACTATCTCTGAACGGAAAGAGAGACTGCTCGTAGCCTTTCAACCCCACACGCAAACCACACAAATCCGTCGATAATATTCAGATATTTTCGTTCTTTCAATGCAAAAAGACTCGTAACACCTGCCTTATTAATTGATCTCTTTATTAATGACGATTCCTTCGTATCAACTTCTCGCCTCAAATAAACACTCATCTCTCTCCGTTCACAAGAACTATCATGTACTGATGGTGCAATCAACTAATATTGCATCATCATACTAGTACCAATTCCTTCTCTTCCTAGCCCACCCCGGCAAAAGGCAACTGTCCTTTTTGCCCGATGGGAAATACAAGTTAGCCAATCAGAAAACTTACAATCCACTTCGCAAACCAACCCCCCCCCCTCTCCCCCATAAAACGCCAAGGGAAACCGCCTCTCACACAGCACAATATTACACCACTCCTATACAAAACGCAACTTTCAAAGCAAATCACATTCACAGAAGCGTGATATGCTTCTGACATTCACAAATCCTTCTGACTCCCACATTTTTACATCCCCCAAAATGTCAATCCCAATAAAAAAAAGACTCCTGCGAGAAAAAAAATGTTCACCATAACCACTGACTAGATCAGACAACACAGCCAATTTCGCATTCAATCCTATTAGCTGCTTTACTCAATTGCGCATGCGTTATACAAGACAAATACAAAAAACCGCAAACTTAACAACCCTTCGCCGTTCATATCTTAAATACTGTAAATTAAAAGACAAGAACACACGAAGGTAACATTCAGCAGACTAGTATGCGCATGCGTCTTATATAAGACAGTACCGCTCTTGAGTACCCGTACCACAAGCTTTACAACACTTTCTTCGTATGTTAAGCCAACTTGCTTTCACGGAAAACCGTGTTCAATTAAAAACCGGCGGTCGCCATGGCGACGGCCGGTTAATAACACAAAATCAAGTGGTGAGAACACTGACGTGTTGATCGCTAGATGTCACTGGAGAAAACTACTCTAAGATCTGACTTTGCATTCCATGCGTATACATGGTTCTTTTGCAGTCTGATCGATTGATCGCGCGATCGATCGCATCGGCCGATGTCGATGGACACAAGACCAAAAAATTAATCAATAAATAAGTAAAACTTGAAAATAAAACATAAACAGACAGTGAACACCAGGAATAATCAAGCAAAACAGCAAAAGGTTATTACCATAACCATTATTTTGAAGCAGGCCCTAGCTACTGTTATTTTAAGGTAAGTTAACGTTCCTTCTGTTTTTATCTGGCAATGAATGTGGCACTATTTCGGCAAACGCAGTGTCAGTACTATTGCTGAAACCCGTAGTTGTTTTTCTTTCCCTCCGCTACTGATACATGGAGTTTTTACAGCCGTACAACTCTGGCACACCCCGGAAGACTCGGCCCCTACGAAGCATCCAATTTAAAGATCTCCTTCTCCACAGTAAATCACTTCAGAATCGGGAGATATGCAACGAAATCGATACGACGACACTTAAGAGCAAATGTTGCCAAAAATCAAACATTTTCAAAATATTGTGGCAACAGCTCAAAAATCAATTCCGCTCATATTCTTATGTTAGGTAGACCTTAATGTGAAACATATCACTGCATAGTTCGTTTGGCTGAATATCGATTTGTTTTCAAGAAAATCGATATTAACGGAATTCGCTCAAAAGACCGCTTTTGAAGCTTAAAATTTAAGCCAGATCTGAAAGCTTCGCGTGACAAAATGAAGCACTCCAGAGCAATAAAAATTAACCAGACTTGTAGAACGATGTTTAATTATATGTCAAAAGCAATTTCAGTAATTTCTGCTCATTTATTTACGAGCTCTAATTAAATTTATCCGACATACTTTTGACTAGATAAAAAGTATATCAAGTTTAACCCCTAAAAAAAGTATGTGGTACCGAATATTATTCGTCAAGAATCTGGATTTCAAGAGGAGAAGGGATGTTCTCTTGCCTCCTAAAAGGATTTTTTGGGGAAATTTATTGACGCGATGTTATAGAATTTTAAAGTTGGACAAAATGCGTCGATTCAAGCGATCAGAAAAGTCAGCCTAATTAACTCAGTGTACACATACACAAACAACTTCACGTTTACCGCAGGTTTTGATCAGCGAACAATCGATTTTAACACAAAATCCTCTAACCTTCATGTTGCTGTATCACAGATGAGAGCTGTGGTCCTTGTTCATGATAAAATTCAAGCAAACTGCAAGGAAACTTGACAGGATATCGCAACTTGCCATGCCGTTTCACCGAACATCCGCCGTTTTTGATGTGAGGATTCTCTTTTCCTATTTTCGTTAGAAAACAAGGTTAAGGTGTTGTACAAAAGATGCCTTTCCTTTGAAACTAGCTCTGAACTGAACAGCGAAACAAGACGTCGTTAATACAAAAACATCTGTTACGTGCTTTGCGTGATGCCGCTAATTAATTTAGTCAGAACGAGTCTTAGTGCAATCGACAACTGCATGCATGTACCGCGGTAACGAAATTTTGGGTGCATCGGGTGACTTTGGGGAATAAGGTTAATAAATTGTTTTTTCAAGTAAGCTATTTTTGTCATCCTACGTTTATTAATTTAAGGAAAGAGCGAAGATTCTCAGTAGATTGGTTTCAGATGAGCATTTAAAAATGCGTGAAACTGAAAAACACGTACGTTGGTTGCGTGACATTAACCCTAGAGCTTTTTCCTTGTGGGCAGGGCGAAGGGATTTAAAAATGTATTCTCTGTTGGTTTTCCAAGAGGTAGCACAGTTAATGAACTATGGCTGGATTAAAATACAAAGTTGGACATGAAAATCTCCTTTTCAGTCTGAGAATGTTTTCTTTCTTTTTGTTTAGGGTGGGGCGGGGTTTGGGCTAAAGGTGTTTGAAGACGTTCAAGAGAATACTAAATCGACTGATTGTAAGTGACCAGATAAAAGTAATAGCATAAGTAAACGATTATTGGCATTAAAGGATTTTCAAATAAAGGGGAGCTTTTCCATCTGTTGTTTCGGAACTCAACTAACCCCACCTTTAATGTATCAACTATGCAGAAGTGAAACCATTTGCTTTACAACGTCACACAACATTCAAGCCAGCCACCTGCATGTGATAAAGCTTTGTTCAGTAATTATAAAAGCGGATCGGAAAGGAATTTGCAGGTTCTCGATTTTCCGAAAACTTGATTTCACAGACCCAAAAGGCTCCGAGTAGAAATACTTAGTCCGTGCCTGCACCCTTTCCTCGTGCGTTTTAATATTCTTTAAAGGCATCTTGAGGTGACTTGGACATCTAAGTCACCCTCATATCAAGGTCTTCGAACACCTTTAAGAGTGATAGCGGCTCGCTGCGGCTCGCTTGGAATTATTATCTTGGAATTATCTTTCCCTTTTGCTTAACCGATCAACCGACCGACCGACCCACTTTCGCGAGGATGGGGGCAATGGGTGGGGGGGAGGGGGGGGGGGGTTGGAAACCTACTTAAGGGGAAACCGCTTTTCATGTTGGGGGATTAAGGGTTCAAACTTCCCCCTTCTCTTAGCCTTCAACCCCGGCTGCGCCCTCATTTTGTTGGCTCACGCTCTTTGCGTTTTTGGCGTTTGCAAACTTTATGACTCGGCCAAACTCCTTCATCATTATTCAACAATCTTGAACACAACTTTGTTGTGCGATGTTGAACAAGGTGGGCAAACGAATTCAATACTTTTGATCACACCTGAGAACATAGAAAAAGTTGAATCAGTATTACAGAACATCATTGCACAGGGTGGCACACCTGAGAACAAAAGAAAAGTCGGCAAAATTGTGAAACATCATTAAGCTGGAAGGCCAAACTTGTTTTTAAAATTCAACAGCGTTGTTCGGTGTTGAATAGAACGTTGAAATCCCCAGTTAACCGTTTTGTAGTTTTCTTCACTGTTGGAAGCTTTAAAAAAGACTGCACGCGCTACAGTGTCAGTCGAGCAGGGTCGTTTTTCGTTGGTGCCTGTTGAGCATCGAAGGCGGAAAACCCAAGACTCATAAAAAGTCATCCAAGTCAAGCCCGTAGTGGGTTGTATTTTCTGCCACTGGACAAAGCTCTTTACAATCTTGCAGATCATTAAATTTATTCCCTGAGAACCAGTACGAGTTTTGATTTTTTATTAATGTCTATTCTCCGTAAATAAGTGTTTGTGCGTTGAATGTACACTAGCACGTAAATACGAACAAGAACCAGGTAAAAATAAAAAGGAGGTTTAACGTATCACCACTGCCTTATTTGAAAGTCTTTGAATGCGAGGAATCGATACAATCAGTCGATTCAGTGTTCTCTAAAACTTCTTTCCCCGAAACCTATAGCCCAAGCCCCTCCCCACCCTCACCCCAACAAAACGAGAAAAGAATTTTAAGGGGCTGTTTACATGGAGGAAGGAAGATCCTAGCACTAGGAAGATCCTAGAAAGCGAAACAAATTTTCGTTTGATTTACATGCAAAAATTTCGGTCGGAGTTGTTGCTGGAAATCAAATAAAACTGTCGGTCTTTAGCAGCTGAACGCCCGGCTGCCGCCATATTTGTTTTTCTGTCCCTAGTACTAGGATCTTCCGAGCGAAGGCAGTTTACATGGTGCTAGGATCTTCCTAGCACTAGGATCTTCCTATCTCTCAGCTAGGAAGATCCTAGAGCTAGAAAGATCCTAGCGCTAGGGCCAAGTACAACATTTTGCATGTAAACTGAATACAGGAAACATATGGCGCTAGGATGATTCGCCTTCTAGGATCTTCCTAGCGCTAGGATCTTCCTAGCTCCATGTAAACAGCCCCGAAAACAGGAAATTTTTATGCCTGACTTTGTATTTTAATCTAGCCATAGTATACAATATAGCGTTCATTAACTGTGCGACTTCTTGGAAAACTAACCGAGAATATATTTTTAAAACCCCCTTTGCCCTGCCCATCAGGTAAAAGCTCAGTCTAGGGTTTGTCACGCAACCAAGGTGTGCTTTTTTCAGTTGCACAGATTTCAAAGTACTCATCGAACCCAATCTACTGAGAATCTTCGCTCAGTCATTAAAGTAGTAAACGTAGGAAGACAGAATTAGCTTATTTGAAAAAAATTAAACCTTATTCCCCAGAGTCACCGAATGCACCCAAACTTTCGTTACCGCGGTACATGCATGCAGTAGTCGATTTCACTAAAACTCGTTCTGACTAAATTAATTAGCGGCATCACCCAAAGCACGGATGTTTTTGTATTAACGACTTCTTGTTTCGCTGTTCAGTTCAGAGCTAGTTTCAAGGAAAAACATGGGTGTCTGTAAAACCCGGAACACCCCGGAACACCCCGGAACACCCCGGAACACCCCCGGAACACCCCGGAACATCCCCGGAACACCCCCGGAACACCCCCGGAACACCCCGGAACACCCCGAAACAACCCCGGAACACCCCTGGAACATCCCATAATACCCCGGAACACCCTCCAAACAGCAAGGAACACCCCCGGAACACCAAAAATAGTGGTCAGCGGTCAGATTGCTCACGAATTTACTAAGCCGAAGACCTCCGAAGATTCCCAGTTCTTCATAAGACTTTTGCGGATCACCCAGAGATTTCCGAGCATTTCAAGAATGCTTGGGATATTTTCGAAGCTTTTAAGAACAGCGAAAAAACCATTAATTAATGGGGAAAATATATCATGCACGTGACCTTCATATCAATAACTTACGATTTTCAGTGATATGAAAATGTGACAGTTGAATTGTTAATTCTGCATTGATTTTTCTTGTGCGAGGTTTGCATTATCACGTTCAAAAAACAGGTGTGACCTCAAGGACACAACAAAGCCAAATGATACGGTGTCACGCAATGCTGTAAGGTCATTATTCCGAGGTCACACGATTGTCATCGTTTTCTTTCCACAGGCGCATGGAAATGTTTGGCCGCCGGTTCGTTACGCTAATATACAGTGAATATATACATCTCATTTAAAAAAACCTCAGTTTATATTAATTTGAAGTATCATACCGTAGTGCATGAGTGCTTCAGGAATGTTAAAATCCGAGAACGTTTTTCCATGTCTAATAAATTCCTTTTTTGCAGCTTTCTCTTGTCATATTTGAATGACAACTCGAGACAACGTTTTTGCAGTTAGGTCTGCATATATTTTGGTTAACAAAAGAGCGTAGCTCGGAAGATAAATGAGTAGGAGAAATGTGCGCCTGCTAAAAAGTACTCACTATAATTTTGTAGAGGTATCCGAGGGCTTATAATGTAGGATGTCACAGCGTAACCCGGGAGCAAACGGATCGAACGAGTTTACACTCTTATAGCGAGAAAAGGAACAAGTATTTTATTTCCTTTCACAAGATCTAGTTAGACTTTGAGAGAAAAATTCAGTATACGAAAAAAGGAAAATATCAACGATGAGAGCACGTATCACATTTCCTTGAACTTTGCAAAGTTCGTGTGCTCCCTCAATAAGCCAACTTTATACGTTGCGATAAACCTTGAGTTACAACTTACTTCTCAAAACTATTCAAACATTTTTCTAATTGGTCTTTAGAAGGAGCGGCGGTGTTTCTTTGCCCAGTTCGTACAGTAACAGCAAGTGGGGCACTTATTGAGAAAATGCGGTAGTACTAGCTACATAAATTTAAAAGGAACAGCCTTTACGGAAACAAAATAAATCCTATGGACGTTTAGCAGCCTGCAAAATCTGTTTTGTTTTGCGGTCAAAATCTGTCACGCAATGCCCAAGAGTAAGTTATCGCGACCGTGACGTGTTATATGGTGAATTGAATTATTATTCGGGATGCCCACCCCCAGAATTTTACTTATAGATGTCACATCGGTTTGTCGAGAGTTATAATGCAAATCTCGCATGAGTTACAACAACTTCAATAATTGAATTGAAATATTCAAAATCAAATCTTTGTCGATCTAAAGGACACCAATGTTATTTTTTATTTTATTTTTGTCATTTTGTCTTCGGGTGATCCGCAAAGGTCTTCGGAAAAATTCGGAAATCTTCGTTAATCTACGGAGGTCCTCGGGACAGTCTATGCGTGAGCGGCTGACCGCTGACCAGAATTTTTGGTGTTCAAGAGTGTTCCTGGCTGTATTGAGGGTATTCCGGGGCATTATGGGATGTTCTGGGGTATTATGGGATGTTCCAGGGGTGTTCCGGGGTTGTTCCGGGCTGTTCCGGGGGTGTTCCGGGGGTGTTCCGGGGTGTTCCGGGGTGTTCCGGGGGTGTTCCGGGGTGTTCCGGGGTGTTCCGGGTGTGTTCCGGCTTTTACAGACACCCGAAAAACATCTTATGTACAACACCTTAAGCCTGCTTTCCAACGAAAATAGGAAAAGAGAATCCTCACATCAAAAACGGCGGATGTTCGGTGAAACGGCATGGCAAGTTGCGATATCCTGTCAAGTTTCCTTGCAGTTTGCTTGAATTTTATCATGAACAAGGACCACAGCTCTCATCTGTGATACAGCAACATGAAGGTTAGAGGATTTTGTGTTAAAATCGATTGTTCGCTGATCAAAACCTGCGGTAAACGTGAAGTTGTTTGTGTATGTGTACACTGAGTTAATTAGGCTGACTTTTCTGATCGCTTGAATCGACGCATTTTGTCCAACTTTAAAATTCTATAACATCGCGTCAATAAATTTCCCCAAAAAATCCTTTTAGGAGGCAAGAGAACATCCCTTCTCCTCTTGAAATCCAGATTCTTGACGAATAATATTCGGTACCACATACTTTTTTTAGGGGTTAAACTTGATATACTTTTTATCTGGTCAAAAGTAGGTCGGATAAATTTAATTAAAGCTCGTAAATAAATGAGCAGAAATTGCTGAAATTGCTTTTGACATATATTTAAACATCGTTCTACAAGTTTGGTTAATTTTTATTGCTCTGGAGTGCTTCATTTTGTCACGATCTAACATAAGAATATGAGGGGAATTGATTTTTGACCTGTTGCCACCAAATGTTTGACCGTTGGTAACATTCGCTCTTAAATGTGGATGTTACTAAAACGAGGAATGGGGAATGGGGAATGGGGAATGGGGAATGGGGAATGGAGAATGGGGAATGGAGAATGGGGAATGGGGAATGGGGAATGGGGAATGAGAAATAGTGGTCAGCGGTAATACCTAAAAAATTAAGTTGGAGTCTGTGCAGTCCGGCAAAGAAACGAGGATTGCACGTGGAGAGCGAAAGATGGAAGGTAAGAATATTTATCTGTCAGTTTTTTCCGAGTTTTTGGGATTATTGAGTTTCTGTTTATTAAAATTAACCAAAAATATTGATTTGCAGGTAATGAGAGTAACGATGATATTTAGGATCACGAGGTTATCGTTATCGACAGGTTGGAATAAAAAGATTCGTATCACTTTGAGTACAGTCGCTTCGAGTGTTACAGTGAAACCCATTAAACCATGAACGCCTAAAATTATTTCTGGAATGTTTATTGTTCTGCGACAAATCAGATTCGAGACGTAACCGCAACAAACCGCAAGAGTAATTAGCTGAAAGGTTTCGATCACGAAATGAGTCGGTGGCTTTTGCGTCCACGATAAATTCTCAGTTTCACCGCCGATTAACAAACACTCTGAAATTGTAATTTTTTTTTCTATTTCAGAGTTTATGCATAAGCAAAGAATAACTATAAACGATATTTTACTGAAAAGAGATAAATAATCGAACAGACACAGCTAGGAACGCGTCTGGGAGCAGAATCGAGAGCAGAATAATTGTATTGAGTTTTTGATTTTTTAAAAAACGGCCTCTCTGGTGTTGTCAGTTCTAATCATTTGTAGGTTTCAGCCTTTTCCCTGTTTGACCAAAACAGTTTACTGAATAAACTTTGCAAAAGTTTCCCTTTACCCTACTGTGGTGAGGAGAACAGTGTATCAAGCTCATTCACGGCAAAACTCTTCCGTCCAAGATGTCACGCAGTTTCACCGCCGATTATTGCAGTAGAGCAAATAATTACTGTAGTTTCTGTTAGACCCGAGTTTTCACGGCAAACACAAACACGCCAGCCGTTGCAGATACAAACATGCGTGCAACTTGCGTACCGTTGCAATAATTTCGAAAAATTACACTCGCTTTTGATGGCTATTTAGGTCTCAGTTCGGTAGTTGTGTTACTTTGGACCGACGGAATCGAAAACATTAAATGAGGGGCAAAAACAAGCACGTTTTGAGGCAAAACCAAAGAAGTGATAAATGGGATGTTTATGCAAACACCGAAGGAAACGTATCTTTTTTAAAATATACTACACGCACGAATCGCTTCTACTAGAACTGGACATTTGTTCACTTGTGCCGTCTATCCTTCGCTCATACAGAAGCTATCTGAGATAGAAAAGAATAACAACTGCAGTATTTCCAAAGGGTATAAAAATATTGAGAATCGTGGAAGAAAAATGTTCGGCTAACGGCTTGCGTGACATCTTGGACGGAAGAGTTTTGCCGTGAATGAGCTTGATACACTGTTCTCCTCACCATAGTAGGGTAAAGAAAAAATTTTGCAGAGTTATTCAGTTAACTGTTTTGGTCAAACAGGGAAAAGGCTGAAACCTACAAATGATTATGACTGACACCACCAGAGAGGCCGTTTTTTAAAAAAATAAAAAACTGAATACAATTATTCTGCTCTCGATTCTGCTCCCAGACGCGCTCCTAGCCGTGTCTGTTCGATTATTTATCTCTTTTCAGTAAAATATCGTTTATAGTTATTCTTTGTTTATGCATAAACTCTGAAGTAGAAAACAAAATAACAATTTCAGAGTGTTTGTTAATCGGCGGTGAAACTGAGAATTTATCGTGGACGCAAAAGCCACCGACTCGTTTCGTGATCGAAACCTTTCAGCTAATTACTCTTGCGGTTTGTTGCGGTTACGTCTCGAATCTGATTGGTCGCAGAACAACAAACATTCCAGAAATAATTTTAGGTGTTCATGGTTTAATGGGTTTCACTGTAACACTCGAAGCGACTGTACTCAAAGTGATACGAATCTTTTTATTCCAACCTGTCGATAACGATAACCTCGTGATCCTAAACATCATCGTTACTCTCATTACCTGCAAATCAATATTTTTGGTTAATTTTAATAAACAGAAACTCAATAATCCCAAAAACTCGGGAAAAACTGACAGATAAATATTCTTACCTTCCATCTTTCGCTCTCCACGTGCAATCCTCGTTTCTTTGCCGTACTGGGCAGACTCCAACTTAATTTTTTAGGTATTACCGCTGACCACTATTTCTCACTCCCCATTCCCCATTCCCCATTCCCCATTCCCCATTCCCCATTCCCCATTCTCCATTCCCCATTCTCCATTCCCCATTCCCCATTCCCCATTCCCCATTCCCCATTCCCCATTCCTCGTTTTAGTAACATCCCTTAAATGTCAACAAAAAGTTCAGATTGCTACCGGCAGTGATGGAAGAAGATACAAATCAGGCTTCACAACAATCAAGAAAATGGCGAAAAATGCTTGTCTCAATTTTTGTTTCGCAGATTGTGTCAGGGCCTTTAAAAGGGATCTTTGTGTACAATGAAAATTTAGGCCGCAGAAAATTTTATGGGACAGAATTTTATTTCCCAATTTTCGAGCTGATGTTGACCCGGGAAAGGTTAGACTGCGAGTAGTCTCTAATTTTGGCGATGGCAATTGCGGGGCAGGCGAAATACACACGCGCGCCCGAAAGTTCGAGGAGACGCGTCGCGAAGGGAGCGCCGAACGCGTCGCATCTCCTCGAAATTTCGCACGGGCGTGTGCATTTCGTCCGCCCCACAATCGCCATCGCCAAAATTAGAGACTACTCGCAGTCTAGGGAAAGGTACCTGATCTTATTTAGCAGTGAAAACAACATATTTGTCCCTCTGAAAACAAAAGAAACTCTGAAAGATACTACTAATTTTCCCGTGTTACGAAAGTTTGAGGTGACATTTCGCCAAAGAAAAGGCAGTGTTTCATCGCAATTAAATGCGATTATCCTTTACAAACAGATCAACAATCTAACTAGTGGTTTACCAAATGCCAGTTTTCGCAACATTTCATTGCAGCGGTCACCATACATTGTTATTGTTTCTTTTAGTTCCTTAGCAAAAAAAAAAATAATAATAATAATGACAATAATAATAATAAAACGAGAAATAAAAAAAGTATTTTTGGATTCTGATCTAAACTATACCTCTATGTTTAGTAGTTCCGTCCCCCCCGCTCTCACCTCGCCCCTAAAACACTCCTGCGAAAACCCTTTTAGGCTAATGTGCAACTTTGCTTCCGTTTATTTGTCTTTAGTTGGAACTTATGTGTTTCCGTAATTGAGGTATATATCGTCTGCCAATTTTAAAATTAGAAAACAAAAATTTTTTGGAACACAATCTGTGCGAACGAAAAAAAAAACGATTAAGGAGAGACCTGAGGTCAGTCTTTCGATTTGGCTTCAACCGTTCCGAAAGGATTCAATACTAAATGCAGAAACCAAATCAACAAAATAACAGAATAACCTCGGCTAGGTTAATGAACCCAGCATTAAGAATTTATTTCTTTTGTGTTTCTGTTTTGAATCATAGTAAACTGTTCCAAAAATTTATTTTATGCTTATTTTTAACGCTTTTAAAAACGTTTCCCCGAGGTTTTTTCTTGCTACGTTTTTGGTAGCCAGGGTATGAAAGTCTTCGGATTTCAACATAAGAAAAGGCCCGGAAATCTGACGAAGTTTTTGTAAATGTGTCATGCAGTGTTAGTTGTCCTGGTGCTGCTTGGAATTTTCAAGTCGACTAAGATTGTTGATTTATGTTTTGGCTGAAGGTTCAAGTGAAACCATGAACACCACGAATAGCACCAGGAGAATCGTACGAAAAATCGTCTTCGACTTTGCTTTATCCATGCTGATGCAACTGCAAATAAAATGTCCCTGTTATTTGCCATCGTACGACCTGCCGTTCCATCATGCGGCCGTTCACTGATATTGCTTTTCCATAACATATATAAGGTAAGAAATTCGCGTAAGTGTAATTTAACCGGACACCCAGCAAGAGAAGATTTGACCAAAATACCGTTAGATGTCACTTTTTTTTGTTTCTCAGGTTGTTTCAGGATCTTTTGAAGGGGTATTTGTTTAGACCGACACAGGTTGATCTGTTTGGATTCTTCGGATAAAAACTTAGGCAGCAGAAAATTTTAGGCGACGGAATCTTATCCTCCATGCGATTCTCCGAGCTGATTTTGACTAGCTGACCTTAGTTTCTCCATCTACGGGATAAATACGAACTCTCTATTGAACAGCTTCCAGTTGGCTTGATAGCTCAGTTGGTTAGAGCGCTGCACCGGTATCGCAGAGGCCATGGGTTCGAATCCCGTTCAAGCCTGAATTTTTTCAGGTTTCTTCTTTTCAACTGCTTAAGTTGAAAAACCTTCACTGCGATGATCTTCATATAATTCTATCTTTATCCGCAGTTCAAATATATGATTATTTCATATATTCATGTTGAACTAAGTTACGACTGAAAACGATATATTTGACATATTTGTCCAGCTCTTGAAACAAAAGAAATTAATTTTCCGATGTTTGGAAAGTCCGAGGTAACTTTTTTTGCAAAGTAAAGTTCAGTTTTTTTTTTCATCGCAATTAAATAACAATAACAACGAACAACTCAGGCGATTTAGGCCTTCCGAACCGACATTCCACCAAAACGAACCGTTGACGGCCCCTGTAATAAGCAAAGGAATGGTGTGTAAAGACCAGACGCATCAAATGTCGCACTTACAGCCGTGCATAGCGACTGTCTTTCAACATGCATTGTAACCAGGTCTCAGACTGAAATATATTGAAATGTAAGCACAACCGGATTTCCATAATCAGCTGTAGAACACGAATTTTCGTAACGATGATGGATCTATTTATCATTAAACTAGGGTAGGCGATACCAAGAAGTCATTTCGTGAACGATGCAGCAATTGTTTGGGAGCCCTGCAAGGTCAGTACTCTATTTCAGAGATTTGAGGTCGGTAGCCTTAGTTTATTTTTATTTCCTCGGTCAGTAACTAGAAAAATTGCTAGTTTGAAAGTTCTTTTTAGCTGTCTTCATCGCATATCGAAAGATGGCAGGTCGAAAGATGGTCGCTATTCTCTGCCGTTCACGTAACACTGAAAATGGCTATAAAATGCAGACATCAAAGTCGTCTAGACGTCTTAGACTTCTCTAGTATATATTTTGCAGTAGTAAAATATTTTTCACTTGCCGAGGGTAAATGAATGACATTTTTTTTCTATCCACCACATACTTTTGCTGTTTATTTTGACCTATTTTGGTCCCTAAACAAACGGATAGAAGAGAAGCAAAATCGTACCTTTTAGATTCTGATGTAAGCTTCCCCCACCATCAACTCGCCCCTCCTGTACTGTTGCGAAAACCCCTTTTCAGACTTGTAGGCGAAATTGTTTCCTTTTTTGTGACTTAAGGTGAAATTTGTGTGTTTCCGTAAATAAACTAAAATGTATTTTGCTTAAGAGAATACAAATTTTTTTCTGAACACACGAAATGAGGCCACTCAGAGAAAAGTTTATGGATATTGAAGGCTCTGAACACATCACGGACTTCAGAATATAAGTGGTCGAGGAGAATTTGTAGTCATTTCGAATTCATTGTTCTGTACTCGACTAATTTCATAAAAAATTGGTGTTGAAATTTTGGGTGACCTCCTTTCGTGTAGTCGCAAGATGAGAAGAGTCCTGAGACCAGTCTTTTCAGTTGGCTTCAACCCTCAGGATTCAATAATAAATGCAAAAACCAAACCAGCAAAATAACGGAACGACCTCAGTTAGTTTAATGGGTAATACGTTCATGATACCCGTCCTCATTAAGAATTGATTCCTTTTGTGCTTCCATTTTAAATCATGATAAACTGCCACACAAAATTAATTTTTTTGCCATTCTCCGCTTTTGTAAAAACTTTTCCCCGAGTTTCAGGTATTTTCTCGCTACGCTTTAACAGCGCAAACATAGTAAAAGAGGAGCTCTAGTACCAGGAAGTGAAAGTCTTTATGATTCATTGTTAACTGCTAGCGGAAGCTTATGTAAATTTGTCAGTGTTGGTAGTGCTGGTGGTGCTAGGAATTTTCAAAGTTCACTAAGATTGTTGATTTATATTTTTCAAAGGCTATTTCCTTTGATATATCAATCCTGGTAGAAAACAAAAACTGGAAAAATTCCGATTACAAGAAATGTGTTATAAGAAAGCTTTCCAAAAGTTGACAGAACATACCACAGGATAAGATAGAATCAAGTCAAATTCATCCTAATTCGACAATTCTAAAGAGCTATTCCGTTCTCTTGCTATGAAAAACGTACATTTTTGCTTCCAACTTTGAAAACGTCCGACGCCTAGCACAGCAAAGAAAAATAAATTAAGGGGACTGACGGAAGGCATCAATCGAAAGAATACAATTTTTTGTGTAAAAAAAAATTACTTTACATCCTCCTCAGGTTTTCGTACTTCCATATTAGCCCAAACTGACTGAGTAAGCAAACAGTTCGGCGCTTTTTTTATGCAAGTTGTTACCAATTAATTTCCTAGAGTTTTTGCTAAAAAATAATAGCAATAGAAATAATTAAAACAAATAAATAAAAAGCGACAAAAAAGCCTGCCAGAAGGTTTGGTTACAAGCGAAGGGAGAGAGGCGGTTCTCAAGTATAGCACTGAAGATTTTTTTCTTGGCATATAGGAGAATAAACACTTTCTTTTCAAGTCTTTACTAAAGACTCCATTAGGACTTCATTTTCTGCCGGTGGTCAGTTGGCTGGTTAGGTAGCCTTCAATGATTTAGAGTGGATTTTAAAGGGTCGTTTGGTTTCCCTAGGTAAACCTGCCAATGGGAAGCCGAGGTTTGGACACTGTACATGCAGTGCGTGATCACCTACGTGACCTAATTTACAAGTAACGTCCGTGTGTAGAATATTCAAGGTAGAATATTCAATGCTGTGAATGTTGAATTTTAACGGCTACACATTTAACCTAGATTGAATACTGGCTACGCATTTAACCTAAGTTGTACTTGTATATGGGTGTTTTCCTAAGTATTGAAAACTGAAGAAACTCTCATGCTTTTAGGCGAAATCCAGCGGTCAAATTGTTCAATGTTAGAAGCATAAATATTTCATAAGTTGCCTCCCAAGCAATCTTTTGCCTTATAACGGATATGAAATAAGGGAATCTCAAAAGGGACTTAATTTAGATGCAAACGTCTCTTTTCCAAGAGGCGTTGATTTAATATTATAGTGGAGCCCGTGCGCGTAGCTCTCCAGCGGAGCCCTATTGCCGAGGAAATTTGGTAACCTATCATTGCGAGAAAAATTTGGTTCTGACTTCAGGGTACGCCCGTACGTACGTACGTCCGTCCCTCCGTACAGACTCTGGGGGAGGGTGAGGGTAGTCCCAAGGTAACCCGACCGGGGGAGGATAATGGGATCTTTTCTTGGCGGGAAATCGCACGGTGCTTCTGGGCAACCAGAGCAGCAAAGCAAAACGATTGTTCGACAGCGTTGGAGTTTAAACTTGAGAAAAATATCAAATATCTTTAAATGGAAAGGAAATGTTCAAAAGAATAAAATGCAAACTGCGGTGAGGAACATGACAAGACAACGCATGTTGTAAAAAAAACATTGTTTTATGAACGTTTCGTATGCTTCAACATACATCTTCAGAAGTGACCGTTCGGAAAATTACATATAAATTTAAACGTAACTGAAGATGTATGTTGAGGCATTTGAAACGTTGAGTTCACAAATCAATGTTTTTTTACAACATGCGTTGTCTTGTCATGTTCGTCACCGCAGTTTGCTTTTTATTCCTGTTCAAAAAAATACTCAGTTGTCTTTTTGGTGGAAGGCGTAAAGTTTAAGTTACGAAATTTGCCGTCGAGGACTTTATCTTTGTTGTCGGTTCAACTGCGAACTCGGTGGGCACAACGCGTGAGTTCGCAGCATTTTGCAGCTGTCCCGACGCTAAATATAACACACCTAGTGCCTTCTGTTTTTTTCTGTCCACAACCATGGTTTTTGCGGGGTCCAAACATGAACATGCTGGTTTTTTTCCTGGGAAAATGATTTTTCCAGGAAAAACACCAGCATGTTAATGTGTCGATAGGCATATTGTCACGGAAAAAGAAATAAGTAGTAAAATTAAGTTGAAGACGTTGTGCCAGCACTTGTGGCCTGGCGGTAGGATTAGATGAGTCGAGTTCGATTCTACTAAAAGGGGTTGCAAAATTTTGACAAAAAGTACCGCGCAAAAAAAAATACGAAAGTTTGGAGCCTGGAGCTTGGAGCGACTAAAAGTGAACGATGATATGCATGTTATTCATGTGGCTATGCAGAACGTCCAATTTTGTTCTAGGTATGAGGAAGGGGTATCATTTTCATAAAAAAGATCTATAAAGGATTTATTCTTGTTGTCGCTAAGGTTTTCGAAAGAATATTTTACGATCAATTCTATCAATATCTTAATGATAACGATCTTGTAGCTCGTTGTCAATCCGGCTCTCAGTGATCGCCATCAAAAGTGTTTAGTCAATGGTGAGCTATCTGGCGCGCTTGCTGTTACCTGTGGAGTCCCCCAGGGAAGTCTAATTGGCCCACTTCTTTTCTTGATATGCATCAACGACCATCCGAACTGCCCGTACCACGAATGTACGCTGAGGACACAAACATCAGCATTGCCGCTGGTAGATTATCGGAGCATGAATCTGTACTAAATGGCGAACTAATTAACCTTTATGATTGGCTAAGGGTAAATAGATTAAGCCTAAACATTGCCAAAACCGAGCTAATGTTAATAGGCTCCCGTCAAAGACTTGCTAACACCGTTACCCATTCATTTAATGTACAGATAGAAGGGCAAGAAATCAACAGAGTGTGTGACACAAAATCCCTAGGAAACTACCATGAAAAAAATTTGTCATGGTCCAAACATGTCAATGAGATAGCTAAGATTATTTCCTGTGGTATAGGTGCACTTAAAAGGCTAAGGCCGTTTATAAGTGAAGACACGGCTATTCTACTATATCGAGCTCTTTTCGAACCAAACTTCGACTATTGCTGCCCAGTTTGGGACGGCCTTAGTAATGAATTAGCCGATAAATTATGAAAACTACAAAATCGCGCCATTAGGGTTATCACAAAGTCTGATTATCACTCCAGTGCTACTGTCCTTCGCACTAGACTAGAATGGATGACCTTTCCATCAGAAGAGTGAAAATGGAAGCTAAAGTAATGTTTAAAACTGTAAATAAACAAACTCCGGAGTACCTACAAGACTTGTTTAAACCATTCAGCACAGACTACGGACTAAGAGACAAGGAAAACAAATTTGCTCTGCCCAGGCCCCGTACTGTATGTATGTATGTATGTATGTATGTATGTATGTATGTATGTATGTATGTATGTATGTATGTATGTATGTATGTATGTATGTATGTATGTATGTATGTATGTATGTATGTATGTATGTATGTATGTATGTACGTACGTACGTATGATTTAAACTTCGGGAAGCCTCCTCTTACAAAACTATCTCGAGTAACCCCCCCCCCCCCCCCCCCATCCACGCGTTCCTCCAGTAGCGTGACAAAGTGATACGTGCTCTGTGAACGTTTATAACTTTAGGATTCATTTCTAAGTTTCAATTGGTAAGAGATTTTTTTCTGTTCCTTCCCGTTACGTTCATACATTCTTAATGCTTGAAAATCAAATATATTCTAAAACTGAAGGCTTCCTTAAACAATTTGAATAAAGAGACGGCGACATACAACGATGCGATAAAAGAATAGACGCCGCATGTCTTGTATTCTGTTGTCACTCGATAAAAATGTCACTGGAAAAAATGCTTCTATTTTCTTGGTTACTATAAGTTAGTGCTATTCATCCCCGAACACTTTTACCATGTTTACTTTGGAAATCAGCTTAAACGCAAAACGTCCTTAGACAACCGAGTAAACATGAGGCCATACTTCCAACAAAAATTTGGTGGAAAAGAGGAAATCTCTGTCCATTGTAATTAAGTGTCCCTCCTCTGACCAGCAGGTATTAAAAAAGGCCAATCATTCAAACTCTCAGCCAGTAATTATTTACATCTTTTGTCATCTGGGGGCGAAAGGCCGAGCTCGTCGCTGTATCTAAGCCTTTTCGCTCTCCGTTTAGGTGTCATGTTCGGAATCACTGGAAACTGAATTAAACTTATCCTACGTTAACTTTTTATCCTTTTCTTTCAGTCGAACCCTCACCTGAAACGCAAAAAACACACCTTTTATTAGTGGTATGCTATTGGAATTAGCAGTTGTTTTAGACTGCGAGTAGTCCCTAATTTTGGCGATGGCGATCGTGGGGCGGGCGAAATACACACCCGCGCCCCCGCGTCTCGTGTCCTTGAAATTTCGCGCGCGCGCGTGTGTATTTCGCCCGCCCTACAATCGCCATCGCCAAAATTAAAGACTACTCGCAGTATAGCAGTTTTTTGGAGGAGGAATCTTGTAAACGCGAGGAGGAATTAAATTAAAACAAAATCCGCGGGAAACTTCTTAATTTATACGGAATGACTAAGGCTCGCTGAAATGTCAACTTGTCAAAAAGAATGCCTCGCATAAGAAAATTGCGAAAAAACGCGTATGTGGCATTGTAACAATTTTTGAAAATAAAGAAAATTAAATTAATTGAAAATAAATAACAAGGCTCAAGTTAACAGGATCTAAAATGATGCGTATGACTAAGAAATGAAAGTATATTAGTATTTATATGATTTTGTCTAGTAGTATTCGGCCACGAACGGTTAGAGGGTTTGCAAAACTGAAAAAACTTCAAAAGCAAAAGTGAAATGCAGTGAGACCCCGATATAACGATCTTCGATATAACGATATTCCCGATATAACGCTTAACATTTTTCAGCCCGGCCAATATTACAGTAAAATGTATGGAACAAAACCCTGATTTAACGATCCACGGTATAACGATATCCCCGATATAACGATCACAATCTAGGAACCCAAACGTAAAATTAACCCCGATACAACGACAAAATCAATCATCACGCGACCGGAAAGGAATGGCAGACACTTCAACCAACCCAGATAACAAGACGTTTCCTTTTTTTTGACTTAAATGTATCTGTCAACAGTTTACGCTTGGATTACACTGAACCCTAGTTCTAATCTATAAAGACGTTTTTAATATCCTCTTTGTCTTTTAACAGTGGTATTAACTTGTTCACTTTCGACGGCTTCTTGTGCTGGAAAGTATAAGTTGCTGGTATTTCTAAAACGATGCCCTTGTTCCTTTGCCTTCCAGACACTCTGACGGCGATCTTCCCTCCATGCTTCAAGAACAAATGAAAAATGCGTGATAGGTTAAAGGCACGTGACCTACAATCTCTTCTCTTCCTTCTTCGCCCTGCACACGTTTAACAGCAACAGCATGAGTACCGTCCGGGTTATCCGGCTCATGCTGTGTTGTAAAAAGATAAAAAAAACCAGCTCAACGTAATTTTGCGTGAAATCAGCAGTTGTCTTTGAGGACCACCACCAGATCTAGGATCACCCGGACTCGGCCGGCCAGCATTGGCACTTTTAATACCTTTTTTGCTACACGACAAAGAGCTTACTTCGCAATCTAGAACTTCACCAATAGCGGCGTCCCAGATTTCCTTATACGCATGGTAGCCTCGAATACAAAATCGGAAAGAATACGTAGTTGTTGAAATGATTGCTTGTTTCGAGCGTTCAGTTTCGCAACAACCTCCTTGGTTTCGATTTCATAGACAGGAATGTGTGAAAGGACTTCCTAAAGAAACCGCAAATTTGTAGTTTCCTGTGTTTTGGATAAGATTGACAATAATTGGCCAATCAAAACAGGCGTTAGATGGCGGATCTCTACGTGAAGTTAATTTCATATTTATCCTGTCTTGTTATAAGCGCGGAAAGTGGCAAACAGCGTGGATCTAGTAAGCATACCTGGCTGTCAGACCTCGCTGTTTTTATTGCTTCTTATAACATGCTCTTTAACTATAACCCTTCATAAACATTATACATACTATGGTAAGTCACGAGAGTACCGTGGAAAAAGCAATTCCAAGTACTTCAACATCGGGTTTCAAAGCAACCAGAGGCCAGGAAGAGGACTCGAAGATCACTTACCTTGGAAGAGAAATATCAAGTGATGAAAGCAATCAGCAACGGGGAGAAACAACTCGAGGTTGCAAAACGTTTTCACCCGCCTTTGTCCCAATCTACTGTCACAGGACGAATTGCAAGTTATTAGAAAGTAACAGATTTTATGGGTTCTAGAAAGTTCTGCTAATCAATGACAGTGTAAGATAAGCTTATAGCTAAATTTTAAGACATACTTATCACGTAACAACCTTTTCAGTTAAGTCAGGGGCAGCGCTCAATTCTATACCAAATGCTATTTTATTGTACATACAACCTCGTCCCCAGGGTCTTCTCCTCGTTCAAAATGGGGGTCGGAGAAACCCCTGGCCAAGGCAGCTGAAATAATCCAAGAATCGTGGGGTATTTTGTCACGTGACACATGATGAAATGGCTTTTTCAGAGGTTGTTTCCAGCCTCTGGCGGCCCTGTTTGTTTTTTTGCAATCTGAAACCGTTGATCTAACGAAACGAAGACATTTCATCGTGTTTACGTGACAAAATTCCAACGAAATTTTGGAGCCATTTTTGCAGCCTTGGCCAGGGGTTTCTCCGAATACCATTTTGAACGAGGAGAAGGCCCTGGGGACGAGGTTGTTGTAAATATTTCGAATTGAAGAAAATTTGTAAAAACATCACCTTGTGAAAAGGTTCTCACTTGTGTGAGTTCGGAAACTGACATATCTTTCTAATTGCTTTTAATGGTCAAGACATCCCGGCTACAACCTTGACATGTTTTTCCTTGATTGTGATAATTTTCCTTTTAAAAAGTATTTCTACACTTTCTTATTAATTAGCTAGAACAAACGTGGGTTTTTAGGTTTAGATAAGTTCCCACGGGTATGAATAGGGCGCTGCCCATCTTTCACAATTAGCGTAAGTTTAAATGTTACTTTTTAGTTATAACAGCGAAACCTTAAATTAAAATTATGCCTGCAAAAAGAACTTTGTAAGTTGTAGTATTCCTATTGTTATTCATTTACCTAGTATGTTGCTTCTTTAATTCAAAAACCTTTTCAAGCAAACTTAGCTTTTCATTTTAATTATATGATAATTAGTTTTTCTCTTGGAAAGATTGTTGTCAACTATTTACACGCAATTAATATTAAGAAAAGCTATAAAAATAGCAAAGAATTTTAAGACTCATGCAGAACTGTAAGATTTGAAGAAGAAGAAGAAGAAGAAGAAGAAGAAGAAGAATAGAAGGCTGAGAAGAAGAAGACCTCATTAAAAAGTGAAGGAAGAGTAAGTTTGTGTGTTAAGTTTGTCGAAACTGTCCTCTCGCAGCAGCGAGTCGCTTATTTAAACCATCAAGCAAAGACGCAAAAATCCACTTTTCACACTACTGTCGCAACAATTGTGAAGAAAAAAAGGAGATCATTAGTGCCTATGAAGGAGGACTGTACAAAGACAAAACAAAGAAGCTGAAACAGTCGTCTTATCCTGATGTGGAGAAAGCATTTTCAAAATGATTTCAAAAGCTCGGTGCTTTGCGGAACACCTAGGCCAAGAAAACTTTAAGGCAAGCAATGGAGACAGATTCAAAGTAAGGCAAGGCATCACAGGCCACACGGTATGCGGCGAGGAAAAAAGCGTGGACCCTGATACAGTAGAAGCGTGAAACGAGCGTCTGCCAGACATCTGCCGCAATTACAGCCCAAGAAATCGTTTTTACGCTGACGAAACGGGATTTTTGTGGAGGGCAACCCCAACTCAAACGTTCAACCTTAGAGGTGAAAAATGTACAGGGGGGGGGGGGGAAAGAGCAAAGAAAGCGTGACGGTTATGGTAACCTGCAACCAGTATGGCACAGACAAGCTGCCCCTGGTAGTAACTGGCAAATACGCCAGACCCCGATGTTTTAGGAACAGCAATATGGATTTGCTTCCTGTGACTTACAAGTCGCAAAAGAATGCCTGGATGGACAATGTTTTGTTCGAACAGTGGCTTCGGAAAGATGACCGCAAAATGAAAGCGGCAAACCGGCTCATCATGCTGTTTGTTGATAATTGCACTGGATACCTGTCAGTCTCTGGCCTGACAAACACAAGATTAAGTTTTTCCCGCCAAACTTCACAAGTTGTTGTAATATGCTGTAATATATGCTGTGAATTTAGTTCATTAGGGTTCGGTTATTGTCTATTGTTAAGTATTTCCCAGTGGCTCAGCTGGAATGCGATTAATATTCTGATAGGTTTAAAAGTTAGTGTCACTTTTCATCTTGTCGTTGTACATTAAAGAAGTACGGTTTTAAATCTCTGCGCTTCGTTCTCTTCGCTGTTATTACATGGTGGCAGCGACTTTCTATTTGTTTTCGTCGTCGACAAGGTAAACCGTCTAGGATGCCTGGAACCGGGTCAGAAGCAGAAGAAACTGCTGCTCCATCGCACTCTGAATCGCAGTGGAGTGCCGCAGTATTGCAAACTCAATCGCAGTCAAGTGCTATAATGTTCCACCAAATACTCCCACCACAGCCTCTTGATCTCAAATGCAGCAGCGAAATTGCGGAGAACTGGAAGTTGTGGAAGGAAAAATACAACAATTATTTTATTATTCCTAGGTTGGAGCAAGAAAGTTCCCATTACCAACTCATGTTCAAGCACGTGATTGGCAATGACGGCTTGAAGGTCATCAAAACTTTCAGCTACGCTGACGGAGAGGACTCCAACAACTGACGCGTGGTTATGAAGAAAATGGAGAAATATTGCATCGGAGATGTCAACGAAATCTATGACAGATATTGTTTTAACAAAAGGGATAAGCTTCCGACTGAGTCAGTTGACAGTTTCGTCGCCGAATTGAAAACGCTGAGCAAGACCTGTAATTTCTGCGATTGTCTCCGTGATAGCCTCATCCGTGATCGTATTGTCCTTAGAATTAAAAACGAGCAGACAACCGAAAAACTCCTTAGGATGAGATATCTAACTTTGAATCGTTGCATAGATGTTTGCCGCAGTGAAGAGATTGCCGAAATGCAGATGAAGTCGTTATCAGAGCCTTTGGACAACATTAACCAAATGAAGTCCACGACAAAGAAACCTCAAGCCTCGCAAGCAAAGTCGACTCCACAAACCGGAAAGAAAATTTCCTGCAAGTTCTGCGGTTATGAACATGTTCTGGATAGGAAGAAGTGCCCTGCGTGGGGTAAGAAATGCAAACGATGCAAAGAGAAGAACCATTTTGCTGAGAAGTGCAAGAAAGCTTCTGTTTACAGCATCGAGCGCGAAGAAGAACTTGAAGATATTAACGTTGTGAGGGTTCAAGCTATGAAAGACAAAGCTGTGTTTGCCAAGATGCTGGTCAGGCAAGAACAAGTCAAGTGTCATGTAGACTGTGGAGCAAGCGCGAACATTTTACCGCTCAAGTACGCAGAAGGTGAAGAATTCACCCCGTGTTCGCAAACATTAGTGATGTGGAATGGCACCAAGGTGAAACCTGTTGGAACTTGTGCGCTTCTTGTGGTGAACCCCAAGAATAAAGAAAGGTGCAAGGTTAGATTTCTGGTCGTTAAAGAGGATCTCACTCCTTTGCTTGGTCTGAATGCAACGAGGAAGATGAAGCTGTTAACTGTCCACAAGGAGAACTTTGTGAATGTCATTGAGAACGCGAATGACGACCTGACAGTTAAGTACGCAGACGTTTTCAACAAAGCCCTTGGAATTCTTCCTGGAAAAGTGCATCTTCAAGTGGATCCTGATTGTAAACCTGTTATTCTTCCAGCAAGAAAAGTGTCCGTGTCCGTGAGAGAGAAGTTCAAGAAAGAATATAAACGGCTGGAAGATCTCAAAGTCATCACTCCTGTGGATGAACCGACAGAGTGGGTCAGTCAGATTGTTGTTGCTATGAAGAAGTCTGGTAAGCTCCGGATTTGCATTGATCCAAGGCCCCTTAATGCTTCTTTGAGGAGGGAGCGTTACCAGATACCTGTTATCGATGATTTGTTGCCTGATTTGACTGATGCTCGTGTGTTTACAAAAGTCGATTTAGTGTCAGCATTCTGGCACCTGGAACTGCATCACGAGTTGAGAGTCGAGCACGCTTACAACCTTTGCTACTCCATATGGTAGATATCGCTGGCTTCGCCTGCCCTTTGGTCTCAGTGTTTCGAGTGAAATATTTCAGAAGCATCTCCACCAAGCGTTGAAAGGTCTTCCTGGTGTGAATTGCATTGTAGATGATGTTCTTGTCACGGTACAAGCGATGCTGACCATGACAGCAACTTGGAGGGTTTCATGCGCAGATGTCAACAGAAAGGTATTAAGCTAAACGGTGAGAAGTTGGAGTATAAATGCAAAGAGGCTGCGTTTCATGGGCATCTACTAACCACTGAAGGACTAAAACCCGATCCAGAAAAGGTTAGAGCAATCATAGAGATGCCACGCTCTGACAACAAAGACGACATCTTGCGTCTAAATGGCATGGTTACTTATCTTAGCCGTTTTCTGCCCCATTTGCCCGATGTTATGAAGCCCTTCCGGGACCTCACACACAAGGATGTGGAGTGGTGTTGGGGCAAGAAAAGGCTTGGAACGATGTTAAGAATCTTATTGCATCTGCATCCGTTTTGGCGTACTACCATTCCAATGAATTACTTGAAATCCAGTGTGATAGCAGCCAGAGTGGTCTTGGTGCAGCCTTGATGCAAAATGGGCATCCCATCGCGTACACCAGCAGAGCTCTAACGGAAACTGAATCACGTTGTGCTCAAATTGAGAAAGAGATGTTGGCAATTGTTTTCGCTGTGGAAAAAGTCAATGATTACACGTTTGGAAGAAGAACTGTTGTCCACAGTGACCACAGACCCCTTGAATCAATTCTCAAGAAGCCACTTCATCGTGCTTCAAAGAGATTACAAGGGATGATGATCCGGCTGCAAAAGTATGACTTGGAGGTTAGGTCCGAAAAAGGAAACAAAATGTTTCTGGCGGACACTCTCTCCAGGGCGTACCTCCCTTTATCTAAGCAAGACAAGAAAGAGTTTGAAACCATCAACATGATTAAGTTCCCACCTATATGTGAAGCGACACTCCTGTAGATACAACGCGCGACTGAGATGGAACAGTCCCTTCAGATTTTAAAGGCCGTAATTCAGCAGGGCTGGCCTGAAGACAAGAGTGCCCTGCCAGCGATTATCTCTCCGTACTTCAACATGAGAGACGAAATGACCGTACAAGATGGACTAATTTTTAAAGGGGAGAGAGTAGTTGTTCCTCAATTTTGCAGAGAAGAGTTACTCAGAAGAATTCACAACTCACACGTAGGAGTTACTGGTTGTCTCAGTAGAGCGTGCGAGTGTTTGTGTTGGCCTGGTATGACAGGAGACATCAAGAATCACGTATCTACTTGCAAAGCCTGCAGGGAGTACGAGCGCAGCCAGACCAAGGAAACACTTATGAGTCAAGAGACACCTAGTCGACCGTGGCAATATGTCGCAGCAGACCTGTTCGTGTTTGACGGAAAGAGCTATATGATGACTTCCGACTATTACAGCGATTTTTTCGAGTTGGACCACCTCAGAAGTATATCTTCAGTATATGTGATCAAGAAGCTCAAAGCCCATTTCGCTAGGCATGGCATACTAGAACAACTCGTCAGCGATAACGGTTCGCAGTTTGTGTCACGTGAATTTATGAAATTCTCCAAAGAATGGGACTTTGAACACAGCACCAGTAGCCCTTATCACCACCAGGCAAATGGCAAATCAGAAAGTGCTATGAAGGAGGCAAGGAAAATCCTGCCAAAGTGCAAGAGATCTGGTTCTGACACTTTATTGGCTCTTCTGGACCACAGAAACACGCCATCCACCGGTATCGAAATAAGCCCCGCTCAGCGTCTTCTGAACAGGAGGACAAGAAGTCTTCTACCAATGACGGCTGAACTACTGACACCAAGTGTTGCTGATGAAGATCTGACGCGCACGAAGCTTCGCCTGCGACAACAACAGCAAGCGTGGTACTACAATAGTAACGCGCGGGACTTAAGGTCATTCCCCCGAAATAAAATTTAACATACGATTTTTGTCAAACTTTCACAAGTTGTTATCTATCGTGCAATGTTTTGAAATATAAAATAAAGAGAATAGCTCCCCATGTCCGTTTACGAGATATCGTCGTCTCAAGTTACCCCATAATTCCATGCAATTTCCCCTAACGAACACATGTTTATTTGATCAGTTTACGCTACTTTCCGTAGGAACAGGAAGCACATAATTAAAAAGCAAATCTTGAAACAATGTACTAGTGTAAAATACCGATAACAAGGAACAATTTAATGGATGTTTTATGGAAGATACTCGAAGCATCAGACGAAATTGACTTAAAACCTTCCCCACGTGCGGGTTCTCGAGGTCGTAATTTCATATCCATGAGTAATGTGTTTCTAGTAACATTTTTTTTTCGAACGTGTGTTTTTTTTCTAACTCTTTGAACAAAAAGAGGATGAATGCTAGGTCAAAAAAAAGTGGAAAAAAAGATAGGTCACCATGCTTGTTTAAGAGTAAATAACTTTTCTTTTCTCTGGTGAGCTTAGCCTCATAGGAAATCTAATGACGCAACAAATCATGCGCAGTAAGGATGCGCAATGCAATACAGGGCAATGACCTTAACACCTTTAGAGGCCGGTGACTCGGTTAGAGTGAAGCCTTGGCAAGTTGGAAAGAAGGAGTGGGACAAAGGTGTCATCAGGAAACGTTTAGACTATAGGTCTTACGAAGTGAAACTTCCCAATGGAGAAATAGAGTTCATCTTAGAAAGACGAGTGAACCCGCGATTTCAAGGGAACAGCGACCTCAAGTTCCAACAATGGAGGCAAGTGAGCAGTCCCGCGAGAATTTTCCCGAGCATTTGCATGAGAAATCCCGCGAGCAGTCCCATCAACAGTCCTGCGAGCAGTCCCATGAGCCACCTTCCCAATTTGAGGTTCCGCTGAGAAGATCTGAACGCATCTGCAAGATGCCAGGGCACCCGAGAGACTACGTTTTAACGGACTGTAAACTGAGTGACACTTCAATTTAAGAGCTCTATAAGTTAACATCTATACTACACGTGTATTTATTTTTGTCATTAGTTTATTTTGTTGTAAGCTTAATTGTTCATAAAAGGGAGGGTGTTATAACATGTTGTCATATGCTGTGAATTAAGTTCACTGATTGTTCGGTTATTGTCTTGTTAAGAAGTATTTCTCAGTGGCCTAGCTGGAATGCAATTAATATTCTGATAGGTTTAAAAGTTAGTGTCAGTTTTCATCTTGTCGTTGTACATTAAAGATGTACAGTTTCAAATCTCTTTGCTGCGTTCTCTTCGCTGTTATTACACAAGTATGCTTCAGCCGGCTGACCAAGGCGTAATACAAAATCTCAAGGTTCAATATCGACAGACAATGGTCAGGAAGATGCTGCAGTATTTGGATGAGAACAAGCCCATCCAAACGATTGATCTGAAAGATGCTGTCTTCATGATGGCCAAAGCCATGAGCCAGACAACCATCAAGAACTGTTGGAAAAAGGCGGGATTGCCAGGTGAAGTATTAGAGCCAACACATGACCCATTTGCCGGAGTCGGACGAAGAAGCGGAAGAAACAGCGGAAGAACGTGGTCTATGGGAGAAGGATGTACAACAATACCCCTTATTGGTGGATGTACCATTCAGCCACTTTGCATCAGTAGATAACAGTATCCAGTAATAAAGAGTCAACCAACAGAAGAGGATGCAACAAGAGAAGCTTTGGAAGCAGTGCAGCCAGTGGAGTCTAATTGTACTGGCCGTGAAGGGGATGATTCGGATTCAGACAACGACTGCATCTCTATAACAGCGCGGTGAGGGTGTTAAGAGATTACGTTATGACCTTTGACGAGTCAGGTGCAAGGGAGAAAAAATTCCTGCGTTCCCTTTCCGAAATGGAAGACGACTTTTTGAGAGTCCAAGCCAAGAAACATTATTTAAAATAATGCCGGAGACATCAATCACACAGATACTCACCAAAAAATCAACTTTTATTTCAATCGTTCAACTAGTACAAAGCAAACTTGTGTAAGGCAACGAAAAAGAACCAAGACCCTTGGTAGTTTATAGCTGAATTTTTGTCCCTCTACCCTACCTCTAAATTCTTCTTATGGTTATAATAAAACAAAGAATAATTTCCACTTGAAAAATAAAGCATAATACGCAAGTAACAGTGAAAAGCCCCCGTTTGAATGGTCACCCGGAGGTTTTCATCCACTGACTCAAAAGTTAGAACCCACGTCACGTAGCATAATAACCAGTACCGCAGGAAATACTGCTCTAATAGCGTTCACTCAGGATTGGTCACGCTTCAGCATTTCACACACAGATTGAAAAGCGAGAACCACCTGGTAAACTATAGTAAACAGCACCACATGAAATTACTACGAAATATCTTTCATTCTCCAACACATTCAGATTCAAAAAGTAAAATATGTTTACATGCTTCAGTGCGGTGGGGCAGCAGTATTTATTTAAGTAATCCAATACCACAACCCACCGCCTCGCCTCACCTATCAGGAAGAAAAACATTCGCCTAACGGCCAACAGTTCAATTCAAAGGCAAATTCACAGCCGCTTTGTGAACGAAAGCGAGTAGAAACACGAACAGCGTAATTGCCCGCGGTCTTTCTCCGCTAGTTTTAGAGAAAAAAAGCTGTTTTGTGGTTCAGTGTTTTTGGTGGACTCACCGGCATCATCTTCAATGAGGCAAGCATTTGCGGGCCGCCGGCCGTAAATTATCTAACAGGAATAAAGGAATAAATTAATCTTTTTTTTTCAAAGTTTCTAAAAATGGTGACTGAGCATGCATTTAGCATCCAAGCTACCTTGCCGGGGGGCAGTAATTTATTTTGGCGGACTGGCCAGCCATTCAGTCAAAACACGTCAATTACCCCTTAAAATTCTAAAACGAACTCAAAATAATATTATATAACATTAAAATAATAATAATAATAATAATAATAATAATAATAATAATTATAATAATAAATAAATAAATAATTATTCTTATTTTCCATTTTCCTTTAACATTTTTCTTTCAACACTTTAATAAGACCCTAGACAATAATTAATTTCGCTGGACTAGCATCATAGACATCATCGCTCTTATGGACATCTATAAGGGACGAAGGACAAATATTAATTTTCTTCTCAATATTTCCTTTCGTGCCTAAAGAGTTGCAAAAAATGAATGGCGCCACAGAAAAGTGCCGCTATTCACTTTTATTTGACACTTAAGTGCTCCAACCAAATAATAAAGACCCAAAATTTGACATATGAACGGTTGGTTAGTCCTTAAAAGTTGTAAAGTTATCCATGCAAGGCACGACGTGGGGCACTTGAATCCGAGAAGCTGCTGCCTTCATGAAATTTGAAATCAAAGAAGTGCATTGGGCAAATTAAAGAAGTACCCTGAATACCAGTGGGTCCTGTCGCGTGCTTCAGAGGAGTAGTTGTCAGCCTTTTAATATGAGACAGTAATTAAAGTTCGCGCGTGTTCGAGCGCTCGAAAAAACCTCCAGCACCCATGGTAGCTAAGGAGAATTGACATAAACATCAAGACTCGTGACGTCATTGACTGTATTTCAATAAAGCACTCCATATAAATTCACTTAATTCAGTTTGTCTTTAGACTTGAGTCGGCTCTGAACTAATCTGCGATCAAGCCTTAGAAGCGAAGGTGAGTGTTCATTTAATTGGTAATGTGGCTTTTTAGCTGTACCAACTAGGGAAGTAAGGGTATGCACCACACTTGAATGCAGAAAAAAGATTTTGTAGTATTAATATTTAAGCTGGTTTCACGTTATAAATCCATTGATCTAAGCGTGATCATTCCGCCAAGCAAAGGCTATCAGTGAAACATTCTTCCCTGAGGGTTTGAATCTTTTCAAAACAATACACCTATGAAACTTCATGATGTGAAACGACTGGCAGTATACAATGTATCATAGTCTTACCATCGTCCAGTAATGTGGTGTGCTGTGCATTTATAAAAGCCGGCGGTTAAAAAAAACTAGCAAAACCAAAGGTGTTATTATGCAACATGGCAGCTATTGTACGAGACTTTTGTCATTTTTAACTCGTGGATACGCGTAGCGTAGAAACGGGTTTTTTGTGAACACTGCGATATGCAAATATGTCACTCAGGTGTAGAAACTGGCTACCATTTACATAAACTTTTCGGAAATTCCGCTTGGAAAGTAAATGGTAAACGCCTTTTCGGGTCGTTTCAGTGGAAAATTTCCGGGAGCAACGGAACGTCTGAAAAGATAGTCCTGTTTTTCCGGACGGAATGTTCCAAACGGAAACGTTTGTGTTCCAGTTGTTCAAACCTCATCTTTGATACAGTTTCAGACTCTCGTGGCCATTTTCTGTCCCAATAACAATTAATTAAGGAGCTAAAGCAACCACGACGGTGACGGGTAGGAAAACGTCACTTTTAAAATGACTTCACAATCTTTTAACCTTCTTGGCGATTATTACGACTAGTTTAACCTGTCTAATGAAGTCGAATTATCCAGGAGCTGAATTTGCAAGGACGGCGTTTCAGTTCAGGAAAAAAATTATTTAGAAATTAGCGCCCTGTTTTTACAGGTGCTAGATCACTTGACACGTAAATTAAGTTAATATTATTACTACTATTATTATTATAAAAACGAAAATTCACCGTCGTTTGTTCGCATTTTACCCCAAACTTTGAATTTGGTCATTTCACGGTGCAGTTTTGCACAGAACGGCGAAGAAATATACCAAAAATAACGCACGTGCAGAGTGGTTGTTTTGTTAATTAAAGTTTTTGTTCTGTGACGTTCTCGTTAGCCGTCGCCGTCTTGCAAATTTTTTCGTAAATGGGAGGAGTTTCTGCAAATGGTAAGCGCCAGTCCCGAACGGAATTTTCCCAATAAGGCAATTTGCTTACCATTTGACCAAACCGTAAACCGACCGGTTTGACAAGTTCATGATGCGAAAGCAAAGAACTTATTTGGTCAACCAGGACAACAAACATTGCTTGGAGGACTTGTGTAATGATTTAAGCTTAAGTGCTAGCAGGAATGGAGTTAAAGAAGCATCGAAACATTCAAGAAGTAAGTCAAAGTCTACCTCCCGACGTGTCCAATCGATGAAAATCGATCATCGGAAACCAATCGATATAATCAATATAATCGATAAAAATCAATCGATTAATATCGATTGGTTCCATTAATCGATGAAAATCGATACTCACAATTCACGTCCTCTTAATTGTATCGATTTTCATCGATTTTATCGATTATTATCGGTTATAATAAATGAACCATTTATGAATTCTTGCAATATTTGTAAGCCCAGGGTGTAAGCCGATACGTTACGCATCCTTTCACTTAGTTAGTCTTGCCGAAGTTCTGCGAGTCAAACAAAGCGCGAAATGAACGTAATAATAATAGAGGCTATTGTGAAGGGCTACCACGAGTGCCCATTTACAGTAAAGACAGGCGAGTCTTTTTCCCTTGGGAAAAAAATCTGCGACAGAGGAGAGGCATTTCGAGTTGTTAACTCGCGGGGACAACTGGGGCACATTCGAAAGGAGCTTGTGGCAATTCTATGGCCGCTTGAGTCAACGATTGAATGGTAAGTGATCATTGCCGGTTTTACTTCCTTGTGTCTTGTGACAATTAAGTACAACGTTTTAAATATACTCACAGTAATAAGTAACTTAAACCTTTCATCCTTCATCTCTTTGACTTTTCCAGCGTTGTTAGCGGTGCTGCATTTCCTGATCCAGCTGGGCGTTACATGCGCGGAGGTGGACTTAACGTTCCAGTTGAAATACGGCTAAAGTTGCGCTCAATAGAGTCGGCGAAAATTCAAGAGAAACTTTCGTCTAATGAAATATTGTATCAAGTACAAGATGTCCAGGGAAACCACTGAACCTGAACTTGAACTTTCTCCTGTTGGTCTTTTGATGTTGCCGAAATGTATAATTTTCGCTTGTGTTCGTTTGTGAGTCATACCGGTAGCGTTTGAGATATAAACAAGACAATTCTAGTGCAATATATTTATTTAATTAGTTCCAAAACTCGTTTACAACAGTTAATCTCTGTCAACAATAAATTGAAAGTTTTAGCTTATCTATTGTTGTGTTGTTAATCATTGTTTTCTTAGCTTTTTATATCAAAGTAATTCAGGGTGGTTTCATTTGTTCTCAGGATTCGTTTGCCTGGTCTGGGCTGCTTTGAAGTGACAATCGTAAAAAAACGGGAAAAGAAACAAACAGGGAAAACAAAAACTAGTCGTCGTTTTCACTTTGCTTTGCTTCCTTCATCATTTGCATTTTTCTCCTTTCTGCGCTTGTTTTGAAACCACACTTTGATCTGTTAACAAAGAGCAACACCAGATTAAAATCTAAAAATACTTTATCTCTGTCAACTTTGCACCCCTGAAGGAGGGTTCATGTTTCTAGGGACTCAAATTTAACTCCGGAGTTTGATGATGGCGGCTTTGCTTTTCGGTGTATTCTTTTTACTGTCCCTACCCCATTATAGTAACAGCGCTCTCCATAAGTCAGTACACGAAATTGTCGAAACTCTACGAGCCCAAAACCTTCCTGGGATAACATCCAAAGACGGCTTCAAGTGTTCTCTTCACTGTGTAGCCTGCGGCGTTAGTCTTAGTGTGGAAACTGACACAGCGATCTGGGCGTTAGCGCGTCACTCGCAACAAGAATCCCACAAGACCAAGGCAGCCTGGTTTATCGACAAAGATCGAAATGTTGTTAAATACAAGCCAAAAGGTGAGTGTGTGTAAAACCTGTATTGAAAAAACGAAGTTCTTTTGACAGGAAATTTTACGGGAGTTTTAGCAGTCAGGGGCACCCAACGACAATTTTCGGGAAAATATCTGTTCGGAAGACGATTTGAGATCTAGAATTTTCGGAACATTTGTTGTAAAATTTCTTGCTTGCCTGCCTCTTCTAGGATTTTCGAACATCTAAAATATGGTATTATTGCCCATTTTTTAACGGATTTCTACCCTTAAAAGGTCACCTAGAATTTTCGGGAGCCTTTTTCTGGCTAAAATTTTCGAAAAGGTAAGTTTTGATCCCTATAATTTTCGGATCACTAGACTTTCAGCTAAGAAATCCGAACAGATGAAAAGTTTTTAGGGGATAAAAATACGCCTATATCTACCATTTAAATACTAAAATACGTTCAATAATGCTAAGTTAAGTGGTTTTGAACTATATTCTCGTTGGGTGCCCCTGAGCAGTGATCAGATACAAATCAGGGAGTGGTACTTCCGTTAAATTTACCTGGTCTTCGGTACACCCCAGGGTTTCCGCTGTTTGCTTTATCACATTATCACTTGGGTGGCCATTAGTTGAGCTGAAGATTGTGTCCAGGGAAGAAATATCAGCTGTCGAATAATGCTTTCGTTTTTTTGCTGGTTTACTTTTATCCGTTGCGTCTGCGGGAGCCGGTTTTGTAAAGCCTGAAACAAAGACAGCGCTGGTTAAATCGTAGGACAGTGGAAAAAAATAGGAGAGAGTTGTAATGATGACCCCAGGAGGCAACAATTTCAGTTCACTCCACGTAACAACTCATTGCGCCCACTATATCGCGCCAGGAAAGAAAAAACTACTAACCTTTCACTGATCCTAAAAAGGCCTCGCTTACTTCACTCTTCGTTAGGAAATCATTCATCTTCAGCCACGGTGCTTTTCCCATCCCCGATGGTAACTCCTTCGGGGGACTTGACAAATATCCGGAGACCGTTCCTTGCGATCGTTCCATATATTGCTTCGTGAATACAGATTGCGACACTCCATGTTCATTTAACCATTTTACCATCTTGCCAGCAAGCACGGGAGGGGAAATCTGTGCATCGGCTGTGTCTGGTGTTGTTTCATCGCCACAATCTAGGTCGAAGATAGCATAGAATTCCTTTAAACCTGGTTTTAAACCGTATCGCTACCCAGTGCAAACAAATTTATGCATCAACAAACCCGCAACAATTCCGGCGACAAATCCTTACCAGGGGAAGTAATAATTCCGCCATTGACAGTGACAAAGTTTCTAATTTTTCCTTCTGAGTTTTTTGGTATCTTGATAGTCCACTAACAAAATAGGGTATATATGTCAAAACAGTTTTTGTTTACCTTATGCATCAGTCAATTCCAACTGCGCCCATCCCCCCCCCGGGCTAACCCCCGGGCATTAGCATTTTTTTTCTCTTGGATGGCAAATTCCCGGGGGTGGGGACACTTAAGCTGCCAAATGCCCCGTGGTGGGGACTAAGGAAGAGGGCAAATGCCCCGCCCCCGGGATCGTACATCCCCAAACAACACTGCAGCAAGTTTTCATTCATTGCACAAAAATGCCACTTTCAGCGTTTTTTATGTGTGATTTTTCATTTCTGTAGGCCTGCCTCTCAGTCTTCTATTGTTTGTAATGGAACTATCCGATGTTTAACGTAATAAGAAAGTTAGTATAAATGCCAAGCGATGATATTTTAATACTTCACAGACACCAATACTACATGAAGTTGATTGTTACTTTCCCGTTTTGTTTTAAACAGTTCGCTAGTAAACAAAAATCTTGACATTATAAAAGTCTGTTGTGAATATTTTAATAATATGCAAAAGTATAAAACGACGATCCCTATACACATGTTTAGAATTCAATAATCGATCGTAATAGTTTAAGAATCATCGCAACCAAATTTTGCTTAAATCCTTGTTCAAAGAAGCATACGTACGTCGATTCACGTTGATCGTTCCCGATCTCGCTATATAAAGTGATAGTTGTGCCTTGGTAAGCAATGAAGAAATGCATAAAATCGAGAAAACCTCCACAAGCTTGGCCAGTCCTTAACGGAGGATCCAATCTGCGACGAACTGCTGGTCCTTTGCGATAAATCCTCCATGTTTGGATTTCGAGTCGGAAACCACATGTGTGTCAAAAGCCCGGGGGCAGGCAAATGCCCGACCCCCGGGCCGTGCCAAATTTGCTAATGCCCTACCCCCGGGACTGGCAAGGCACGCAAATGCCCCGCAGTTGCCCGGGGGGGGGATGGGCGCAGCTGGAATTGACTGATGCATTACGCCACGTTTCAAAAATTTCCCGCGCAAATTTCTAAAAGCATGAAACTACCTGACGTGTATAAATTCTGCTTCGGATTCTACCGTTTCGCCTTCGTGACTGCCTCCTTGATTTGCGTCCACCACGATAACATCCTGCCCATCCTGACTTTCCATCTTTTTTCAAAAACACTTCTTACGAGATTGAACTAGTTCGAGTAAAGAGCCAATTTTCCTGTCGCGGGAATCGCTGCGAACCGGGGAGCCGGGAATTATGAAATACTGCCGGCCGACGTAACCTTACAAGCAAATGATTAACTGTAAAATTTATTTCCGGTTTTATTGGATGAAGTTTTATGATGTATCAAAAAGTTGAGATATGCGCAGCCAGCCATTTTACATACGGCCGGTAATAATCGGCTAAAGAAAATATTCAATAAGAACCATGTTAAAACTCTTCTTGGGCATTTTTAGGGTGCCAGTCTATTTCAAATTTCTTTGCCAGAAGAAAGGCATACTCCGAAGATTCTCCACCGCGGGTTGGGCAGAAACGAAATCAACTGGCCAGCACTTCAACAAACACCACCACTCCTGAAACTGTATCGAGTATTATAGAGGAAGCCAAGACCACTCAGGTACGAGGTAGTAGCCGTGCATAAATAATGAAGAACAATAAAGGACATTGAATTTTTTTTCTGGTAATTTAATTAACCGACATGTGCTTAGTTGAGATGCAGTTGGTTTCAAAAAACAGGCAGGCAATCTTTGTTTTTAAAGTTCCTGTACAATTCTGTTTTGCATTCAATCAATAATTTAATACTAGGTCATATTCCAAAGGATAACAAAAGAAAAACAAGTGTCGTATATTTATATTATAATAGAAACTGATCAAGAGATGAGGACGAGCCAATATAACTCATATAATATAATATGTTTTACTTCTACAGGCTGTCCTAAGAGCTACAGAGGCGATCGAGATAGAAGCAGGGTCTAGGTTGGCAAGGGCAATCACTAGTCTTCCGGAGATTTCTACAACGCATGTATCCCAGGAGTCATTTACCGACCCCACCCCAGTAGAAGAAATCGTCTCACGAAATCGTTTCCTTCAGTTCGAGAAAGAAATAGCTGTGGTGTCTAGTGTACAAGAGCTTTTGTATTCAGCGACAACATCTTCGGTAAATAAAATGACAGAAATGTCGCGTACCCTGCTCTCCCTTCACAAACCAAGTGCAGACGAGCTGGTTACAAAAATGTCTGCTGTCGCCGACCACATTCTATCTGATTTACGTCCGACACAAAGCAAACCACTTGGAATATCCTTTTTGGAGGAAATGATTAAACATTCTACTTTGCTTCAAGAATACAGAATGCAAGTGGCCATGATGAGGCGTGCGATCCAGTCAAAGGAGGCCATCATCCAACAACTGGAAAAAGAAGTGGGAAGCGCTAAAAAAATAAAAGTGCCTGAAATTGCTATGAAATTGGCTTGTATCGTAAACAATCCAACAGATGATAATAGGATTCTTTTGCGTGCTACAGGCAAGCTAGAACAACTTGGACTATGCCCTTGACTTTGACAGAGGATTCAGTACAAAGGGCGGCTACTTTTTACAGGAAAATAGGCTATAAGGGGCCATTTCTTTTAGCTGCGGACGCAACAGCTGTGATTCCGTGTTTACGATCGAAAGGAAACCGCATATATGGTCTTGCGACTGAATCTGATGCTTTTGTCTCTTCAGCACATGATGTCATTGACATTGTCAAAAACGGTAATGTCGAAAAAGCGAGGCAGGCAAACGCATTTGTTTTAGTTCCCATACAAGAACATGTCCCCTCCTTTGTACTTGCTATATCTCCAGTGGTAAACGGAAAAACCTATCTAACGGTGAGTGATTGGTTCACCAAAACAATGCAATGGTGTTCAACCCATAAAATGATAGTAATGGGTGTGGGTGCAGACGGAGATTCGAAATTCAGAAAATACTTCAATCATCGCTTCATGAGTAATACGCTTCAGGCAGGGCGTAATCGTGTAACTATCCTTATGAGTCATTTGAATACGTTTCTGCGGTCGAGAGAATGAACGATATTGAAATACCAACTCTTATGTTTCCCGACTGGCGTCACTTAATCAAGAAATGGAGAAACCAACTTCTTAATGTTAAAAGAATCCTCGTCCTTGGTGATCAAGTGGTCCAACTAGAACACCTCATAAAAACGTACGACACACATAAGCTAGTGTCAGGACTATGGAAAAGCGATATCTTAGTAAAAGACAAGCAGAATGTGAAAGCGGCAACTAGGATTCTTGAAAGCACTGTGCAGCAATGTATGGCCTCTATGGATGCACAAGGAACAATTGGAACTAGAGTGTACTTAAAAATGGGTCAAAACATGTTGAGAGCATATACGGAGCCTTCTATATCCATCAGAGAGCGTTCCCGACTAGCATGGTCAGCGGTATCTTTTCTAAGGCTCTGGAAGACATGGTTAATTATTTCTGGATTCAAAACTGAAACATCCTTTATATCTGACCAAACTTATCGCGATTTTATTTTATCTGGCCACAGTATAATTTTGTCAATGAAACTTTACTCTATTTATTTTCCTGATCAACCCTACCACCCATGGATCTTCGGATCGAATGCTTGCGAAGACCATTTTGCGGCCCTGCGCGGCTTCTGTCGCGGAAAAACAAATCTCTGTATACTGGACATGATAGATCTTTCTGGTCATATACAGAAATTAAAGGAGTTGAAATTGGAAGAAAGGTGTTTACCGGAGGTCCATACACCGGGCTGGAATAACGTCGACGAAGAAATTATAGAGGGTATGAAGTCTGCAGACAAGGAGGTATTGAAAACAATAGAGCTACTGGGTATGCTCCCAAACCTCCTGAAAGGGAATGTTTTAAGACAGGAAGGAGATAAACTGATATATTTGAACAGAGCCGTTGACACATGGATCGATTCTGATGAGTTTATGCCAGTTGTAAGTCTTGAGGAAGTAGCAGAGTTCGATAATGGAATTTTATTTGATTCCTTAGATACTCTTGATGAAAATTCCAACTATTTACCGTTCACAGACCTGGCTGCAACAGTGTCTTCAGTCACTGATTTGGATGGCGGCGATTTAGATGACGTTGATGATGACGATGGTCATCCCCGAAACTGCGTTTTTTATGCCAAAGGCAGCTGCAAATACCTAGATAACAGTTTCGTAAGACCTAAGAAGACATCATGGATAGGCTGCGAGTTTCCAGGTTGTAACGATTGGTACCACGGTACTTGCTTAGGTATCCAGTTAGCGCAATCCGAAAAGGAATCTTATACTTTTATCTGCAATAAGCACGCTGAGGGGAAGGGCATCTTGAAAGATAAAATACAAACTAGTGCTTTGGATGCTCATGTTCTCTCCAAAGAAACTTGTTCAGCTCCCAGTATGCAGCCAAAAAGGAAAAGGTCAGACAAATCTTCCGGTCAAGAAAAAGATTACTCTAGATTACCATCTTACGTGGAATATGAAGGCCATTATTACCACATCTCGGAGTTTTTGTCTTTGCAAGAGGGAAAAGTTTACAGGCCAGCATCATCGCGTATTGCAAGGTGGATGTCAAGTTCACAAAGTGACTTTTACGAGCGCATAGATGAAATCATTTCGCCTCAAAAAACAGGGAAAGGTATATATTTAAAAGACTTTGCTTCATTTTGGGTTCAAAGCACGGGAATCCTTTTCGGACAAGTTATTCGGATTGTTTGGAGCTCATCCTTTAAGTCGTCATACCCAGCCTTCGAGTGGAAAGAAGATGCAAGCAAAAAAGGAAAGTCACCATTTGCATAAGTGCTGGTCATATACAGCGGTTGGTTTAATGTGGAAACTGCACCCTCAAAATGAATTCCAGTGGTGTGATCCAAAATCAATGCTCGAAAAATACCAAATTGATTCAGAAGCTAATGTATTAATAGACCCTTCTAAATTGAAGCAAATGTTGCCTAAGCTGGAAAAATTGGAGGCAGAAAGGATAGAAAGAGAAAGAAAGAAAAAGGAGCAAGACAGAGAAGAAGCCAAAAAGGGTGAACCAGACAGTATGACAAAAGAACTTTTAAAAGAAATCCTAACTGAGCATGGTGTGGCGTTCAAGAAAAGTTCATCAAAACAAGAATTGATCGCAAAAGTATTAGCACTTAGGAGACAGTTAGAAACCAGACCTACAAATGGAACATGTGAAGCAATAAATGGACCTTCGGCACGACCAGATCGTTCTGATGAACATACAGATGAAGTCAGTATTATTGATCAAGACGTTAATGACCTCAGATATTCTCCCCCTGGATTCCAGAAGTTATCAGAATTACCGAACCTAGATAAAAAAACATTCTCAGAACATAACTTTAGAACAGTGCCTTCTTTTGTCTATTACTACGACGCAGAACAAGAGAAAAAGCTTGTTATTTTAATGCACATTTTATTTATTCTTTATTTATTCATTACTGAACTATGTTTATAACCTGTTATTGTACATATATTCTATGTATCAGTTTTTCCTTGTCGAGGCGTTAGTTCATGCCATACTTGCAGCATATTCTGCCTTCCTTGAATTTCTTTTGATACTGGTTTGCTTCGCATCAGCCAAAGTAAATGTTGCTTCCGAAACATTTGGTTACGTTCAAATAGGGCTGTTGTAACTTTATAGTGGACCGAAAACTGTTTCTGTTACTTATATATCAACACAAAAATAAAAAGAGCTAGCAACGTCCGAGAGTGTTGTAATTTTGATAGAGTTGGATACCAGTTTATGTAGAAGCACCTGAGAACCTGTGATAGTTAAGCCCGGAGTTAAGTCAGTCTCTACGTGGAAAAACGGGGACAATGGCCGGGTCTCTTCTTATTTGAAGAAGTCGGTAATTTTGAAAAACGTTGTTTAACGAATCCGTGTCTGTTCACATCAGAGATTATAGAGAGCTATTTTGAGGGTATTGTCCACAAATCATGGGTTTCAACTGACCAAACTTTTCGAAGAGAGTTTTGAACACACTTTCAATCAAGTTTTTCGTAATTTTGTCACATTTAGAGGAAAAGCAGCAATTGCATGACAGATCACTTTTTGTGAAGAGAAAAAAATACAATAGGTAAGACTCAATTGCCAATGCGTAGCGCAAACGTATCTGAAATCATTATTAAACGATTGCAACTGACAATCGATATAATCGATAAAAATCGATGAAAATCGATGACAATTGATGAAAGTCGATGAAAATCGATGAAAATCGATACTCACAACTCTTTGGGTCATCGATTTTCATCGATTTCCGATATCAATCGATTAATTGCTATCGATTATTATCGACTACAATCGATTTTATCGATTATCGAATTTCATCGATTGGACACGTCGGGAGTCTACCTGTAAATATGGAGGCGCCCTGCATTAAACAGAACCGCGGACTTCAAATCGATTTTACAAGACCTGACAAAACGCTACAGTACGGTAAATGTTGCTTTCGAATGTTGATTTGCTTTTTAAAAATTGTTTAGCTGATTGTTTGCCCCAGATTCGTATAATTTTTGTAATTTGTTCGCAAAGGCGCCGATCAACCCATGGCCATAAACACAGTTGAAGTGTGTGCAAAAATTACAGGCATGTACGCACGCACGCAAGACAATCGATTTTGTTTTGCTTCCTAAAGCAAATGTATTGTTTATCTGAATAAAATTTTTGGCTAGAAACTTGTCTTTTTAAATTGATAGTTGGGCTCAAGAAGGAGTGTTTTGTAAACACGGATAATTTGCATAACCGAGTTGAAATTTGATATACATTTACTATCGGCTTTCAACAGCCCACAGAAGATTTCAGCAATTTTCATTTTCAAGGTTGTTTTCTGGCTAATACTTGATGCGTAACCATAGTCTTTCACATCAGAATATATTTATTCAACTATTCCAGTGCAAACAGAAGTTAACTTGGGAAGCCTACAATGTTTAGTTATCTACTGCGCATTTGGGTGATTTTTTCTACTCTCGACAAATTTTAATTTATGCGAGACACGCATAAAACACGCAGGAGTCAACATCCCCTCACATATGTCTTTCTAGTAATATGTGTACAACAAAAGCCAGCAAGCAAAGCCTTGGCTTTGTGAGAGCGATTTTGCATAGTACGAGCCATGTTTCGACAGACAATCATAGACCAATTGCAAGTTGACTATCAGCCTTTATTTCTAAACTACTTTGTCCACGAGTTAGCCATAGGCATCCTTTGATTATAACTTTCAATAGCCCTAAATTTTGCTTTTAGACTTGCTAGTTAGATTAGCAAATTAAAAAAAAAGCCTAACCGTGCACGGTTTAGGCTTTTTAATTTGTCTTATAATATAGTTGTACTTACGTTTGCGTTGAAATTGGCTTCAATTTGCAAGAAAGCAAGTTTTATTCGTAGCTTGCGAGAGCGCGCAAGAAAAGTTTTATTCAGCTTGCAAGCGTGCGCGCGCAGAATGGTGTCACGGGCTACAGTCGTGACTGCATAAACACAGTGTTGTTTTGCAATTTGTTTCTAAAAAGCGTCCGAATTCCTCCAATGAAAAGATACACCACTTTTTAATTTCCTGGAATAGCTGTAATTTTAAATCGTGAAATTTCTCTTTTGGTTTGCGATCTGTCACGATCTAAAAACTGCATGCACACAAAAAATAGCGCATTTCAGCTTGCATTATAGCGGAGCGCGCCAGCGGAGCACCATTTCTAAGCAAATTTGGTAACCTATCGATGCGAGAAATTTTGGTTGTGACGTCAACGTACGTACGCCCGCACAGATTCTGGGGGAGGGGGAGGGGAGTCCCAAGACAACCCGACGGTGGGGGGGCGGGGGGAGAATGGTGGGAAATCGTATGACCACGACGCTTTTGAAAATAAGTTTTTTTTTAAAAGCTTATCTTGTGTAGCAAAACGATTCAGTTCAACAGAAGTGAAGTTTAGAACTTGAGAGAAAAATATCAAACATCTATAAATGGAAAGAAAACGTTCAAAAGAAAACTTAGTTGTCTTTTTGGTAGAAGGCGAAAGTTCAAGTTACTAAATTTGCCTTCGAGGACTTCATCTTGGTTGTCGGTTCTACTGCGAACTCGGCCGGCACAACGCTTGAGATCGCAGCATTTCGCAACGATCCCAACGCCAATTATAGCAGATCTAGTGGTTTTTGCGGTGGCCTGAACACATTTTGTAGGAAAAACACCAGCATGTTCATGTCGATAGGCATCTTGTCACGGGAGAAGAAATAAGTAGTAAAATTAACTTCTATTAGTAGTGTCAGCGCTCGTGGCGTAGTGGAATCATCCTAACCTGCGATGTCGGCAAGCCAGGTTCGAAACTCATCAGGACGTAAGTATTTTTTTCTTTTCTTTCTTTTTATCTTTATTTAACGTCTTGAATGAGAATATTTTCACAAATTAAAGTACCAGTAAAAAAAAGTGGAGCTCCGCTTTTAGGCTTAGCTAAATCTACATATAAGTCTCATATAAAGGCACGCTCATTTTCGATCAAACCATACATCAGCTATATTATACTAAAACGATACAGAATAAATACACAGCATACCACACAAACATAGAATGGTAAGCCTGTGAAATAAATGTACTGGAAAGAACACGACATTTTTTTCCTCGCTTCGGGATCTACTCGAAACAATTAACTCTACGTATAAAATGTGCGGAATTAAGTCAGCACAATTTGACAATCGTAACAAAGTCACCTCTGGGCACCAATTTAAAAAGCTTCAAATATTGTTGGTTTTTAAATTATATTCCTGCTTTCATTTTCCTAAAGAGGCCATCAAGAAACGTTATTTGTTCGACGATTACACAAAATATGTTAATCAAATATGTTTGAAATGAAGAGTACTATTCTGCAACTTTTTGTGCATTTTCGCGCGCCAAAACAAAATCCCAGAAAACTCAATTTTATTTGTATAAAAAAAACACTAAGCAGACGATTAAAATTAATTATTTTTTCGTGTTGTTAGCCTTTCGTCAAAGCAACGTGCTTTTCTTTACCCATGAGGTCGCAAAGAGCAATAGGCCGCTTCCGAAATGCTTTTACCCTCTTTTACAAAGCGTGGCCTGGTGCTCAGCTCCCTCGTGAAAATGAATTTCTATTCACATAGAAATAAAAGTCATTTTCATATGAAAGGTTGTGCACCCGACCTCGCTTTGATAGAGAGGCTGGAGGCAATTCGGAAATGGCCTATTTAACCGTTTAATTTCAAAATTTCAAAATTGGTTTTCCTGCTGCTTCTAGTCTCCCCAGCAATAAACTCACTCACTCACTCACTCACTCACTCACTCACTCACTCACTCACTCACTCACTCGCTCGCTCGCTCGCTCGCTCGCTCGCTCACTGACTCACTCACTCATAAACGTTTCATTTTCCAATTTTGTTTACAAACAGAGTAAGCGGGTCACACTGGCGGATAGAGCAATAAGTTTTCCTAAAACGTTTTCTGCCAAGCTATTTTGAGATTTTACCTGAAGGCAATGTACCCCTTTTCAAAAACAAAGCTTGATTAAGTCTCGCTTCACTGGCTAAAAATCTAGGAAGATAACAGGAATGCTATTGAATTGTTTGCTACTCACGGTACTCTCAAATGAGCTGTAAATGAAATTCTGTCGGCCGGAACGCTATTTGTGTGCGAACTGAAATTAATTATAATGCTCAATAAGTCGATAACAGAAGCTTACTCTGCATATACATGATTCAACCATTATTAGAAATCCTTTGTCAAGACTGTCAAAAACGTATGTTTTACGATGATTCCTTCCTTCCAAGCGATCAATCATGCGTCCTGTTCTTGAGTGACCGAAATGGAGAAGGATTACTGCTTTGTAAGAAAATAAACTACTATCACCAAACACCCTCGATAATAATCAACCCTGAGAGATAATTGAATGGGGGTGTCCTACTGTTTTCAGTCTAGTTAATCCAACGTACCTTCTAGTCCCTTCTGACCTGCACAGAAGATTTCTAAGAGAGGCACTCAGTGACCCAAGACGACCAACCAACAGATTTTTATTTACCTTAGATAAAAGTTGGCTTCCAGCGGGCTGTTAAGTTTATTCTTTTCAATAAGATAGGAATGTTTATGCGGTGATCTCTCGCATCATAACACAAGCCAATCCTAGTAAACTACTTTCTACTAACAATAAAACACATGTAAACTAGATGCAGGGACCAATAAAGATAGAGGTGTACGGGGGGTAAATTCCCCACCTCTGAGTTCGAGTGCTAACTAGAGTGCATACTAACAGACTGAAGTCAATTAACACAAACAGAACGTGGCAAAGAAAAGGTGAGCTTTGATTGCAGTGTTTTTTAGGTTTTCAAGACTGCGTAGCTAATTTAAGGCCTAAACTAAACCAGAAGGGTTTGTGAGTCACAAATCGGGATTCAGGATTCCAACATATTTGCAATGTCACTCATTAAGCCTATAGCAGCTTTGACAGTCTCTGACTGTCCTCAGAAATGAATATTTTCTATCCAGACTGGTGCTTTTAAAACTCAAGTAATACATCGAAAGTAGCGGACTGTTCAGTTTATCATTCAGACAGGGATGTCTGTATCTACACCTCTCGCATCCAAGTCGCCTAACAACGCGAAGGGATTGGACTCCATTTCAGAACAAAATTTCTTTCGACAGATCTCGTCACCATACGCGGCGTTGCAATAAAAAATGTTCGGTTCCGAGCTCAGTCTACACTCGCCAGAAAAAACAGAGCAAAGTTTGTGAACAGTGTGTGTGACTTTGGAGGCAAATCTAAAATGAGAGCCTGATTAAATTATTTTTGTTTTGCCGCTTGATTGAAATTGTATGGGAGATCTCTGTTGGCGCTCACTATAATCTGCATATCTAGAAAAGATTTAGTCATCAGATGACGTGAATGACGCCTTTATGTACCATTTATAACCTGTATAGATGAAGTAAGGGTTCGTGTGTGCAATTGTCACATCTTATGAAATTCGTGTGATTTTGTTTAGCAGTTCGAGGTTTTGATGCACTGCAACAGTTTTGTGAAAAAATTGGAGCTGTAAACCAGTTCTTGGCAGAAATACAAAAAAAATTCAGATCACAAAGCGATCATAACCTCCTGCTTATGGGCTTCTTAGGCTGATTTAAGGAGAAGCGAAGCAATTTGCGCTACTTAGCTTTTCAAGGCTCTCCTAATATAATAATTAGATTATGAGCTAGAAATTTCTGTGATGTTATAGGCATGAGGCCTCATCACGAATCAACTAATTTAGTATCACTCATAAGAACTGAGAGCATTGTTTCAGGAGAAATCTCATTTAAAGTTCAATTATGATCAGGCTGTATTTTCGTTTCGCTTGATAAACCAACCCCCACAGGCTAATTGAAATTTAACTCAATAAACGGTCGCGATAGATATTCCTGTAAAATACGTGCGACTTGAATCAGGGCAAAAGAGGTTGCAAAACAGTTGAAAACCTCATCCGTTTGCAACAGCTCTATAATTAAGGGTACAGTGATCTGGTGCTTTTGCAGAAGAGACCATGGAATACAAGTTAGTCACATTTTTTTAAAATAGCGGCGAATACATGTTTTCACTAACATGGTTACACTAACATGGTTACAGACATAAATATTGAGTTCCGACCAAAAGTATCTAGAAAGGTTTGCTGTTTTTGTAAATAAAAGGAACAGCAATGCCTGTTCCAGGCGTTCAGATAGCGGCGCGCGAAAGAAAAATATTGAGAGCCGAGAAAAAACGGGAAGAGACTGAGACAGTCAACAATAGCTTGTTATTGACGGCAGTCGATAAAAGTTCAGCTAAGGGACGGACCATTATTTTTCTGGAGAGGGGGGAAGAGAAATGTTGAAAAAAAAATTGTTTGCAGAGCCTGAAAAGACAAAATAAATTTTGTTTGCAAACGCAATATGTACATAAAAAATGTTTGCAGAGATGTCAGATAAAGTTATAAAGTATTACTAAGAAGGAATTTTGTTTGAAAATTAATGCAGGACCTTCAAATTGAGCAAGCACAAAAATATACCCAGCTGTGGGCTTTTGAAAGGGATCATTTTATATTATCATTCATGTTATTTTACCGGGCGTTTTAATTGGCCGAGAGACCATTACGTCACTGCAAATAACTGCCTACGGATAATTGTCTGGTCATGCACATTACGGTGCGAAGTTGTTTTGCTGCGAATAATTCTGCCCGTGCGCAGTTGAGTCACCTGTTCAGTCCACGTTTGAACCTCCACCATGGTGGCAAGATTTCCAGAGTTAACATAGAATGTTCCTTATGGTCTAATTGACCAAAACTGCAGATATAACACCAAGAAAGCAACTAAGGTTGCTGGAAACGTGTTTCGACAATATTTAAAAGAGAGAAAAGTCGGCGAAAAGGAGCTTCTTACGTCGAACGTTAAACTTGCAGCTGTTCTGAGAAAGTTCTACCCCGAAGCTAGGAAAAAGAATGGCGAACGGTACACGAAAGCCTCGATCACTTGTGGCAATACGTTTCTGTGAAAACGGAATTTACTAATTTTGTATTTTTTGTGCAGAATATTAAAGTTTTGAACGAAATGAAAGCACTTTGCACGCCCTTACATCTTACATCACTTGGATGGGAATAAATAATGGTGAAACAAGCCTGCTGGTTAAATTACGATATTTTGCTCAACCTTGTCCAATAATTGTTTAATATTTGTAAGCAAGTAATCAATCAGTAAATAGCTGATCTATTTCCGGGAGGGAGGATGAACCTCTCTTGTGGCTTTTAAATGTCAACACCATTTTTTACATTTTACTTAATACATTTCTGACAAAACTCAGTACTGCAGCGAATTCTCAAACTTAGCTACACTCATTTAAGAAGCCAAACACTTACCAAAAGTGACAGACAAAATGATTTGATCAGGCCTTGACATCCATTACATGTTCACTGAAACTGTATTGTTGCCGTAGAAAAATGAACTGAGATGTGCGTTATTACTTCAAAAATAATTTCTGTGATACAAACAAGAAATCTCATGCAAACAATACCCTGTATTTTTTAATAGTGGCAGAAATAATGATTCCTTTGTTTGTGCATGGTAAGAAGTCACTTTGTTATTGTGTCAGTTATAATGAGCTGTATCACAAAATATTATAGCACCCATTTCCAATTAAAACAGACTAGGAGATGAAAGAAATATAAACAACACTTTTCAGACGGTCTTTTCATGGAATAGCTTTCTGCATTCAATAATAGAGCCATTGCACAAAGATGACAATTCCGAGTACAATTATAAACTTTACAAATGTGATGGATCAGTATTAGCAGATTGTTCATCAGCAGACCAGTCGCCGTCTGTCTCTTCACTGTCTGTGCTTGTTTCAGATTGGTTGTCAAATATATCACATTTTTATTCAAAACTTTGATGAGCGGGTACACATTCTTTTGCAGCCATATCCTTATCAACGGAATCACCATATATTTCTTCCCCCATGACGTTTGTATTGAGTACTTGCTGGAAAGGCAACATTTTCCTTTGAAACCCTTCATTAACTGAAGCACCAGATATTTGTGATTTTTTTTTTTGCAATTCTTTATTTACCGGAACATATTATGTGGGCAATTTAATCGTCTGTCCCAATTTTTTTTTGGCGGGGGGGGGGGGGGAAGACATTTAGTGCTTGAGGAGATCACATTGTTTAAAAAAATGTTTGTGGGAAGGTGCTTTTGAAAAAAAGACAATTGCAGAGGCGTGTTAATTAAAAAAGATGTTGGCAGAGGAAAATTTCTCATCCCCCTCCCCCAGAAAAACAATGGTCAGTCCCTAACCCTGGCAAGAAGTGGTAGTTTGTAAGTACTGTGGCGATTGCTTCTAACGGCCCTTTAACAATAGTCTACAGGAGTCCATGCGTCAATTCAGTGGAAGAGGAAACAGGGTGCTTCAACGTATATATCTGTGAACATCAAAGAAAAAATTAATTTAAGTCCAATAACTGGCAAACATACGGTGTCTGAAATGAATTTTCGTTCTTTACAGCAAGTTTTTTATGATGAATCAATCTTCTTTTCGCGCTGGACATGTTACTTATTGTCTTATTCACGTGTGATGATAAAGATAGGGGATATTTGTATTAAAACCTTAATTGTCTTGGTCAAACACCTTTTAGCTACCAGTTAGTATATACCAATCCACTGATAGCGCGCGAGTGTGATATTGAGTGATATTCTTGCTCAACCTCGTCCAATAACAGACATCCTGAAATCTTACCCAGGAAATTAAATTTTTTCTTCGCAAACAGAGGAATATACGCCCATTGTGATCAAGAAAGGAAGGTTAATTAACGTTTCATTTAGAAGCTTTAGTTGACTTCAGCCTGGTGCTTTAAGCCCTGGCCAAACAGAGTCGCAAGTCAACGCATTATACCATTCTGCATAAAATCGTGCCTGTTTTGGCACAGTAAAGTTCATTGTAAATTCAAATACAGTAAATAATGGAAAAAAGAAAACTACGGCGATAAAGGGGAACATATGGCTTACCTATGTGTCCATAACAGGTAAGCCATGACGATTAAAGGCTTAAAATTAAACGGAGTTGCAAGTTATTGCAAGTTGAAAACTTGTGGTAACTTGCGACTCCGTTTGGCCATGGCTTGCATGGACTTGTGATGGCGTGTACTAGCGAGACCGTTTGTGACTTTCGTGTACTAGCGAGTCCGTTTGGCCACCCATCGCAAGTCTACAAAAGAACGTCTTCAAGTCTGTAGTCTGGTCCCAGTACTACCACCATAGGGTCGGTAGGCTGGTGTCCGGCATGGCAGCTTGTTAGGAGGGATTCATTCTGCGCACGATCTTCACTGTTCGAACACAATCGAGCCCTTTGTTTTTTATAACAGTAGGGAAACAATAGTTATCCTTTTGTGGGAGATAATTATTGTCCAGCAACTAACCAATTTGCATATTTAGCATGGAACTGCGAACTCCGTGCGAATAATTTTGTTGGTTGAAAATACGGAAAGAAACGAAAACTTTCCAGACTGTCTCCGTAGACAAGAGACGTTTAAGTTTCGCTTTAGTTGGCACAGATTGATATAACCCAATTTTATACCTTGACAGTAAGATGACGGGGAAAGGCTACAAGAAGATCGCTGTTGCTGAAGAAGACGAAAAACATATCTCTCATCCACTGAGCACCGCGAACATATTCTCCATTCTGACATTTGGGTGGATGAACGGCGTTTTGAGAACCGGAAATGAGCGTCCACTTGAACATTCTGACTTTCTGCCACTTCACGAAAACGACAGAGCAAGTGACTGGACGGAACGGCTCAGGGACCAGTGGAATTGTGACGTGGAAAGATGCAATAAAGAAGGAACAAAACCGAAACTTTGGAAGACTGTCTTAAAGATTATATCTTTAAGACAGATTTGCATAGCTTGGTCACTGATTTCATTAGAATCTGTTGGCAGAGTTATGCAGCCGCTTTTGATTGGAATTCTGGTTCAGTTTTTAAGGAATGGCGCAAACCAGGATCCCACTATTTTGTACGTTTGTACAGCACTCATGGCTTCAAATGGTTTGTTGTACAGTTTGTCACATACCGGTAATTTTTACGTGGAATTGATAGGTATGAAACTGAGAAGCGCTTTGCAAGGAACCGTTTACCACAAGGTAATTCACTGACGTAACATGTATTTCTGCTCTTTGCTTTTACTTTCTACACTACCCTAGGTCTTTCCCCAAGATGGAAGTTATTGTTCATGGACACCTGCGATGGATTAAGTTCTTAATTTCCTAGATATCTGTGATGTTCTCCTTTCGTGCCACTTCTCTTTCTTGCAGATTATCGTGATAAGCCAACAATCCCTCCAGGAGGCCACAACTGGTCACGTGATCGACCTGATATCCAATGATCTTCATAGGATTGAGCAATTTCCTTTGGAATTGTTTAAATGCCTGACCTCGCTGATTGATGTTCCAGTTACGCTGTGTTTAATGGTGTACATGATTGGATGGCAAGCACTAGTGGGAGTTTTAGTTCTGTTGGCTACCATACCACACACATTCATCATGGCATCCTTGTGCGCTAAACTTCGTACACAGATAGCTAAAGTTTCAGAACAACGAGTATTACTAATGGATGAACTGGTATCTGGGATTCGTGTCCTCAAGACGCACGTATGGGAAGATAGCTACAGAGAAAGAGTCAAGGAATTGCGAAGGTAAGAGAAACTTCCACTGGTAACCTAAACTTCAATATAATAGGCCGATGTCAGAGGAAAGTAACTGAGAAAAGATAGAATCAACACTTGTGTACGTTGAAGTAACAGAACTATCCGTTCTGCCACCATCGACAATCTATTAATACCAAAGTTGTCCACCACGACGGGGTAGATTTCCTTTTACGTGCAGTGAAGTCGACATTTGGAACTCCTTGCCTCTGGATGATATCTAATATTCGTTCTTATTTATTTTATAAGGCCATAAGTTTTCTTTTTGGTTTGTTTGTTTGTTTGTTTGTTTGGGCTACTTGTGAGTCCACTCGTAGCTTGTTAAGCTTAACAAACTTCAAAAGCACTTTTAGTCCCGCCTGAGAGCACGAAATTGTTCAAAACTTTTATGACCGTCGAGACTCAAAAGAAACGGCAATCAACTAAATTGAGCTCAGAAGGATGCCCTGCAACATTTCGTTTTTGACAAAATTGGTTGAACAGGGATTGCAGGTCTTTATTTGGAACATGAGAAGCAGCTGATTATGTTCTTTTTTGTTTCCAGTGTCTTCTCCCATCTCAGGGCGACGTATACTAGAGCAAGCTCTAGTAAGATAGCAAGATTAATTATGATTTTGCTTTACCCCTATTTTTTTACCAAGGTTGCAAAGGGAGAATTTTTGCTGTCTTTCAAGGCGAAAAAACTTCCTTTGTCATTTGGGTATCCCTTTTTGAGTTCCTGCATAGCTGACCAGAGAATTTGCACCTCAACACTTCAGGCGTGTCTTTCTCGAAGCTGCAACAATGAGTTGTTGCATATCTTCTAAAATTCTTTCTTGATGCCGATTTTGGGTGCGTGTTTCATTCTCTTAAACTGCCTTGCTTGCTGCTCTTTGGACGAGCGCTTCGGTGAGCTGTGTTGTCAACGTCTTTCTTGCTCGTAAATTTCTTATTTGTGAACCTTGAAAATCAAATTGCATGTGTCAAGGGCTTTGTACAGGTCAAGTCAGGTTTAATGTACCATTAGTTCTTTCAGTGGAGGGCGTTTGGTTGAGAACAATTTCAGCTTCTGATCGGGTTGTCTCTCTTTGCAAATTCGCTCAATGAGCCGTTTGCTCGTACCTGGGTAAATGATCAAATTTATCTTAATCTTTACCTGGAATCAAATGAAAGTGGTTGGATATCGCCAAGGACTTGGGTCGAACTGGCGTCAACAGATGGTAATTTTGCTCGGATCGGGTTTCTTTCTTTTCTTTTTTTGTAACGAGATACAACTTTCAGCGTGTGTCTCGTTGTAGCGAAAGGTGCTCTTTTTGTTCTCCAAGATCCACTTTTGATACCATGTAGCCAAAAAAAAAAAGCAATTCTAGACGTGAAAACCACAACGCTGTAAACGACACTTTTTTCCTGGAGAGAATACTTCCTTGTAAAAATTGCTCAGAATTCTCATCCTATCTCAAAACATATGGGGAAAATGTCGACAGTGTAAATGTATGTAGGTGTGAATTGGGTAACTGCATGTCCCCTGCACATACAACCTATATGTAACATATATGCCTCGTAATACCCACACTATGTTGTATTTCAGGAAAGAAATTTGGAAAATCCTCAAGAGGAGTGTCTTGTTAGCAACAATAGAACCTGCTGCCTTTGTGACTGCAGGAGCAGCAACCTTCATTGCTGCTGTAACAATCATTCTAACGGGCCAAATCCTGACGCCAGAAAACGCTTTCATGTTGCTTGCCTTCATGTATCTTCTAAGACGGACTTTGGCGTTTAGGATTACAAATAGAGCTACACTAGTGGTTGAATCGTTTGTTTCATTATTAAGAACACAGAAATTTCTCCTTTTAGAAAATTTGCCCCTTAAATATCAAGGTAGACACAACTTAAGCACCCATATTTACCCCGAATGTACCAAAGACGACGGATGCCATCCTTTGTTAAGCATGCCTAATTCCTTTCTATCAATGGAAGAGTTTGAACAGAAAAGAAGAGACATTAAAAGGAAAACAGGTATATCAGTTTCTCGTTTGACGTGCAAGGCGACAGGATCATCTGCAAAGTGTCTTCTTAATGAGGTCAGTTTTGAAGCACCTGCGAGAAGTCTTACAATCATCACTGGTCCTGTTGGAAGTGGAAAATCAACGCTTCTTTCCTCAATAGCTGGCGAGGTGGCATTATCAAACGGTGCAATAACTTACACTGGGAATATTGCTTATGTCCCTCAGAAATCCTGGGTCTTCTCTGGATCCATCCGAGACAACATCATATTTGGCAAATCATACGAAGTAAATAAGTTTGCAAGAGTTCTTGAAGTGTGCGACCTCCAGGAGGACATACGTCGTCTTCCGAGAGGTGATCTTACATTTGTTGGAGAAAGAGGTGTCGTTTTAAGTGGAGGACAGCGGGCTCGCGTAAGCTTAGCACGCGCGGTGTATGCGGATGCAGACTTGTATCTGTTGGATGATCCACTCAGTGCTGTTGATGCCAAAGTTGGGGAACATATATTCAACAAATGCATCTGTCATCAATTATGTGACAAGATCAGGATTCTGGTATCGCACGACAAGAAGCACTTAGAGGCAGCAGGCCAGGTGTTAGAGTTCGATAAAGGCTCCTTAGTACAAAAAGGAGCTTTAAGTAAAATGGAACATGAACATGTTTTAGATTCAGAAAAAAAGAGCACAGACAAGCGAATGACTCCGGGAAACGAAGATCAAGTTCCTAAGCCACGTGATGCATTCCATAAATCCTGTGATTTTAGTCCTCCTGAACATCTGGAAATTTCACAGGAAGACCGAGCCGTTGGGACTATCTCTTTGAAATTGTACTGGAACTACTTTAGAGCTGGAATGCACCCTGCTGCCGTATTTGCGGTAACTGTGCTACTCCTGGCAACCCAAGGTTTGTATTCCGTCACTTTATTATCATTCTTGATTGTCGAGATGACTATTTAAAATGCAAAGTACCCACTCTGAGAGTGAAACACAGAAACAACACAACACAGAAACACCAAAAAACAAACACCAAAACGGGGCTCTAAGTGGCCAAAGTGGCACACGAGGCCTATTGTTCAACGAAGACTTAAATGTGATTCCATCGAAATAGGAGGAAAAGTTCAAATTTTCCAAAACTTGGTCAACTGGTAATTTTGTTTTTAATGTTTCAAAAATGTAATTAAAAAATAGGGGTCACTGTGCTCGTTTTTGCACAACCTGCATGGAAAGCCTTATTAGCAACTATACGAACCGTAAAGGTTTCCTGAGAAACCCCAGTAAATCATAAATGAGAACTATAATTTCTTTTAAACTTCATTGCCTTCATTGAAATATTGGAGCAGTTCAACAAAATAGACATTTATCATGCATTGTAATAAATTAAAGAATTTGCTGCGTGCGCACATACCCTGCTGTACATAAAGACGTGTTCTTTTCAGCATTCAAATCAAAATATCTCTTTAAGTCGCCTTATGTGGTGTTTCTCTACAGAGCTCAGTTTTTTACAGAAACCTACCAAGTTCCGAACGTGCGCGCCTATGACGCAAAAAATGATGCAAAAAGAGAGGATGCGGAAAGCAATTGAATGGAATCACCTTAATCTAAACGTTAGTAATTTCACCTTAATGAAAGATGAACAAAGTCATCGTAGGTCAACGCAAAATCGGATATGATATTCAAATATAGAATCAATTTTAGGTCGGAAACTTAAATGCGGAAATGTCGATATTTGAACTCTGTGGAATTGAAAAATATAGTAAAACTTATCTTTGTATGTTTTATTCTCGTCAGCTGCTATTATTTCTCCCGATGTCTGGCTGTGGTATTTAACGAAGGCGTCAGGGGCATATCAACGAGGCCCAACAGCCTTAAGTATTTACGCTGGTCTTGTTTGTGGAGCCCTACTTCTTGGTTTTGTCAGTGCCTTTGTTTTCTTTAAAAGTTCTCTCAGATCATCTGAATTCCTGCATGATAAAATGGTTGCCACAGTGCTTCACGCCCCAGTTCTTTTCTTCGACACCAATCCCGCAGGAAGAATAATGAACAGATTCTCTCAAGATATTGGCTGTATAGATGAAGTACTTCCAGTTAAATTCCTATTTTGCATTCGTTGTTTTCTGTTATTTTGTGTCGCTGTGTTGGTGCCAATAGTTGTCAATTTTTGGGTTCTCCTGGTCGCTGTTCCTTTTGTGATTATTTTTGTCTACCTGACAAGTTACTATTTGAGGACCTCACGGGAGTTAAAGAGACTGGAATCAATCTATCGCAGTCCAATGTTTGCGCACTTCTCAGAGACCATGGCTGGCTTGGACACCATACGATCACAGAAGATGGAAAACTATTTCATCAATGAATTCTACAGGTAATAAACAATTCTAAGGGCGCTAGTGCTACGTGCAACACCAACCTACACCCCCCCAGCCCGGAGGGGTACGTGACCCATGTTTGGGAATGGGGGTGCCGTTGAGGGTCTGAAATCCTGATCCTGTTAAGAACAAAAAACCCTATCGTGTTTTCCTACCCTGCGTAGGACGACACCCTCCACTTTAGGTCCCTGTTTAGGACAAATGAAAAAATACACACTCTCCTGTTTTACAGTTTTAAAGTGTTCAAAGACCAACAAACGTCCCCAATCTAGGATTGCTAATTGATGTATACGGCGTATTTAACGACGACAATCGTACTGACCATACCCTGTTTAGGACAGATTCGCATAACATTATATACCCTAAGTGTAAAGAAGATCCTCGCAGTTATTAACGCAACTTATGCAGTTGCAAAAAGAAAGCCTGAAAAAAATCAGGCTTGCCGGGATTCGAACCCTGACCTCTGCGATACCGGTGCAGCGCTCTAACCAATTGAGCTAATAAGCCAACTGGGAGCTGGTCATTAAATTAGTTCGTAATATACCCGGGAAAGATGAAGATGAAATTATGAATATATGAAACTCATATATTTGAACTGCGGAATGAAGAAATAAGTGTAAAGAAGATCCTCGCAGTTATTAACGCAACTTATGCAGTTGCAAAAAGAAAGCCTGAAAAAAATCAGGCTTGCCGGGATTCGAACCCTGACCTCTGCGATACCGGTGCAGCGCTCTAACCAATTGAGCTAATAAGCCAACTGGGAGCTGGTCATTAAATTAGTTTGTAATATACCCGGGAAAGATGAAGATAAAATTATGAATATATGAAACTCATATATTTGAACTGCGGAATGAAGAAATAAGTGTAAAGAAGATCCTCGCAGTTATTAACGCAACTTATGCAGTTGCAAAAAGAAAGCCTGAAAAAATTAAGGCTTGCCGGGATTCGAACCCTGACCTCTGCGATACCGGTGCAGCGCTCTAACCAATTGAGCTAATAAGCCAACTGGGAGCTGGTCATTAAATTAGTTCGTAATATACCCGGGAAAGATGAAGATGAAATTATGAATATATGAAACTCATATATTTGAACTGCGGAATGAAGAAATAAGTGTAAAGAAGATTCTCGCAGTTATTAACGCAACTTATGCAGTTGCAAAAACAAAGCCTGGGGTTCGAATCCCGGCAAGCCTGATTTTTTTCAGGCTTTCTTTTTGCAACTGCATAAGCTGCGTTAATAACTGCGAGGATCTTCTTTACACTTATTTCTTCATTCCGCAGTTCTAAATATATGAGTTTCATATATTCATAATTTCATCTTCATCTTTCCCGGGTATATTACGAACTAATTTAATGACCAGCTCCCAGTTGGCTTATTAGCTCAATTGGTTAGAGCGCTGCACCGGTATCGCAGAGGTCAGGGTTCGAATCCCGGCAAGCCTGATTTTTTTTTCAGGCTTTCTTTTTGCAACTGCATAAGTTGCGTTAATAACTGCGAGGATCTTCTTTACACTTATTTCTTCATTCCGCAGTTCAAATATATGAGTTTCATATATTCATAATTTCATCTTCATCTTTCCCAGGTATATTACGAACTAATTTAATGACCAGCTCCCAGTTGGCTTATTAGCTCAATTGGTTAGAGCGCTGCACCGGTATCGCAGAGGTCAGGGTTCGAATCCCGGCAAGCCTGATTTTTTTTTTCAGGCTTTCTTTTTGCAACTGCATAAGTTGCGTTAATAACTGCGAGGATCTTCTTTACACTTATTTCTTCATTCCGCAGTTCAAATATATGAGTTTCATATATTCATAATTTCATTATATACCCTGTTTAGGACAGAGAGGTCAAAAACCGTACTCTGTCCAGCGGCCTGTCTCCGTCTAGGCCATATATAAGGGAGTACCCCTTATATGGCTGTGTTAGATGAGCCACCTGCAGAGCATATGGTTTCCTGCCTGTTTAATATAAACCTAGGGAGTATAAAAGATGTGAGAGAACGTGAAAACCTTTTGAAAATTAATCACCAAAAATTCATTGGGTGTCATGTATTATTCGCATTAAGTAAATTGAACGAGAGAAGTCTGAAGAGGGGTATGTTAGAAGCCAGGTCTAAAAATAGGTTTAAGGGTTTGAGAACAGCGCGACACTAAGCATGATATTATCAACCTCCACATGAGTACAGAATGTTGGCATATAAATTAGATTTTTTAGATTTTCTTAGAACCAGTTTGATTGCGAAAACAATAATGTACAAAACAAAGAAAATATTGCCGGGTTTAACACTTCTTTATAATAAATTATAATAAAGTTTCGGTATAACGCGCGCTCTGATTGGTTGAAACAGCGTGCCTTATCAGAGTACAGATGCACGGAGTAGCCCGTGACGCCATTCTGCGCGCGCTGGCAAGCTGAAATCCTTTCTTGCGCGCGCTTGCAAGCTGTGAAAAAAACTTGATTTCTTGCAATTAAAAGCCAGTTTCTTTACAAATGTGAGCAAAGCTTTATTATAAAACAAATAAAAAAGCCAAAACCGTGCTTTGTTCTGTGATAAAGCACTCAAGGAAGTGACGAGAGCACTCAAGAAGTGGGGAGAAGCACTCGCCTGCGGCTCGTGTTCACCCTACACTTCTTTCGTGCTGTCGTCACTTCCTTGCGTGCTTTATCACAGAACAAAGCACGGTTTTGGCTTTTTTATTTGTTAATTATAATAAAGTTTCGATATAACGCGCGCTCTGATTGGTTGAAACAGCGTGCCTTATCAGAGTACAGATGCACGGAGTAGCCCGTGACGCCATTCTGCGCGCGCTGGCAAGCTGAAATCCTTTCTTGCGCGCGCTTGCAAGCTGTGAAAAAAAACTTGATTTCTTGCAATAAAAGCCAGTTTCTTTACAAATGTGAGCAAAGCTTTATTATAAAACAAATAAAAAAGCCAAAACCGTGCTTTGTTCTGTGATAAAGCACTCAAGAAAGTGACAAGAGCACTCAAGAAGTGGGGAGAAGCACTCGCCTGCGGCTCGTGTTCACCCTACACTTCTTTCGTGCTCTCGTCACTTCCTTGCGTGCTTTATCACAGAACAAAGCACGGTTTTGGCTTTTTTATTTGTTAATTATAATAAAGTTTCGATATAACGCGCGCTCTGATTGGTTGAAACAGCGTGCTTTATCAGAGTACACATGCACGGAGTAGCCCGTGACGCCATTCTGCGCGCGCTGGCAAGCTGAAAACCTTTCTTGCGCGCGCTTGCAAGCTATGAAAAAACTTGATTTCTTGCAATTAAAAGCCAGTTTCTTTACAAATGTGAGCAAAGCTCTATTATAAAACAAATAAAAAAGCCAAAATCGTGCTTTGTTCTGTGATAAAGCACTCAAGGAAGTGACGAGAGCACTCAAGAAGTAGGGAGAAGCACTCGCCTGCGGCTCGTGTTCACCCTACACTTCTTTCGTGCTCTCGTCACTCCCTTGCGTGCTTTATCACAGAACAAAGCACGGTTTTGGCTTTTTTATTTGTTAAGTTTCGATATAACGCGCGCTCTGATCGGTTGAAACAGCGTGCTTTATCAGAGTACAGATGCACGGAGTAGCCCGTGACGCCATTCTGCGCGCGCTGGCAAGAACCTTTCTTGCGCGCGCTTGCAAGCTATGAAAAAACTTGATTTCTTGCAATTAAAAGCCAGTTTCTTTACAAATGTGAGCAAAGCTATACTATAAAACAAATAAAAAAACCAAAACCGTGCTTTGTTCTGTGATAAAACACTCGAGGAAGTGACGAGAGCACTCAAGAAGTAGGGAGAAGCACTCGCCTGCGGCTCGTGTTCACCCTACACTTCTTTCGTGCTCTCGTCACTTCCTTGCGTGCTTTATCACAGAACAAAGCACGATTTTGGCTTTTTATTTGGGGGTGGGAGATAGATTTTAAGCAAATGCCCCAGTGAACACCCCAGACTAGAAGCCCTAGAAAAGGAAGTAACGGTTCTGGCGTAAAGGATGTCATTCTTCTGACGTATTGCATGTTTTAGTGTACCCGTGTGAGGGAAGGGATTACTGACATAAACTCATCAAAAGAAGAAGCCTTATTTGACATTATTGACAATATGTTTGAATTCCTGTAGGCGCCAAGACGTCCATAACCAAGTGGTTTCTATGGTGATGGCAAGCGGAAGATGGCTCAGTTTTCGAACCGATACCTTGTGCTCTTTGTTTGTGGGTTTAGTGGCCGCTGCTTGTGTTCTTGTTTCTCAAGAAGCAGGTAGGCCGCGAATTGTGGCTAACTGTTTACCGATGTTTGATCTTTTTAGTTTCGATAGCCGACCTGTGTGCAGTCTCTGAAACACTGGTTATGATTTGCCAGCCATGGCCCGCCCGTAATCATAAAGCTGTAAAGCAAGTCTGTAGAGCTCCTGCTTTAAGCGGGATTATAATGATTGTAATAATATGATTGTTTATATTTCAGGAAGTCATTATTTCCGCCGTAACTCATTTCATACGCAAATATCCATTGTTATTTAATGATCATGGATGAATCATGATGGTTGCCTTCCAACATTCGCAGACCACACTGAGAATGGCGATGGAATTTGCTTATAAAACGATTTTACAGGGGAAGTAATAACTTCCTGTACCTGATAAACAATCATAAAGAAGCATAAATAGTGCAGATTTCCTTCAGTCCTTTGTGATTATGAACGAAACATGTTTCGTACGGCCTACAGCAGTGAAGTCAGCCTTAAAATCAGTACAACTTTGCATCGCAACAATAACCACAAAATCACATACCAATATTGATAATATTAAACGGGGCGATAAAATTTGATGGATGTGTGCTGTCATGTACAGCGGACGGCTTTCATTGCAGGTCTTCACAGTACACTGTTTTCATGAGTGACGAGGTAGATTGTAATCAGGTACACGAGCTGTAATGCTTTACATCGTTTCCGACTACCAAATCACTTTGGTAAATCTACTGGGGAGGTCTATACCGATATTTATTCTATACATACTGAGATTTACTCACTGAAAAGGCGCGAAATAAATTTTCGTTCACAAGCTGGTCTAAGTAGCTGAAAGCCAATCAAGTGTCGCGTATCACTTTTTTCACGTGTGAAGAAAGCGATACGTCCAATCAGGTGCCGCGTATCATGTTTTTTGACGTGTGAGCCGTAACAAGGTGATTCTCATTCAGGTTTTCGCTTTTCGACTCTCTCGCAAGTGTTGAAGTTATCGTTCGATTTCCGATACTTGACCAACTCGTGCGTAAATACCGTACGCACACACTTTTCATGAAGTATTCTATATGTCACGTACTTCTGTGAAGAATTTCAGTAAATAATAAACCGGAATGAAAGCTACAGGATAAACCAAAATATAGATGTTACACTATCATATACATAATTTCGGTGAACTTCACGATATTTGGCGAAATCAGGGGTACCCAGCGGTTCGTTTCGGGGAATATCTGTTCGGAAGGACTAAAATCGAGTGAGATTTTCGGATTTAATTGCAGTGAAAGCTAAAGATTTCTTCGCCGAAACATCACGTAGGACTTTCATAACAAGAGGACTTATCAGTTCCTATTGTTTTCGGAGGGACATGTCGCTGTCGTTCAGAGTGCAAAATAAGGTCAGCTAGCATTTTCGGAGAACCATCAGCAGCTCAGAAACTCGGCGGATAAGATTTTGTTTCCTAAAATTATCTGTGACCTAAATTTTCAGCTAAAAATCCGAACAGGTCACTCTGTAGTAGCCTACACAAATACGCCTTTAAAATGCTCTGAAACAATCTAAGAAAGCAGAAAATGGTATTTCAAGTATTTTGCTGAAAATTTTCTCGTTGGGTGTCCCTGCGAAATTTCTGTACTAACGCAGGTTCCGCAAAAGTTCACCGACATTTCAGAAAACTATTGTTCAAGTGTTGGAAAATGTCGTAGGGCTGGGAGAAAAGTGTAGCCAAAGTTCGCTTCAGCAAGTTTGTAGTGATACTCTTAAAGGTTGTGCAACACAAACTTTGCGGAAATTTTGGCCCGTAACAAGTCGCACGAAATTAAACCGGTTGAAATTTGTGCGACACGTCAGGTAGGACATAATTTCCACAAAAATTTCATCACCACACACGGGGGACGTGTCGCTGCAACATGTCCCTCGCACATGTCCCCGTCCCGCTTTTTATCTGTGTACAAGTTGTGTTTCTGTCCCTGCTATATGTCCCTTAGTATGTACAACACGCGAATTTTGTCGCTGCGACATGTCCCTGCATCATGTCTCCTCGTGTACCGGCTCCTTAACTCGTTAGTTCATAGTTAGCTAAGATCCGTTTGCATCGTGAGGTTATTTGACGCGACTTGAAAAGTGGTATACATATACAAAACAACTCCAGATATATGAGTTGTTTCAATGAAATAGAATAAATTCGAGTGAAAAGGATCAGAGATGCAATGCAAATCGATAATAAGATATGCGCATACTATTTCCCAATGACTATGAAATACGATGTAATCTATTCTTATTTTATTAACAGGTGTTGTTGGACTTGCGTTGGTTTACGTCTTTACAACTGTCGAGGTTGGTCAGTTTGCAGTGCGGCAATTTTCAGAGGTTGAAAACTTGATGACGTCAGTAGAACGAGTCATGTCGTATACCAATCTTGATGCAGAGCCAGGATACGACATCACATCATCGCCGCCTAACAACTGGCCCAGCGATGGGAGTATAAGCTTTAGAAATGTCTCTTTGAGGTATTACAGTGGTGGACCTCAAGTTCTTAAGAACCTGAGCTTTGATATTCAAGGAAGAAGGAAAGTAGGAATCGTGGGTAGAACAGGGGATGGAAAATCCTCAATCGTTTCAGCTCTTTTACGCATGCCTGAGGCTGATGGCGACATACTAATCGACGGAGTGAATATCAAGACACTTAGTCTTCAAGAATCCCGCCAATGTCTTTCCGTTCTTGGCCAGACTCCTGTAATCTTTAGTGGATCCATAAGGAACAATTTAGATCCTTTAGCGCGACACGACGATTCAGCATTATGGGCTATATTACAAACAGTGCACCTCAAAACAATGATCGAAAATTTAAAAGGAAAACTGCACTATGAGTTATGCGAGAGAGGAGGAAACTTAAGCGTCGGTGAACGGCAACTAATCTGCCTGGCTCGTACTTTGTTGCTGCAAAGTAAGATCGTCATCTTGGATGAACCAACGGCACACGTGGATCCAAACACAGAACAAATCATCTGGAGCACTGTGCATGAAAAACTCAAGAACTCCACTATTATCACCATAGCTCATCGACTAAACACTATTAGAGACAGTGACATGATTATAGTGTTGAAAGATGGCGAGATTGCTGAGTTGGGCACTTTTGATGATCTCCTGGGTAGGGTGGGTGGAATTCTTTACCAGATGGCTGTCTCAAAACGATCACCTTGAAATCAACTAATGAGGCTTCCGAAAATATTCTATGGAAACATCATTGGACTAAAAGTCGTCACATGGTAGATGCTGTATTGCGCCAATGAACTTTTATTATGTTGCAAGTTTGTTGTCTCTATAAACTGACGCGATGCTTAATATCTATACTGTTTGTATTTGGAACTGTAGTCGAAACTTTGCTTAGCAAAGAACCGACTAGCAAGTTTTGATACAAAGTTTGTACATTATAATATTATAGAGTTTTATTATTGAACCGTAAGGTGCTAGAGATCTCTACTTTCCCAAACCTTGTTTGTAAACTTGGTGATGTAATTAGAAAATATTCTCACTAGTTCAGCCCCTTCAACTGTAGGTTCGCCTGTAGTTTAGTGGTTGTCACGTCTACCTTGTAAGGGGGAGACCGATGTTCGAGTCCCTTATTTAAGCAATAGAGTTCTTCTGTCGAAGGCACTATTGTGTGGTAGGTTGCCTGAGGAAATTTGATGTCCACAACAAAAGAGAAACTCTTTAGAACTGTTGTTGCAGAATACGAACAATTTTTGGCGGCTAAAAGTTTAATTCTGTTAGCCAGATAGTGAAGTCTGCTTCGTACGGTGGCGGTGTAGTTTTTGTAAAGCAAATGATTGTAATATTGTCACCCTCCTTACCGTATTTCACTCCGTTACCGTTGTTCAAATTGAGGGAAATGAATTATGGCTCTGACTAGAGAGTCATTGAGCGATTTGTCCCTCTTATAAGTGACAGTATTAGTGTAAGAGAAATTTTTATTTCCCAGCTTAGTATGTTATATCTTATGTGAAAATATGTCTGATTCACTTAGTAACAATATTCGTTGCCGTCTTTGGCTCTGAGTACGAGATTGACAAAGCACCATTACTGTGCACAAAACCTGCCTCGTGCCCAGGCTATTCTGGGATTTTTTTAAATGAGAACAAAGGACTACGAGAAGCCTAGAGAGATGGGAAGTTTCTCCGTTGCTTCTCAAACAACAAGGCGCCTGGGTGCGAGACAGGCAAAAAGGAAACTTTTGCATGCTTTAAAAGATTATTTAATGGGAGTATACAATCACGTCAAAAGAGTTGAGAACGTGGGAGCTATGTTGCAATACTAGAGAAAATTAAAAGGAATATTTCGAAAATAATTTGAAGAAACCAAACTGTAGTGGATAAATTGGGAATTAATTAACTGACCGCATTTTCGCATGATTTACAAGCATATGCCAAATGTCATATTTACATTTTCCCTCTTGTTTTTCTTCTTGATTATTCTCTTCAGTCAGTCAACAAATAAAGTGACATCATAGTGTTCTCCGTACAAATCCAGTATTTTGTCACCCGATCCATAGGTACTTCATCGTACGTAAACGAAATAAGTCTGCTCTTTTAAAAAGATAAGAAAGCAAAGTGTAATGGAAACGTTCCGGGTGGAAGCCAAAAAGAAAAGAAGAAAATAAGAAAAGAAAAAAACAATTTTCCAACCAGACAACTTTAACAAATGAAGGAATAAGGGAAGGGGCATGGAAAAGAAGGTAACACAACAACAGACCTGCCAACCCCCAAAACATGCAAATCTGGAGATTTTGAAAAAAAGCCCAGAAAAACCTGGAGATTGGGACCTCAAACCTGGAGATTTCCAAAAAAAGTGTGAAGTCAAAATAGAAAAGGTAGAATTTTCTTGTTTCAAGGTATTCTTTACCTTTTTTTGTGCTCCCTACTGTATTCTTTTGCTGCTTTTTTCTGAAGAGTCAGTTTCTGTTTTGCTGTCGATGCGAGCCGGCCATTTTGAGTAGAGACCTTAGCGCGCCACCTATGTTTCATGTACCTAGGTTTCCCTCAAACATTAGATCTGCCAAATTCAGCCATTTTCGACACAGATTTTTCAATACTAATTCAAACTACCTGAATTGTTTGGCAGTTTCAAGATTTTCTGATTCACCGTGAGAATCGTGAGACCGTGAGCTAATACCCCAAACCGTGAGAGTTGGCAGATCTGCAGTCACCGTTCAACAATTATCTCAAAAACTGAACTCACCACAGAAAAATAGGCAAAAATACGAAAAATTAACACTTTGGGCGGGAGTCGAGGGTTGGCTTGTCTGCTCACCCACTCCCCCACGTTTTCTCTTTTCCCAGAATTCAAGCTGGGCTTCCAGGAAAGTGTTGTACGCCAAGCGGAGGATTCTTGTCGTTTTCTCTTTGCTAACTATATCGATTGGGCCAAATTACTCGCTTCATATGTACGATCCTGTTGAATTGTCTTTCCACTGCCACTGCTGAATTCACCCACTCGCAGGTGAGACATATCGTTCATGTTTAAAGTGACAGCTGTTGAATTTTGCGTTCTTTTGCTTGCTGTCGAACTCACAGCGAACTCATTCCAAATATAAATCTATTCGAACGATTCATTGATACTCATTCGATTGGCTCGGTAGTTTAAATGCAGTCGAATCAAAAAAATGTTGAGACCTTATCGTAAAATTCATATTTATGGGGTAAAATCCGACATTGAAAGTGGGACAAACACAGGCCATTCTGCTGAAATAGTAATGTCTGCAAAATTAAATTCCCATCTCAACCTCTAATGTGTCAACTTCCTCGAGAATTCGTCTCCCCTGATTGATACCGTGACAGGATTCCAACATCCAATTGTCTACATGCAGTCTTCACGAAGTTCCTGACAACACTTTCTTTCGTACCTAAACTTTATTCGGTCAGAGGTATGCAAATTCACAGCCGATTGCAGACCAAGGTTTTTCAAGCATGTCATTCGTCGGCTATGTCATGATTCATACACATGACTGGTCACAAAACGGTGCCGGAAATTTGCAGAGATTCCTTTGTTATGATTGCGTATATCTCGAGCAGTTCGTGCACAAATTTCGTCATTATTTCGTGACGCATTATCCGTCTGGAACGAATTTAGGCAAACAATGTTTAGTTCTTCTGGTTATACGACGGGCACAAGGCGGATTACTAATCGAGACGAACTTCCGCTTCAGTTCATCTTGGAAGACGATCTAAGCCCGCTGGACGGATAATCCGTCTTGTGCCCGTCTTTACACGAGACAAACTATAAGACACATAACCTGACGAACTAAACATCGTTTGCCTTTAATAGTTCGTCCCAGATGGATAATGCGTCTCCAGTATGAAAACGGCCAATATGCAGAGCAAGGGCGAATTACGACACCGGGTAACGACGGCGGCTCATGATTCGCAATCTGTGATTCGTCTGCCATAACTGGCATAAAATGAATGTACCATGCCATGATTTACTATGATACCATGTATTTACTATTTTCACGGCTTTGAACTTGCAATATTGTACACCGCAAAGGAATTGTGGGTACGTTTACAAACTACCCCATGTAACATGTCCCCTTTTTTACGCTCGTGTCGTCATGGTTGCTTTAGCAGTTTTAAAAGGTGTTGACGGGCCAACGCGACTCCTGCACAGTTCGTACGTAGTATTTTCTAAGCCTTTGTAGGCTAGCTCAAACAAGAAAAGTATTGTCGCTGTATTTTTGGTGGTTCTTAGTTTATGTGTGCTTCGTGGTGTTTTTATTGTGTGGTTTTCGAAGAGAAGTTAATGGCAAAAGAAAGAAAAATGCAATCAAATTGTTCAGTCACATATCTCTCCAAGGTTTGTCCGCTTTTTGGTGAAATCCATATCATAACCCAATAACCCTTTTCTAAATGTTGTTGCCTATTTGTGGCTTATCTCTGTTATCACTTAACTCAACTAGAAAACTATACGAGAAAACATGTTTGGTTTTTTAAAAACATTTTCGATACTTTATGGAAAATGTTTATGTCTGTGTATTAACAACTTAATTTCTTGTTTCAATCAAAGAAAGTGTGAAAATTATTAAAGTTGAAATGCATGGAATATGTAACAGAATGTTGTTAGGTATGTTGATTTTAAGTGTTGAAATTTCTGACAAGTTGTTGACAGTGTAGGTTAGGTTACGGGCCTAAATCAAAGCATGCTTTAGAAAGTACGATTTATCCGGTGTTTATCTGAATCTACTTGTTATGGACCAATCGCTTCATTACAAAATGAGAGATGCTACGATAACAACATTTTGAGCACCAAAAAGATGTCGTTGTATTGGAAAGGTCACTTCGAATTTTTATTTTTCGTCTGCCGTGTAGTCAGTGGTGTGTGAAGTTGAAATTTTTTGATGCAGTGCTACTCTGACAAATTGCCAGAACTGAGGTGGGTAAAGCGTTTGGCGTGTCATTTGGGACGATGAAAAAGAATTGTAGGGTAAAAATGTTCAAAGTGTGTGAATAGCTTTTTTTGCATGTACGTGATGTATGGTAATGTGACATCGCCTGAAGTTAACAATTATGAGGTGAGATGTTAGATTTATGTTTCCTTATCTGGAACTGTTTTACGTTATTTATGTTGGAGTATATTTTTGGTGTGCTTTTTGTTTGAAAGATTTGGAGCTGTTATGTTTTTAATGTTGAACATTGAAGAAGAATAGAGCGATTTTGAATCGAGTGTCGTAAAACCGAAACCGAAGTAATTATTCTAACCAAACACAACAGGAACGAAAAACAAAATGAGCCAATGAGAAATCGAAGCAAATACAAGTAATTAGCGTTAAGCTCGGGAAAACGCGTGCAAGCAAGTCACGATTGGTTTTGGTTTTACATCTGATTGGTTTACAAAATGGCGCGAATTTCTCTGACCAATCACAGAGCGTAGTATTAACCAAAACCAAAGCAAAACGCGAATTACTTTCGACACTCAAGTGAAAACTGCGCCATAATAAAATGACAAACTATGCGAGGAAATATCAGACTTGTCAGTTATGAGAATTGTCAGAAATGTGTGAATTGTTGTGCAATTGAGCATAACTGGGGAAGTTGGTGTGGAAGGAATATTGTTTCTAGTGGTTTTCAGAGCTGTGCTGGAAGATATGATAGCAATTTATGCGATGACAACAGTGTTTGCTTCAGGCGAAGGTTTCATAAAAGAATAGTTCATAAAAGGGCTAGGGCTCCATCGAGCCCTATTGAGCTGTTACATGATTTTCAGTTTGCTGTCAAACTTGTGGATTTTGACCGATAACGTTGCAAGTGCATGTATTATGGATTGACAGCTTCACTGTGAGTGACCACAAGCAATGTTTCTTACTGTTACAAATTAGATTTTGTAAATGCCCGAACAACAGGACATTTTCTGCAATTCGGTTTCTGCAATAATAGTTTGTTTGAGCACGGTGTTCTCGTTGTGTGAATCTCCAAAACACCACCTTACATGTACTTAAATGTTTCTACTTGTAACCTTCACAAATGACACGAGCGTCACCCAAGGGGCCCTTTGATTGAGCTACTTTGTCTAAAAAATAGCCTCACAGAATTTCCCCTGGCTGCCTTGCATGTTGAAGGCGTCTTCTTCGTAGGATTGGTTGACCTAACATCTTGTAACGTTTTGTCTGCTGACTTCGCATTTGGTGAGCTCTGAATGGTGGAAGTGGCGTCTCTGACAATAGGTTGCTCTTATTTTTGACTAGGATCTTGGCGAATGAGCTTTCGATTTCGTCTACATCTACATCCAGGTCTGTACAGGTTTCCCGTTCTCTGTGTTTCAATAAGACAGGAACGTGGTCCAACTTTGAGCACACACGAACTTTTCTCCGATGGTGCATTAGGGGTTTACTCGTTGAAGGGGATACTGGTTCTCCTACTTGAACTTCTGGCCATGGTCTTACGTGCTGGTCATAAGTTCCCTGTAGCCTGAACTCGTTGTCATTTGACCTTGTGAGACACTCCTTCCGCATCCTATGGCTTAACTAACGCCTCGACTGTTGGGATGGTGGTTCTATTCCTTCTTGACATACGTTTCTGAGCAGGACTTCTGGCGTGTTTCGCCATTCCAGAAAGGCCATTTGTACATCTTTCTTATGTCGCCTAGCCTTTTTCACTAGCTTTTTCGCGATCTTGACAGCCGACTCTACTTCTCATTACTCTGACTGTGTAATGGCGAGCTGGTGGTGCGCTGAAATTTCCATTCACATGCGAATGTGTCCAACTGTGTACTTGAGTATTGAGGACCGTTATCTGTCACCATGTCCGCATAACCGTGTAGCGCAAAGTAGGACTTCGTTGCATTGATTACTGCTTCTGCAGTTGTGTCTTGTGGGAGATCTGATTAAAGGTAATCACTGTAGTCAGCGGTCACTAGGTTGTTCTCGTTTCCAAGCATGGGGAGATCTTGACCAACATTTGACCAAGGAGTGTCTGGAATCTTGTGTGTCATCAACGGTTACTTCTGTTGCCTCGCTAGAAAGTCATTACAAACTGCATAGTTTTGGACTTGGTCCTTGATTTGCTGGCCATCACATGCCTGATGTATACAAGTATCAGGTCCTAAGTGGCTAGAGTGGACTCGTGCAGTCATTTGAGGTCTTGTTGAGGTGGGGATGATCGCTTTAATTCCCTTATACAATAGTCCATCTTGCACTGTTAATTCCACTTTGTAGGTCCAATAGTCCCGAATACAGACTGAGACATTTTCTATTGAGAGTCTCAGTGGCTATCCTGTTGTGATTGTGTTCATCAGACACTGCAGTGTGGCGTCTGCAAGCGTGCAATACTTTATCTGCTAATGAGTCCCCTCTATAGGCGCATGTAGTCAACGTGAAACAGCTCCTGTTCTTGCTTGAGTTGGACGATTTGGTATTCTGGAATGTTCTTATACTGAGTTTGACCAGCTTGAATATAAGCTCTGCTCAGCGAGTCCGCAATTTACATCTGCCGAACCTGGAAGGTACGTCACACGAAGGTTGCATTTTTTCAGGCAGGGGAGCATTCTCCTTTCAGGCGCTGAATGAAGAAAATTCTGAGAAATGGGATCCAATGGCTTGTGGTCTGTCTCCACCATTGTTAAATCTCTTCCATGCAGGTACTGATTGAAGCGACTGCAAGCAAATACGATTGTCAAACACTCTTTCTCTATTTGAGCGTATCGAAGCACTACGGCACTAAATGACCGTTATGCAAATGCTACGTGCTGTCCATTCTGAAGAAAAGTGGCTCTTAAACGGGACTCTGACGTATCGCATCGGATAGGGGTTTCACTGGCTAAATCATAATACTTGAGCGGAGGTGTAGGAGCTGATCATGTTTTTGATTGCTTCAAATGCTTCTTTCTGTTGACATGAATGTGACGTCTCTCTCGATGAACTTGTGTACGGATTCAGACTCTTCTGAGAGCTTGGGCATGAATGTGGATAAATAATTGATACATCCTAGAAGGATTAGAAAGCGCTGGACAGCTTTTTTGTCGTTTGGACGAGGCACGTTTGCAATTAATTCTACTTTCATGGGATCGGGCTTCAGTCCTTCCGAAGTGAACAACTGTCCTATGTACGTAACTCGGTCTAGCCTCAACCGTAAGTTCTTCTTATTAAGCTTCAAGTTAACGCTGCGTGCACGTTTGAGCAAGTTCACTAAATTGCAGTCGTGATCTGCTAAGGCATCTTTCATACCTTCTCAGCTGCTGTAACATAAGATGTCATCTGCAACTACTTCTTCTTCATCTAGCCCTGCGAGTGCTTCATTCTGACGGCGTTGGTATTCTTCTGATGCATTGCTGATTCCTTGGGGCATTTGGAAGTGGCGTTATCGACCGAATAGGTTCCAAACGGTCATGGGGAGGGAACGTTCTTTTCGAGCGTAACTTGGTAAGAGCCATCTTTGGCATCCAACATAGTAAACACTTAAACTTTTGTTAGCTTTGGCAACACCTCATCAACAGTTGACATCTGGTACTTCGGCCTCTTGATGGCTTTATTCAAATCTCGGACGTCGATCCACACTCTTAGCTTTCCTAGCTTCTTCACTGCTACTTAACTGCTAATCCGTATTGCTGGCTCGGTCTCCTTGACAATTATGCCTTGCTTTTCTATTTCATCAATCTTTTCTTAAGCTTCTTATTGAGTGGCACTGGTACACGTCGAGGAGCATGCTGTACTGGTGTGATAGCTGGATCAACTTCAATAAATGTGGTTTTCTCCTGGTAGCCCTTGAACACGTCACTGCTTGTTGTTCAGTGAGTGAACGGACTGGTGTACCCCTAGGGATATCTAACCCTGCTTGATGCGTGTGTTACCACTGAGTGACTGACTGACCGACCGACCGACCGACTGACCGACCGACCGACCGACTAACCGACCGACCGACTGACTGTAAATGTGAAGGATCCTAATTGGGTGAGCACACTATCATTGTATTGTGGTATCTCTCAACATATCTGCAGAGGACATTGCACTGCACGTGGCTCCTGTATCTAACTGAGCTGTAACTGTAGGGGTATATTCAGTGTGAAAGGTGAGGGGTACCATGAAAGTAGATCTGCCCACGTTACAGCTGACAACTCCGACACTTCAATAATAGAGATAGAATCGTCCGATTTATCGCCATCTTCTGAAATTCTCGGCTGAGTGTCACTTGTTTGGTGTACTTTGTTGGCTGGTTTACTGGAACCCTGCTTCTTTTCGTGGCATTTCAGAGCGAAGTGGCTCTGTTTATCACACTTGTGACATGTCTTACCTGAAGCTGCGGATTTAGCTCTATCGAACGGGTGGTCATAACCACAAAACTTGCACAAGCCCTTTGCATTTGTTTTTCCTGAGTTGTTACGATTTCTTGTGTTTCCATGGCTACGACCACGCATCCTTTTTGTTTCTCTTTGCCAGAATTACGCTTCTCTACTGCTGTATGAACGGTGTTGGAAGGGTCACCTACTGCATCCTTAAACTGCTGTTTATGAACTCTAAATGATTCGCCCGCTCGAAGGGCTTCAACAGGTCTCGCTAAACTTGGCACTAGACGGTCACTAGTGTTAGAATCTCGGTGGTCAATAACTAAACTGTCAGGATTAAGCTTTCACTACAGTCTCAATTGTGGGTACGTTTACAAACTACTTCATGCAACATTTTCCATGCCATGTCTGCCCTGAAATGTTTTTACTGAGGAAACGGTTCTACAAATATAACCAATTCCAAAGAAGTAAAAGATCTACTACTTTCCTTCAACGCTCTGAGATTATGAGTGAATCATGACGGGCGAACCTGGGTGTGCACAAAGCAGTCAAATCGGCTATTCCGAGGGTCCAAAGTACACCTTTTCCATCGCTCATCTCGCTGATATTTGTCGCCTTATCCCGCCATCTCGCCACTCTAAAAAACATTTTCAGTTATTTAGCTTGAAGATGGTTTAGTTTATTTAAGGAACACAAAACCAAATAAGCGTACCAACCATTTTGCTCAACAATTTTACTGAGAGCAATACTGGAAGTGCAGGCGACATTTTGTGAAATTTTTGATATCTATTTCTCCCTTGTTACTTGTTTCTTTTTGTCTGTCAGTCTGTCTGTTTGTCCTTTCCCTCCCTTTTTCCTTCTTTTTCCTAAGGGGCTGGGGAGGGGGGGGGGGGGTGCATTCTGACACACATTCTTACACCAAAAGGTCCTGTAAACCAATTCATTTTAACCGTTTACAGAACGTTTTCTTCTTTCAAGAAAAACAATTTTAACTGCAAGAAACAATGAATCTGAACGGTGATAATAAAATAAGAAATAAATCAGCGATCATACGCCGATAGTTCGGTGTGAAAACCGAAGACCACAACAGGTCACACTCAACATTTCTTTATAGTTGTTGCAATGTGGACGATGTCAAATGGTAATGCATCATTGAATAGCCATGCATATATGTAACAATAACAAAAGATGCACTCCAAGAAAGGCAATGTAATTTTATTTTATCATGCATGAGTATCAATCAGTTGAAATACACAAATCGCCATCCAATATACGCCATCCAACTCGTCTGCGAACAGACAAAATCAGTTGCCTATTCTGTCAGATATTATTTGGTATTTGTGACAGCTTTATGACTTCCACTTTGCCTTTGTTTGAACGGTTTAGGTTTTCTGGAGAATTGTCGTAATTATGGCAGCACCAGCAGTATTATCCACGCCAGAGACGACCAATTATGCCCGGCTGTGTCGCCTTCTCGTAGACGTTGGTTCCCAGGCCTTGAGGGACACATTTGATCAATTCTACTCTTCAGGAAATCTTCACTCGTTCTTGGCTGCTCACCTCTCTACACTGACATCTCTTAGAAAAAAAAGAATCCTTAATCCAAACCAGTGGGGTAAACTGTTCCCTGCTGTACCTTCTACAGTATCATCAGCTAGTTTTGATATCACTCTGCTAAACGTTCTACTGAGAAACATATGTGGGTTGAGTCCACCTGCATCAACGGGTTCATGGGACGCACTTCCACCTGGAACAGATAAACGTCGTGAAGCTGACATTGTCCGTGTCAAGTATTTTCGAAATACTGTGTATGGTCACGCTGAGAAGGCCTCTGTTGATGCTGCAACATTCAGTAGTCTTTGGAAGGACATCCGGGATGCACTCGTGAGATTAGGAGGAGCAGGTTATTCGACTGCTATTACCAAGCTTGAGACTGAATGCATGGATCCTGATATTGAAGAACATTACAAAGAACTTCTCAAGGAGTGGAAAAACGACGAGGACAACATTAAAGGCAAGATTGAAGAGCTGAATAAGAAATTTGATGATTTAAAACAGACCTTTAAAGATGAAGGAACAGGTAAGCCACACTTTTAAGTGACCTGTTTCTAAGTTTCCTCCAAATGTCTTCATTAACTTTGTTGATAAGTTACTATTGATATTGAAGTTCGTTTGGAAACCTGGAGACGACCTGTTATCAACACAGTGTGGTTTAAAAAACATCTAATTAATTCTGCTATCCACGCGCCGTCAATTGCTCTAACATTGTAGTTTTCCACGGGTACAAATGCCCTCTTTTAAGGTAACGTTAAGTTGAAGGGACGTCATCAGATATTCTTAATGCCTAAGTAACTTAATAGCTGGTATAAAATAATCAGGGGAAAACGTAACAAGTGTTGCCTAACCACTAGCATTTACGGGAAACAATGAGTCAGATACTTTTTCATCACCAATTCAAGCTTGGGGTACCCTGGGTACCAAAGTTTTTTAAAGGCACTTTCATGAAGTGGTGTGCCGAAGGTGTGATTTTCCATTTTGGTTGAAAATTGATGGCCTTTCTTTCCTCTTTAAAGACAAACTAGAGTTGCTGAACAAGAAACTGGATTATTTGACAAAGAAAGGTACGTATTTTCCCGATTCCCGATTGGTAGCAAAGTCTTTTTCTTCGTCTTTCAATCTTCTATTTGTCTACGTATTATTGCATTTGATGAAAACAACACTGGTAAACATAAAAAAATTGCGTTTGCTCCTTCTTGCAGCAATAGCAGGATTTAGTAAATAGCTTTTGCTTCTGTGCATCATGAATTTATAATGACTGTTGGCGTTTTTTCCATGTCCCATGAAGAGTACTAACACCATTAATTGATCAACTGATGCTATAAATGTCTAAATATAAAGTCAACTTTAGTAGCTAGTTTTTACAACTAATTTGAAAGTGAGAAATTATCGTTTTTCACGAGAACACGTTGTGCTGTCGATGCTGCTAAAAGAAAACCGATCACGGTAAAAACCTGACAAGGCGAACCATTAATTGTTTGAAATTAACCAAGATTGGCTTATTTTGGTTTTCAATTCATAGGATCATTTAAGGCTTCTAGCCTGAATTATGTTCTTGTATCACAAGAAATACGAAAGTAGTACATATACCTGTAGAGAACTCTGGTCAATCTCTCCATGTGGAATTTGTAAAAACATCTTGTTACAAGTTATTTATCATGTTGTTTGACATGACCAAAAAATGAGACACTTAAGGTTTAAAAATCATTTTCGAGAGCGCAATGTTTTCTCGTCTACCAGCTACATGTTTCTTTTCTGTTCGTACTATAAGTTATTGGCTGAAGTAAGTTTTTTCACTTTGCTTAAAGAAATGAACAGAAACAAACCCAGAAGTGAGTTACCAGAAGAAGAGTCCAATGTACACGGCCACACAAAGGAAGTGGATATCATTGTTGGAGCACTCTCAGATAGCAGCAGCTCAGCAGTAGCAGGAGTCCTTGTCAGTGGAATAGCGGGAGTAGGAAAATCCACCGTTGCCATTCAAGCTGGGCACGAGCTTAAACGCAAGTTTGAAAGCATCGTTAAGTTTTGTTCTCTTAGAGGCGCTTCCTCAAGTAAAGAGGAAAGTGAAGAAGAGGGCGAGTTAAGAGAAATTTTGAATGTGTGTGTACCGGACCATCAACAAAGCAGCGAGAACCCTAGACATGTTTTGCTCAACTGGTGCAGGCGCCTTGAATACGAGCTGATACTTATCCTAGACAATACGGAGGATGCTATGGAATATCCTACTAGAGACTCTTTCATTCAACTGTTAAAAGCTATGAGAAGGTGTTCGGAGTGCAAAATTAAATTCTTGATTACTTCAAGACGGTCGGACATTCACAGTGCCACAACAGGATTGAATATTAAGGCTGTCAATTTAGGTCCTTTGGATCCAAAAGAGAGCGTCGAAGTTCTAAAGAGTGGTGCTAATTTGCCGCCTGATACTGAGCCGGATACACAAGGAAAAATGGGCAAGATAGCTGAACTCTGTGAGAACATTCCACTTGCCCTGCGGCTAGCAGGACCTCTGCTTTCACTGGAATCTGAATATACTTTTGACGAACTAATACACCAACTTCAAAAGAACCCAATAAAAACACTTGGTCGTGAACGAATGATGGAACTGGCTTTTGAAAAACTAGACGAGCCTTTGAAACATGCGTTAATTTGCTTGTCAGTGTTTGCTCGATCTTTTGACAGGGAGGCAGCCACAGCATTATTGGGTGTTAATTATGCTGAGCATTTGGAAAAGTTAAAGCAGCGATGCCTGATCCAGAAGCAGCAGAATCGATACCTCATTCACTTACTGATTAGAGGTTATGCAAAACAGATTGGAGAAGGGGAAAAATTTCGCCCCATCTTACTTCTTGGCCAAAGAAGATTTCATGAGTACTTTTTGTCTCTGGTGTTAAGGAACGCCAAGAAATATTGGGGGAAAAACACATGCAAGGAATCGTTCCGTCTATTTAATGAAGAAATGCTTAATCTTGAATCCACTCTTAGAGACGTTGGTGGCCAGAAAATCGTAAATTGTAAGGAACTGGAAGATGTGGTGAATTCAGTTCAATTGGTGGCACCTTACATTGAATATTGTGTTCCCTTCAAGCTTTATGATGACTTTCTCAGCGGTCTTTTACATTTTACTGAAATCCAAGAGAAGAAAACTAACCAAGTGGAGATTTTGTTCCTCCTTTATCATGAATCAAGAAAACATGGTGGCAGTAATGAGCAGAAATCCCAAGAATTAATACGCCAAGCCGTCAAACTGCACGATGACAATCACCCCCTTTTTCAGCAAGACGGCTTGTCTGAAGTTTGTTATTTGTACCACTATGGCAGATATCTCTCACAAGACTGTGATAAAAGAGAGGAAGCACAATCTAAGCTAAAAGAAGCAATCTCGATTTATGAGATTTGTGAAAAGGGAAACCACGATCTCTCCTTTGATATAAAGGCCAAAATTCTCGGGCAAATGGGGCATAATGCAAAACTTCATAAAGAACACACAAGGAAAGAGGAGGCTCTTGAAAACTATAGAGAAGCACTGCGTTTTCGCCAGATCCATTATGGGCAGCATCTTTTAACTGCGTTTGCACATAAAGACCTGGCGGATTATTATTTGTATATATATGAATACGGCAAGGCAGAAGAACACTACCTTAAGGCAATTCAAGTTTTGGAAGCCATGGAAAAAGTGGAACAAAAAGAGGCGATTCCTATCTTCAAAAACTTTGGAATATGCTATCAAAAGAGAGGCAATTTTGTCCATTCTCGAAGAATGTTCGAGAAAGGAAGTGGTGTTGCTGATGACACTCTAGAGGGAAACCACAAATGGAAGGTTTGGATTAAGACATACTTGGCACTGCTTCTGTATAAAGAGTATCCTGATGAAGTTAGTACAGCGGATGAAATTGCAAAGGAAGTTCTTCAAATGGGCAAAGAACTTGGACTGCCAAAGTGGCCTGAAAAGGAAGAACTTGAAAAATTCTACAGTATGGATTAAACATGTTATGAACACTGCTTGGGTTGCGTTTTAATAATGTATACAAAATCAAGGACAAAGACAGTTGACAGTTGACTATTCTAATACTTCCAGAAGAGTATTTACGAGTTTGCAAGTTGTTCCTTATTCACTGCCTGCCTTTTTTTCTAACTTTCATCTTTAATCTTTACCCAATTTGCTTTGCTTTCGATTTTCTTAAAAGCTAGCGAAATATGGGTTTCTGCAGGCTATTTAAAACATAAGAAACGCTAATAAGGGAAGAAAGTGAGTTTTTTAAATTTCTGTAAACTATCAGTTTCAATAAGCTATGAGTTCAGTTTAAAATACGCATGGCAAGAGGTTAGAATAGTCAAGTTCATTTACATGTAAGTCCGTTTCAAACAAACTTGAGTGTAGAACTCTTCCCTACCCATCAAAGTGCCAAAAGGTTTTCAGGCTTACAATGCAAAAATACATAGGGACACCCCAACCGCTGCTAAACAGTTTAAAATTATCCGAATTTTTTGTGCCACCTATTTTGGTCGCAGATTTTCGAACATTTTAAAAATATGTAAATTTTAACATTATAAACGTCCGGTTATGCGTACGCTCTGCCTTTCTGCGTTAATGGCAAGACATGACCAGCTCGGTAAAGATTACTAAATTTACCGGTTTTAGTTCAAAATGCCGACCTGGTGCACTCTAGAAGTCAAAACAACAAAAATTTCGGTAAATACCAATACTTAAATACAATATTTGTGACGCTTCATAGCAAGTAAGGTAAGGGAAGAAAAAAGACACTTGGGAATTTATAACGAATTTTTATTCCCTTCCCCCACCCTTCAGTTATTCTTTTCTACTGTTTTTAGTCACAGAAGATCAGAGACAGTCATTTGAAAGAAAAATAAGCATAAAAGAGTAACACGACGTTTCCACGACTCCATGTTTTCTTTTTCATATGTAAACTTGTCACGAGACGTCGTGTTACTCTGTTATCACTCATTGTTTTGGACTGCCAGTAAGTAAACGTCTCTGCGTACCTTACTGTTGTACGCAACGAAGGGGCCGGCGATTTGGAACTGAATATTTCAGCATTCCAGAATACGACAAAAAAGTGCTAAGTTGATACTACAAATGCAATCGAATCATAACCGAAAGGGCACATCATGAATGATTACCATGTTTATTGGCCTTTATAGGGCGCGTTTTCTTGGTCTTGTCTGGAATAAGAATAAGAAGAATGGGAATGATCACAACTTATTACTAGTGGAATATGAAACAAGAAAAAAAAACGAGCTTTCCAAAAATGGACTGAAAAATTCACCGTTTTTTTTTTTTGTAATTAATTTTCGCGGATGCGCTGTTGTTTTGGTCAGCCATTTTGTTACTGCCAAATGATTGACAACTTTGTCACTGCTCATTCTGTTCATTCAGCTCCAAATAGCAGAATACATGGAATGGAATAAACTGCCATTCTAACTATTCCGGAATGAAAAGGGGTAATAAAAGACGTGCCAAAAAGCCATTCCAAGTATTCTCATTCCGGGAGATTCCTGGAAAACGCGCCCTGTTTCTGTAACCTTGTAAAACTTGCGCGGTATTGACTGAACAGAGACTTAACTAAAAGCAGTAAACTTAGTACAGGTACTCGTATGAGTGTGGGTGCAATTAAGGGTTTACTACTCATTTAGAGGGGTTTTCAACGGAGTTTTGTCAAAACAAAACCAAAGCAATTACCTGGGCGAATCACTGCAATCGTAAACAATGCAATGAACCAATCAGAACTCGAAGCAATTAAATGTAACAGGCGTCGAGTGCGGCGACAAAATGAGTGCGAGCAGGTTATGTTTGTTTTTTTGTTCTGATTGGTCTAGAAAGTGGTGGGAGTATTTTTTTAACCAATCACAAAGTGTAGTAAGGGGAAACCAAACCAAACATATGACTGAAAATAATTGTTGGCCGGTGCATGGACATGAGGCGCAGGAAAGTAATTCTGTTGCCTTAGTTTTTGAAAGGAGAGCAAGGATTGATAAATTACACTTGATTTAAAACACCTCTGGGTTCCTAAACATTTTTTACAGTCAAAATGGAACCCAAAAGTAGAACAGGCGCTGAAGTATAATAACAAGCGTGTAAATCAGCCTTAAAACTTCATGTCGCTTTTTCATCGACAAATGTAAATAATTGAGTTATAGTTTACTCAGACTGCGAATAATAAAAGGAAAACTTCATCCCCTGTCGCTTTTCATTTTTCGTTAGTTTTCTTCTGGTTGATTTGTTCTGGAAACGAAACAGGAAAGAATCGTACTATCAGCCGCTAGCTATGGCAAGTAACGGTCATGAAATGTAGGTTTGTTCATTTTTCGTTCCACTGTTCGCCACACCCTACCTGATCCGATCTTTTCGGCAAGGTATGTGCGAATAAGACTTGTCAAAGTCCTCTTGTGTGGGGGGGAGGACCCCTTCAGGTAACATTTATCATTTTCATCCAGGAAAAGCAATGTGAAATTTGCTCGAAGCCTTTCTATTCACTTGTGATGATTTTTCTTCTTCTTTTTAAGATTTTTTCTTGTTTGTTTGTTTGTTTGTTTCTTTGTTTGAACAATGCATCGCACTTTTGACTACAGTCATTCCGCCTGGGTATTCCACATGCATTTCCTTGGACGCAAATTGTGGTTCAATTGGTCCTAAGGTAGCCAAGCCGTGTGAAATAGAATAATAAGCGCAAAAAGCACAAGTCGAATTAAAAGGACAGTATATTTAGTCTTTTTATTTTTGTTCTTTATTTTTCAGCTGTTCAATGTCAATTTATTGCCCTCTAATACAGTATTACTGCTAAAAGGCCACATGTGTAAACTTCTGTTAGGTATACTAAGGTATATATAGAGGATATTACACGACGGCGCGAAGATATGAATTTTATTTTCGAGTGGTATAAACAATAGTTTACGAACGAGCGCAGCGAGTGCGCAAAATATTGTTTCTAACCATGAAAAAATAAAATTCATATCTTCAAGCCGCCGTGTAATTTTGTTTTTATTGTATAGACAAGAGTGCTTTTGCACAAAAGGCAGTGTAAAAGCGGGAAATGACGTCAGCGATATCCTCACTGGTGAGGATATGAAAAATACGCCACTCGAGTCTCGGATGCAGCTTCTTATGAACTTTATGAGTGGTATATTTTCCATTAAAACACTCTTGTCTATATAATAAATACAGTTATTAAATTCTCAATCTCGGTTATTAAATTTCTAGCTGTCTCATTGTTTCACCGCACACATGTTATCAGCAAATAACTCGGCTAGGAAATTGAATGCCACGTCAAGTACCACGGCCTTCAAATCTTTGCGCCGAGAAGCCGAAGAAATTGAGGAATGATTGCCGAAGTTGATAGATCAATATAAGAAAACAATGTTTCCAATCACACTTGTTATTCCACTTGTTAAAAATGTATGTATGAGTCAGTTGCTTTGAACATGATTCTTCTATCAGTAATTTGATTTGCACGCTTGTTCTAGTATGTTTTACTTATATTCTGACAGCTATGTTTTTACATTTGTCTTTTTCTTTAACTCATTATATCGCGTGGGTGCGTTTTCTTGGTCTCTTCTGAAATGCGAATAGCCAGAATGGGAATGACCAGAATTGTTGGAGTGTCAAGCAAGAAAGAAACGGTCGTTCCAAAAATGGGCTGAAATTAAATTTCCACGGGTTTTTTTCCTAAGGCTGGGGGCCAATTTAAATTTACCTCGGATGCGTTGTTGTTTCGGCCAACAATTTTTTTTATTGTGGAGTGACTGATAACCTTTTTCGTGATGCTCATTCTGTTCAAGAACAGGTAATAAAAAAAGCGCTAAAAAGCTATTCCAAGTATTCTCATTCCAGAATGTTTTCCAAAAAACGCGTCCTTTGTGAAGGAGTGGAGCGGTTGGCCTAATAAGGGACTTGTTGTAGAGTAGATCATTAGATCATTATTCACCTACCGCTAAGTAGCTAAGGGTTCCATTAGTCCAGCATAACTGATCTCGTGTCTGAACAACGGTGAAGAGCCTACCCGGCTATACCAGTTACAGATATAACACAAGTAAGAGAATTGGAAGCAGATGATCTGCTTTTACTAATTTACTTCAGTTTCAGTTTATACGAGCCACTTCACCTGATGGGAATTAAATCATCTTGAAAGAATCAACAGTAACTTACTTTACCAAGAGAGGATAAAGGGTAAGAGAGCTACTCCTTCATGTAGGCCCTATCCCCATCCTAGTCCCCCTCAAGGAAAATTTAAGGTGGCTCTGAACCCCTTCCGACAATTTTTTGGAACTTTGCAGAAAGTTTTACTTTAAGAAGCTAATTACAATTCGATAATAAAAATTGGGTCACCGAGCTCGTTTCTGAGTTATAAGTACTTAAAGCTGAAATTAAGGGCGTCAGTTAACAGGTTAAACTGTTACTCTGGTAACCAGTTACATCACGAAAATGTCCATTTATCTTGTTCACCATTGACTGAGTATTTGTTTGATACCAAAATTGTAGCATCAACTGTTAAAGGTTGGTAGTAACGGTCCATTAAAGTATAAGTACTGGAAATTACTGGAAACTATTGCGAGCCACCTTAAGAGGGATTACGAAGGGGATAGGGCCTATGTGGGGGATTAACTCTCTTACCCCTTTATCCTTCTTGACTTTACTTGTTATACACTACGTATCTGAATGTAAATAAGTATGAGGTTAATTAAGGACATCTTCCTCGGTCTTGATACCAAGTGTCCTACGTGTTATTAACATGTATCTATCATAGAGGTCCATCGGAACTGACGGCGACCAACCCGAATGACTAATCAAATAAATGACTTGGTCACCATACTCGTTAATTATTCTCTCAACGTTTCTTAATTCCATGTTGATAGAGAAGCTTGGATCGTCAGGTTTTTCAACTGAAATTTTGTATGCCCCTGTTACAGAACCCTGTTTTAAAGTAAGGGTCACCGTTTCACCATCAACACCACCTGGCTCAAGAAAATACTTGTCACTAATAATCACGATATTTTGTCCACCCTTCATGTCAACTACGAAGTCGGCAGAAGTTTGAGTCTGGTCTGTTTGCCATTTCAAGAGTAACAACTCGTTTCTATCGTAGAAATCGAGACTTGGAAAAGGGGGGAAATTTAAAGTTAATAGGTCGAAATTATATCCCCAAGGAGATATGTGTGCGTAATCAATCGGTCGGGGATTGGCATCGTTGACGAAAAGGCTTCCTGTAGTCTCTATTTCTAGCTCCACTTCAATCACAGGCCGCCCACGATTACTGTAAACGATCAGTTTTTTGTACCGTAAAACAATATTTTTGGGATCAATATTGTTGGCGTCCGTAGTTTTTAAGTTAATTTTTGGAGGTTGTGTGCTTTTGTCAATGATTTGAAATTTCCGAGCATACGGCTTATTTTGATTTAAATCATCGTAATTAAATTCGTACGTATTGCTTCCAGATGTTTGAACGACCTTGAATTCAACCCTATGGTGTCCTGTGTAAAGTATGATGTGGTCATCAAAAGGCGAGCCGTTAAGAAGCCAAACATTTTTCACCGTGCCAAGAGTGTGTGTGTTTCTATTCGCTTCGTGGTAATATTTCAAAACACCCGTTTTAGAATCAAAGAAGACACCTTTGATGTCTTCTCTGTCCTTCGAAATCCCTTGAAAAGAAAGGACATTTCGTCCAGATCCCAAGTTAGCTGTGAATAAATTGGCGTAATCACTATGAAACTCTCCTATCATACCATTTATATTTAAGCAGTCACTTCCGTCACCTGTGTTAATTGTTATTTCCCCCCATTTCCTAAACTTCCTATAATCGCCAATACTAATGACGTCATTTTGTGGGGTATCTGCTGGAATATGTGTATTGATATTTATACGATTTAACTCTTCCTCTGAAACAAACTCTGAATTAACAAAAACATGAACACCCCCGTACGAAGTGCCTTCTTTAAATTTTCCAGAAAAATCGAAACCAACAAACCCGATAGTTTTACCCCAGCCAGTTTGACTTGATGCTAGAGGCATTTTGGGGCTTGGTATTCCTCGGAAGTTACCCATACAAATGTATGTCCCATTCGTTAACTCCTTCTTAGCGACAGATAAATCATTTATGTTTGAACCTACGAATTTTCGGAGGTGCAGAGAATTTTTGAACTGTGGACAGCGGGATCGGTGATCACCTCCAGTCCCTGTAAAGTAATAACAATCAAACATGTCCAATGCGCCCTTCTGTGCTGCTACGACCGAAGCGGCTTGGTTGTTGGCATAGACATCAGTGTATGGCGATCCCACTTTCTCCAAGAATTCCATCCGTTTGTCGATTTGGGCAACACAAGCGTCCCTCAGGTTTCTAAGTTCTCTAAGTCTTGCCCTGTATTCCTCGACTGCCTGTTTATCATAACCTGGCCCTCCAAAAAGCTCGATCAGCGTTGCAGCAATTCCGAGTAAGGCCCCAGCTATCGCTCCAACTGGCCCAAGGACAGCGGATCCTGTTATTATGGCAGCAAAGAAAGTTGTGAGTCCAACTACTCCAGCAGCGATACTTAACGAAGCGGCAGCGATGCCAGCGGGATTGTTATCTCTGATGGCCATTTCCAGTCCCCAGATGTTTAGACCAATGGTTAAGGTATCAGTGAGTGGCCCAAGCACTTTAAACACCGATGTTCCCTTCAACCACTTGGTGGCTTTAGTGAAAGCCTTGCCAACTTTGCTTAAACGAGGAAACTTCTCGGCATCCAACTTGAGCGCATTCTTCAAAGCATCCTTGGCCTTTCGGATGGTGTTTTTGTCAACACTTTCACTGGCGGCCTTTGCAGCTTCATCCTTTAGTACCTTGTTGTAGGTTTCCCAAGCCTGTCTGGTGCCTGCAAACTCTGTTTTGGTTTTGACGTATTCTGTGATTTCTTCCGCAACAGGCAAAACTGCTCCCCCTCCAACATCCAGCAGAGCTAATGTTAGAGCTGTTTGAGCAAGAGACTCTTTGGCTTCCTCTAGCTTTTCTTGTTCAAGAAGCGATAACGTGGCGACGGTACGCGACCTCGAATAAGTGCCAAGGAGGGTATCCGATCCGGCAGCCACCTTAGCGAACCTTGTAGCTGCGGTTTTGAACGAACCTGACGCAGTCGAGCAGCAAAGAATTCCGAGAAACAAAATTAGGAACAATTTAGAAGCCATGCTTCTTTTTCGTCTCGGTTAAGATGAGCCACTAAGCTGAGCTGCAAAATGTAATAGTAAAATCACAGCTTATTTGGGGTTATTAAAGCTTAAGATCTGGGGAATAAAGCATCCAGTAATGTAAAATCAGTATCGTACATTACAAATTGCCTGATCTGTTATCAAGTTTTCTTTATTGCAGAACGGAAGCTGTGAGAATCGACGGGAATCGACGGGTAATTTGCACAAATCATGTAACACTAACAAAAGGAGTAAACAGGTGGAGAAAGCGACTTGTCCACATTTTAGTGTTATGAGTCAATGGCAGTTACCACATAAAAACAACCTAACAAATCAACACCAGAGTTAGGACGCTTTAGAAAACAGAGGCAAACAGAACCCACTGAAAGGCGGACAGATATGGGTATGTTGAGATAATAAGGTACAGAGACAATAATGAGTTCACGATACTATTTTTAGTAATTATTAATATGAGGGACGCTTAGCTTGTGTAACTTAAACAGAAAGTAAACATTGGAAACGGGTTTGGCATGCGACAGAAATATAAACAAAACACTGAATGGTAATGTCCATAAGTTATTGTGTTATAGAAATGCAGAAGTGACGGTGGAAAAAACCAGGAAAGAAAAAGTGTTGCAATATGACCGGCTTGAATCCAAAAACTTGAAATATGACAAAAAAGACCAAGTGATAGTTGCAATTAGTTACACTTAAATTTGTACGATTTTCAAGCATAATCATCCTAACCGATTTAACAATTGCTTGAGATATATTTCAAACAAAACTCCGAAACAACGCACTTTTAAAATCTGACCAATTCACGGTACCCGTCACAATTTTTAAACTAAATTAAACCGACCGACAGGAAACAGTTTTTTCTGTTTAACTTAATTTAATTGCCGATTGTTGTTCGGAAGTAAAGATTCAAAATACTGGATTTAAAGTTAACTAGCATATTATCACGTACTTGAAATGAAAATGTGTGAAGCAAATTTTTTTCAAGACTGTAGATTCACGAAAGTCGTTACGTACTTAAATACAAGTAGCTTTTAAGTAGAAAACAACTTTGTTGTGTTTGTAATTTGCGAAACGTAGAGATAATGGGTCACCCCTAGTTCCTAGGAGAACTGAAAAGAGCAAGTGTTTTAACACAGATGTAGGTGCTGAATATCAAGTTCAAACATTTTTTTGTGTTTGGAACTGATAGACTATATGGAATGACATAAAAGAAGGAAAAATCACAAGATATTTATACCAGTACGTAGCATACACTCACTACATTAACAATTTCCTAACCTGATTCCAAGGCTAAAAGAAAAACGTCTGTATTTGATCTGCTCTTCTGTGGGAAATGAGAGACAGTAGTTACAACAACTGTTTCTGTCTTATCTCGTTAAATTATTGAAGAGGTTTTACCTTGGCCCTGACGCTTCATGCCCCATCAACTCCTAATTCAAATAGTGTTAACATTACGTCCTCATATCAGGACATGTTCTTTTATACGCAACGCCCGGGACAACGGTTCTCAACCAATGAGCAGGGTAGAATTCTGACCTAGTTCTTGAAAAACAAGTACCATTTGTTTAACGCCAACAAGCCTCATCGATCCACCTGCTTAACCTGTGTCATCGTCACAAGTTGAGCGACAATCTTCTGAAGGTGCCTGGCTATAAAATGAATGTGACAGTGTCTACTACGAAAGAAAACCAAGCCTGAAAAAAAACTACAATCCCTTGTGAATTATTAAATTGACATCAGACTGTTTTGGCTTTCTTTGATGTACTCTAACTATCGCTGTGATTAATGATTGATGACGTTTGTTGAATTCGCGGGGAAAGCGAAACACAACTCTTTTCGTTTGCCTAGAGAACACACGGAAAATCTACTTATGGAAATATTTTTTGTTGAATGAAGGAATTTCAGGTGATGAAGAAGGGAAAAAGTGAAAAGTGCTTGGTCAACTCGTGTTTTTATCAGGAGTTAGAATTCCTAATTACACAGTCACGGCCTTGGCATGAGATCATAATCTACTGTCTCTGGCGGCAAATGAATAAGGGGGTTAATTTCTCAAGAAACTGTGGTGTTGCGTCGGTGTACATGAAAACACGAAAACTTGGTTCATCACATCTGTTCATACGGGCGAATTCGCAACCGTAAAAAAATTGAAAGCTGACGTTTCGAACCTTAGCCCTTTGTCAGAGCGAATCCAATCTGGCGGCAGTGGGCAATTTTGATGCGGGCTTTCTCTGACTTGCCAACCTCCACCAAGAAGACAGCGTCTACTTTATACTTGCCAATGAAGGTGTTGTGTTCTTCAGTTACAGCATGCTCGTCCCCAGAGGCCGCGATCCTTGTGGTCATCACCACGGATCGAGACCTCTGGCAGGGACCGAAGCAGGAAGTCTGCGAATCACGGACTTCCGGCTTTTGTGCGCAGCCTCAGAAATTTGAAACAATAACGGTTACCATCTGTTACAAAAATGGGCAGCCATTGCGCTTGCGTGTTACCCTGGCCCCTGCCAGAGGTCTCGATCCGTGGCGCTGGCCAATGTAAAAGGATCGCAGCTCTGGGGACGAGAATGCAGTTACAGTCCTTGTGAGGCCTATTTTTTTTTTCCATTCCGAATCAGCTAGCAGGATAGAACGAACGCGTTTAAGAAAGTCTTGGTAACTGACAGCATCCATGTTGTGTCCAGGGAAAAATTCCATTTGAGCTTCTTTTCTCGATCTAAAATTACATTTTTCTTTCCGTTGTCCTCTGAAAACGTTTTCTTTTTTAATTTTCTTGCGTCTGCTGTAGACGTTGGCTATTTTTGAGTTGTTCTCAGGTTAGTTTTTTTATATCGCCACTAAACACTAAGGCCTCAAGGACCATGGTGAATTTGTTACAAAGCCGGCAATGACTGAATGACTCGGTTTTAAATGACTGCAATGACTGGATTGTGATGCAGCCGGCTTTCATGTTTAAGTCGTACAGCAGCTGCTGATACTCCTTATAAGACTTATAAGAATAATACCTTGGTGCGATCAGGTTTGATTCATTCCAACTTTATGAGAAGTTGTGTAGTTTTACAGTTGTGGTTACTATTTAGCAGAACAGATCGACGAAGCAGTCGGCAGAATTCGGGGATAGATCTCAGGAAGCTATTCCGCTAACGTACGTTCACTTTTGGGTAAGTGAACCCAGCTCGACCTCCGGCCGTTTTGTGCGCCCGCGTTCCTTCGCGCACACGTTGTTGGGAGGAGGATGAAACCAGACTCCCTCAAACGGCTGAAAATCGAGCCTAGCTTATGGGTTAAAGGAAAATGTCGTGGGGATTTTTGCGTTTGGGGGTGAAAATCTTTTCTCGTACACAGAATACTCCTAGAACGTCAAGAAGAAGGAAATCAAATGATTTTCTCAAAGGAGGAACGCTCATAGTCTCTAGCGATTTTTCCAAGAAACAAAGGAAATTAAAACTTGAAAACAACAGCCTGATGTTTTTCAAGTTACAATCCATTTCCATCACAGCGATCCGCCGCCAGACGCACTTAATTGTGGTCCCAGAAAACTGGTACAGTAGTTTTGAACGAAAATCAGCCAGTATTTTCCGGTTTCCTCTGATTAAAATATGTCTTTCAGCTTTTCGAAGTTGTTCTAAAAATTGGTGAAAGTGTCCCTTTCAGGCGCAATGAATACATCCGAGATAATTAAAGTACATTATTCAGAAATCGTTAACATTTGTTATGCCGTCAGTACCTATGTCGGTTAACCACGGGTTTCTCCCTTGTCATGGGAAGGATTACTACGTGAAGTAAAACTGTCAAAAGAATACCTTGCATAGACTTTAAAAAAATAGCATTTACTAAGTGTAAATAGAGTATGCTGCCCAGTTACCGACCAGTTCCAATATCACAAAAATTTGCCCTTGGAAATTGGTGGCGTGCTATTAAGTATTCCAAAAATTCCAATTACAAACGGTTGTTACATGCAATATCAGGGAAGGCGGAGCCTATTTTCAACTGATGGAGGCGCGAGTTTGTAGGGGGGTCTGGGCAGGAGCCCATTACCCGGAGCGTCCAACTGCCATAAATTCGTGCAACAGCGTTTTTACAAGTAGGTTTATTTTGAGATAAGCCTTTCCCGCGAAAACAACTGTTTCCGATGACGTCTCATTAAATCTAAGCTACTACTTCCCTTGTAAATACTGAAATTATCGCTTGAAATACTGTCAGAACACTCCGATAAAGATTCCTCACTGGTCACTGGTATCCGTTATGTTTATTTCCAGCGTAGACGAGTTGTCGTAATTTCGTACTCAGTCTATTATTAAATTACGCAATCGCTTTTTGATTGGCTATTTCAACCAATTCGCGGGAAAAGCTTATCTAAAAATAAATTTACTTGTGAAAATGCCGTTTCACAGACGCAGTATGGAAGTTGGACGCTCCGGGTAATGGGCTCCTGGGTCTGGGGGCATCTTCCCCAAAAAATTTTCAGCATTCTGAAATGGTATTTCAACATTCTCCATATTTCTTTAAAAATCAACCTGGATAAAGTGTAAAATGACAGGGCTTGTGATCTGTTCTGAAACAGGAGTGGGGTTGATAAGCTGATTGTGATTGAGGATAGAGCGGCGATGTTCACCAAAGCGTTCATTAACCTTAAGTTGGCGCTTTGTTTCTCCGATGTACTGTATAGCGCATTTCTTGCACTCAATAAAGTATATAAAGTTTTTAGATTTACAACTTAAGGAGTCAGAACATCTTAACCAACCTGGCCACTCCATCAACGACGTCCTCCGTGTTCGGCTTGAACTTATCCAGGCCCATGCACCTTATTGATAGAGCCATGACACTTGAACCTCGTGGTATAAATAGACGCGATGAACTTAATTTAGTTACTTTTCAATTTCTCTTAGCCTATCATTTTCTGCTATACTGTATTTCAAAACCCGTATATGTAACGGTCATCTTGTAGTTGTATTCACTTTTCTTTTTTAGCCCCCGAAGAAGGGGTTTGTTTTGCAAACCGAAATATCGGGCAAATATATCACTTTAGTCGGGACACTTCGTGCTAAATACATCAAGGATGTCTACAAAAAAGTTCGTGTTTTGGGCCTGGGTCGACAAAAAATCAATATGGCGGACAGCACGAAGTCGCCTGGAGTGGTGGAAGGTGAGAAAACGCACTCAGTATTCTATATCTTTACACAGTGTCTTCTTCTGTAATAACCTAACGTGTTATGGGGAATGCAGGTGTCGATATATTAGCAAATAATTAACAAAGCGACAGCAAAATTGCCATTTTCAGCCAATAGTTTTACTGACTGAGAGCAGACAGAAATGTTACGCGCTTTAACAGCGCTAACAGCACACGGCAGACAGCCAGACAAAGATTTTATGAGGGTCGCCCCCATCATTTCATATACGTATGGTTTATACTTAACCCTCGATTTCTCACTGGCCATTCCGATCAGTCCAGGATTTATCAACTACATGGCCCAAGTCCTAACTGATCACCCACCTTATTAAAGAGCATTTTGATTCGCCACTGATTCAGTGGACAACATCTCAATCAATGAACTTTGCTCGACTTTTGTGTCCTGTTTAGGTTTTGTGAAGCAATGGTCACGTAAATGTGAAGGAGGGTGTCCAAATTTGAACATTTTCATGTATGAGGAACATTATAACAATTATGGCATTATCGTATCCAGGGGGCAGAACTTAGGAATAAAACCACTGAAAAAGAATCTTCAGGACCTACAGCTGTACCTTTATGTGTTACTCAGCAATAGATAGGTTTCCACCAACCTTAGTTTGCATGATGAAATTGGTGAGTGATAACATCATTGTGCTGTTGGTGATTTAACACATGATAATTATTCATTACTGACTGTAGGAACCTGAATGTGACAAATAAGCTATGCCAGAGGGTAGAGGGTACAACTAGTAGCTTTGCCTTGTGTTTGCCATCTTTCGGTCTTGGGTGCCATTTTCTTGGCATAGATTCCAGAGGGCTGCCACCATGCCAAAGAGTAGAGGTTCAGGTCGATCGATGACGTGACTCGTAACACAACTAAGGCTTTAATAACTGTGTTATTACAAGAGTGAATTTGAGGACAATGAGAGCTGTATTAGCTGTACAATGAAGACACGTGCAGAGCCTGTCTTTCACTGAAGTACCGCTGAGCGGTAGTGGCACTAGATTCATGGCTGAACATATTTCTACCTTTTGCATATACCGAAGTGATATGATGTAGTTTGGTGTTTGTTTTAATTAGGTTGAATGTCCTCTTTGAATGTTGATGCTGAGACATGAAAGTACAGGATTGATTTAATTCAAATAGTTTTTGAGAATATCATAAACATGAGAACCTGTTCTTGGTATTTTGTGGAGAATGCTCCAGTACTGTACCTTGGCTGGTACCTTGAACTTAGGTCCAGTAGGGCACTATAACCAGCAGTGAAAAACCATTTGATTCTCATAACAGATATACTGGCATTTATTGCTTGGTAAAAATGGAATAAACATTTACTTACATGGGTTGCACGAGTGGGACCGATACAAAACTGCCCTAAAATGATACAACAATCACTGTTATTAATTATGAAAAAAGTGCTAAACTAATAGTATTGTCTAATTCTAAAATAAAGACAGGTAAGTACTATCTCTTAAAAAACTCAAATTATTTAAATGATATCTTGAATACAAAATAAAAACCCTTTCATCAATAAAAATTGGTCAGTACCAGGTAAAACATTGGTGCAACAGCACAGAAATTTGGGACTGTGGTGAATCTAGGGTTGTTGAGAGATTACAGTTTCTGTCTGCCTAACTTGCCTTTTAGCTATTGATTTCTTTTTTTTTTTTGTCTTTCTCAAGGCAGTCCAGATTGCAGTAATTACCACGGGCATTTGTTCAAGTAAACTTGGCCTCGTATTTAATGAAATATTAAATTGTGAATATATGAAACTCATATATTTGAACTGCGGAATGAAGAAATAAGTTTAAAGAAGATCCTCGCAGTTATTAACGCAACTTATGCAGTTGCCAGTAATGACCTACCGGTAGTTGTCACTGAACCTAGCCTAACTGGCTAGGCATTGTATCTGAGGTTTTACTCACTCCTGTTTAGGCTGCAAAGAGTTTTTTTTTTAATTCTACATGTAAAAAATAGTTTGTGTATGTGCACATCTACATTGTTATTGGTTTCTTTATAGGGTCACTTTATTCTGACCTTCCAGAGCATGTTAGACACAACTTGGGACAATATGGCTTCCAGGTAATTAAACCTTGATAGTGTTCAAGTCTTTTTATACTGCTCACTATGAGATGATTTTTTTTTCAATCTTGATGTGAATCACAAAACAGTATCTGAATGTAGGGAGGGGGTAACCTAAGGGGCTCTCTCAAAATGATATAACATGTGTACCCATAAGTATTTGCCCCTTAGAGTGTGCTTTTTTTATCCTTTTTTTTGGCTAAAATGGGTATGAATTTTGCCATTTTGGACTGAAATTGGGTTTGTTTTTTCTTGCTATTCTGAAATAAGTTGTTTTTCCTGGAATAAGTTGTTGCTTTTCCTAATTACTGGTAGTTTGAATCAAGACAGTGTAACTGATCTAAGTGGTATTTCTGTCAAAGGAGAAAACATTTTGTTAACAGTAATGTAAATGAGAAGTCAACATTGAAAGTGGTGGTGATAAAACAATTTTAACACAGATTTTGTTGGAGTCAGAGTGTTATTTCTACATTATTATTATTTTTTGTACATTGGCGAGTCCCACAAGATTAGACACTGCCGGACTGTACGGAAGCTAGAATTCTGGAAAACAATCTAACACCTCATATGGCTTGTATTTATCTTGGCCAAGTAAGGTCAAATCCAATATTTCATGCAGTGACTGGAGTAGGAAGCAACAAAAGCCACTTTCCTTGGTGTGCTCAGTAACAAAGCTGTCCGACAGTGAAATATGAGAACAGTAATCAACATTACTGAAGGTGGCAATGTCACTGTCTCCTGGCACATTTTGCGAGAGCTAACAATAGGTCCATTTTTTCATGCTGTACTCTATAAATCATACTTATTTGCTTTAAATTGCACCCGAGATAAGTTGATTAGCTATCTCTCTGTGTCAGGAGGCAGCTTCTTGGGCAATTTTTCATAAATATTTGTTAATAACTGAAAATCAAGACATAGTAGGTTGCCGCCTTTTTATAAAACCACCACATACCAACATTATTTTGTGCATGCAGTCTTTCAGTTGAAAAACAATTAATGTAAAGTAACCTTGTATAATTATTTTTCTACTCTTTAGACATTACAATGCTCAGCTAAAAGTTTTGTCACTTCATTCGTGAATAATGTTGTGAAAAACAATACCGAAGATGTGGAATTTAAACTTCGATATAAACCTGTCATGTTGGAAAGTTTGCACATGGCAAAACAAAACAAGAAACCAAAGAGAAAAGAAATGTCTGCAAAAGAGAAAAAGATCCGTGGAATTTACAACATTTCACCTGAAAATCAAAGGTTAGTTGAATAAGAATTGCGTACTTTGTTTTGTTAAGAGGGCATTACGCCTGAAAGCTACTTGTTTCTTCAATTTCAGTGTTTTTCTTTTATCAACATTTTGATTTTAAATGCAATCAAATTGTGGTCTCAGAGTTTTGTATTGGCTCTGCTCTGTTAACCCTGAAAGCCCTAACAAGTGCTACATGTACTTGTTCAAACATTCAAGTGATGAGAATAAGGAAAGTGATCGGGTAGCGACAAAACGTGGTGTAGGCCATGGTTTAGGCCATGGCCTATCCTATGGCCTACCGGTGGTCAATTTTCTGAAAACAGTTTCTAAAAACAACACATTGTAAACCTAAAAAATGGCCTAAGCCACACAATAAGGTCACCCCTTTGGCCTACTAGTAGTGAATTTTCCTAAGAATGCCTTGTTCGAATCTTTTAATACTACAATGTCATTTACATAGAAATTTGTTACGGACAAAGAATTTTCCATGTAGCTTTCATGTGCATGCACAACTGCATTTCTTAAAACGGTCATCAAAAAATTTAACCACTTTGAAAGAGACAAGCACTTTTCTTCGTGGGGGGGTAGGGTACTTAACAGATGCTCGAGTAGGGAGGTGGGTTAAACCCTGACCCTGTTTAAGACAGAAATCGCTGATTTTGCCACCTGGTTTAAGACAGAGCAGATTTTTCAGGAACTGTTTAACCCAAAATGATACCCTGTCTTAGACTAGAATGGGGTAAGGATAAACTGTTTCTTATCTTAATACATTGATAATTAGAAATCTATTTACAGCTTCATAGAGTGGTTGAGCTGATGGTGGTAATTGAGTTTACCCTTACCACATTCAAGACAAAACCATGTGAAACCATACCCTATTAGGCCACACGTCCCTGTTAAGGTCAGATAATGGAGTAACCCCTCCCCCCCCCCCCCCGACTGCTTTTACCTCGTGTCTAGCAGGACTTACGGAACCAAGAGCCTACTCCGATGGAACTTTACATGGTTAGTTCGCTCAAATTTATTGCGTGAAATTGCAGTAATGTGTTGATCAAAAGATTCCTTTTCATGTCAGCTAAATTGTTTGCTTTGCAACTGTACGAGTTTGCTGGCTATTGAATGCAATGTAACTCAATGCAATGTAACTCAGTGTTTCTCATTCAGGTATCTTTTTGGCTTGTCATGCATTCCTCCCCAATTAATCATAAAGGAGGCCATGTTTTTCATCAAATACAAAACACTGTATGTTTGTTGAAAACTACAGAACATAGCGCGTACGTGTATCTGCCGGAAAATGTTCTTCTTTCTGGGGGGCAGGAAGAAGGAACTGATAAGAGTACCTTCTTGGAACCCTGCTTTACCGACGCCCACTTTAAGCTATTACAGACAATAATTTAGTCCTGACAGAAGGCTCATAGTGATACATTTTTTCTTCCATTAGCCCGCTTTATGCGTTAATATGGACAAGTACATTGTACACTGTACAATGGATACTTTTCTCTCACCCGAGTGACATTAGCTCCCATAAAAATTTAACCTAGCTCAGCTCGCTTTACAGACAGTGGTTATCTTTGTACAGTGTACTGAATACTTTCGTTTTAGTCCGTCTGGCTGAGCTGAAACTAAGAAAGTTAGTGCAAAGAAAAGTTACAGACTATTTAAATAGACCTGGTGTTGTGCTATAAACCAGCGTAATCAAATAATTATTCCAATTGATTTATTTATTCCATACTTAATAACAAGTAGAATTACCAGCAACTGAATATAACAACATTCCCCTTGCAGTCACGCAATTTGTACCATCACCATCATAAGACGTCACAATAGGCTTTCTTGACATTGTTCTTCTTCAAGCAATACTGGTATCTAAGCTAATATAAGGCCATGGCCTACCCCACATTTTGTTGCTACCCGGGGGTAGCAACAAAACGTGGGGTAGGCATCTGTTAAGTACCCCCCCCCCCCCGAAGAAAAGCGCTTGTTTCTTTCAAAGTGGTTAAACTTTTTGATGACCGTTTTAAGAAATGCAGTTGTGTATGCACATGAAAGCTACACGAAAAATTCTTTCGTCCGTAACAAATTTCTAATATGTAAATGGCATTGTAGTAAAAGATTCGAACAAGGCATTCTTAGGAAAATTCACTACTAGTAGGCCAAAGGGGTGACCTTGTTGTGTGGCTTAGGCCATTTTTCAGGTTTACAATGTGTTGTCTTTAGAAACTGTTTTCAGAAAATTGACCACCGGTAGGCCATAGGATAGGCCATGGTCTACCCCACGTTTTGTCGCTACCCAAAGTGATCGCCAAGTATAAGCTGTTGATATTTACTACAACTTTCGTCATAAATTGTTGGGAAGGTTTGACCATGAACTGAATTTTAGTACGATTTCAGTCATGGCCTCTAATTATTCATTTATAAATGATTCTATGTCTCTTTTTGCTGGTCCCCCACCCCCCTTTTCAATGTTTAATGTTTGCCGAACAATACTACAGAAGAAAAGTCCGTGGAGATCCAACATTGAAAAGGGGGGAGGGGAGAGAAGCGAAAGCAAGGTAAAATGTGACAACCTTCCCATCAAAAATGGCGAAGGTTTTAGTTCCATAACAAACGTATGAAGAACAGTTACGTGTAGGAGAATATGTGTTTTCATATCAGGACTTAAACACTGAGCAATGATAAAGGAGCTGTAGCTCTACTGAAGTTTTACGTGATTAGATTTGGCAGTACTAAATTAAAGTAGGCAGTTTGACCAGGTCAGAGTTATAAGGTTAGCATCAGTTAGTGGTTTAGTTGCTTGTTTGAAATTTTCTAGTGATATCAGCACAAACTCTGTTCGTCTTCTGTGTTACTCAGCCATTTTTGTAGGGTTGTTTTCACCCCCAAGTTGATTTGGAAAGTTGATGATTTGGTGGAATTTGTTAGAGTTTGCAGTTTCTTTTTAGTGGCCAAGACATCTTCTTGGTGCTCGTTAAAGTCAGTTCCATGCAACCATTCTGCATGAGTAGCCCTCTTCCTGCAGAGAAAATCAGTTAAATTTGTGAACTCTTATTTGTCCTGACGACATTATTTTCATTGGTCGTCTTTGTTTGGGGCATGATCTTATAAGTTTTGCTACATATGAGTTTGAGAGCATTTTTCATCTTGATGATTTAATGTCTCGTTGTGGAGGGGCATTTTGTGGAATCGAGAGAGGATGTGGCATTCAACAATTCGATTCGTAGCATTTGTTTTGTTAATTATATTAGTTTTAATTTAATTTTCGTTGGTCCATGCGGTATGATTTGGTGTTCTTGGCTTATTGCTTTGTTGTGTCAAGTTAGAGCCTTATGGTTCCCACACCTGGGAAACCCAAACATGTCTACAATTGTAGTAAATTGAAAGGTTTGCAAAAGCGTGTAATTTAGTTGAGCTAGTTGAGACAGTTAGCTTGGAAAAAACCACTAATCTAGAAGAATAAGAGGTTTTTTCATGAAAGAAGACTCAAGAATTGGCAGTTTCTGAGATGAGTGCATTGAGGTTTTTTATACTTTTGGAGTAATAATGAATGGGAATAAGCCTATTTAACATATGCACATTATATATTACTTGAGCACTGTCAGGTAAACATAATTATGGAAGTAAGTGAATTTTAATATCTGACTCTGCTGTTATACTTTTGTTTTCAAGGTATGACATGTATCTTCCTCTTCACAAATTATGGCAAGACTACATGCAAAGTATGTTGAACTTGCAACCCAGCAGGTATGTAAAATCATAGCCCTTAATTAATTTTTCATTATCTGTGTTTTACTGCACAAAAAGATTAATGTAACCTGAGTGACCTTGAATGGAGCCACATGCACCACATTGCAGCAAGGTGTGTAAATCCGTTACCCTATTAAGACTCATTACAGCTGTCATTTTTAGTTTTTGAACATCTAGGTAAATAACAGGCCTGCAACACATCATTGCAGAAGCAGTAAGATTGCTTTCTTCTTTGCGGGAGTGGAAAACTCAGAAAAAGTGCAACATTTTAAAACACAACCAAGAAAATGGAAAACTCAAAAATTAGAAGATAGCAATCACAGTGATAAAGAGCGATGACTACTTGTTGAAAAAGGCAACAACAATTAATTTACTTTGTCTTTCAACCTATTTTTCACCCTAACCCTCTGTCCGTCTTGTTTTCTTCTAACTCATTCCATTGTTTTTTGGATGTAAGTCCCAACACAGTCTTGAAATGTAATGAACCACAATCTGTATGGACTAACAAGTTCTTTTTTCACTTGCCCTAATGCAAAATTATTTACCCCAGATGCTTGGGCATAGGTTTTTCTTCCATGGATCTCTCCCCTGTTTGTCAATCCTGAAGTTTTCAATTCCTTTTGCAGAAAATGTTCATGTCTTTATATTAGGATTTTTCCTAAACTTGGCGAAATTGTGGAAACTTTTCATATAGTGGTGATCCCAGAAAAGTTGTGAAAAATGCCAAAAAAAAAGTGGTGAAAAGTTTGGAAAAATGAAAAAATTTGACATCATGTAAAATAAAAATTTCTGGTAATAGGGAATCTGAGAAGAGAGAAAAGACAATAATGACTTTGCCCCTCTCCCTGGGTCTAACAATCTAAATGCTGTTTTTCTCTATCATCAGTAATTTGAAAGCTGTGTATCCAAAGCTTCTCCGAGCTGACTACCATGGCTGTATTTTGACTGGTAGGTTTATGTTATACTGAACATCCTAATGGGACTGGAAATTTCTGCTCGCATTTTAATGAACTAGTGTCTAAATTCTAAGCAGTCTTGTATAACTTTGTGGTTTTTCTCTCTTTAAAACGAGAAGGGGATTGGGTGAAGTGTGGGTTCGGAGGAGGGGAAAACATTTTCATAACCTTAGGAAAGTTTTATAGCGGATACATGTATGTCTTCTATCTCTCCACCTGGTGGTGAATATGGTTTTGTTTATTCTTGCAACTCTCTGGTTGGTAACAGATCTATAATTTTTATGGAGAAATTAGAGGTTGGCCACTGTTGGGAATTAAGGGGTGAGGCTAAACCAAATACTTTGCCTTGTGCTTTTCTAGCATGTGCATCTTCACATAGGATCTGTACTTACTGCATATGACGTATTTTTGTGTACCACAGTGAGTCGATCGAAGTGTCCATCGTATGTAGGAACAACTGGCATCTTACTGCAGGAAACAAAGAATGCCTTCAAGATCATTACAACAGACAATAAACTTAAAAGTAAGTGATATGCCTCCCCGTGTGGTAAGGCTCTTGTACCGCTTCACAGGTTTGAGCAGCCCAAGAAAACATGCTGTTGCTGGTGGTTTTGATGGTATATATTGAATACGCCAATTGTTCTGACTAGGCCTTTTTTAACGCTCTAATCCCAAAACAAGCAAAATCTAAATTCACAAAAATTTCCCCAGTTCATCCAAAACGTTCTTCTCAATGGCTTCCATTTAGATGGTCGCACTGTTTCATCTGCAGGCTCAAAAGTTAGAACCGTAGATTTCACTTCCTAATAAACAGCACCAGAGGAAAGTACTGCTTTAACTTCAACGTTGCTCTTTAGGTTTTCACCCATAGACTCAAAAGTTTGAACCACCTTGTACAGCATAACAAACAGCACCACAAGAAAGTACTGCTTTATAGCTTTTATTTGAATGGTCACACTTGAGGATTTCACCCACAGACTCAAAAGTTAGAACCACCTTGTACAGCGTAATAAACAGCACCACAAGAAAGTACTGCTCAATAGCTTTTATTTGAATGGTCACACTTGAGGATTTCATCCACAGACTCAAAAGTTAGAACTACCTTGTACAGCATAATAAACAGCACCACAAGAAAGTACTGCTCAATAGCTTTCATTTGAATGGTCACACTGTAGGATTTCATTCACAGACTCAAAAGTTAGAACCACCTTGTACAGCGTAATAAACAGCACCACAAGAAAGTACTGCTCAATAGCTTTTATCTGAATTGTCACTCTTTAGGATTTCATTCACAGACTCAAATGTCAGACGCACTATGCATGACATAAGGTTTAGCAGTGGGAGTGAAACATTTATAATTTATTCAGAACGGTAAAAGCAATTGCTGTACTACTGATTGTTAAAAATCTTGGAAGTTTTAGTTTGCGTGACTCTTGAAGCTTGTGTTCTCCATGCACCTTAAAAAAATAGCAGTTAAGTAAGCCTTTTTCAAGTGAAGTTTTTTAAAGCAAACCAGCGATCTTCCCATCGAAAGACCAGAAAGGTGTTTCAAGCTTAACTATTACTATCACCTTTTGCCACACACTCCACATATCTCATATATGGAAAGAAGGTCTCGTCCACACGAATCCGTTTTCAGTCATTTTTAGTTGAAAACGGATTTTTGACTACGTGTTTCCCAATTGGGGGTAACCACGCATTTTCCAGAGATAATTGAGCTTAAATTCGGAAAAAAAAGCGATACATTGTTCAATATTTTAAAGCTTTCTTAGAATTATAGTTGCCTTATTATCTCTGATAAATGCGTGGTTACCTCCAATTTTCTTTTTGGATTCAAACAGCCCTTGCTAAGATCTGCCTTTCCCGCAATTGTCATAAACCGCGCTGTAACAAAAGGAGGCACCGTCCTTAATACGGTTTGGCCTTCTATCACATAACCCTTGCTAAGATCTGCTTTCACCCTGGAGTTATAACCTGTGTAAAAATACCTCTGTATTAGGAAGCACCATCCTTAAAAAATTTAAATAATAATAATAATAATAATTATTATTATTATTATTATTATTATTATTATTATTATTGTTATAATTATTATTATTATAATTATTATAATAATCTCCGTTTTGTCCGTTTTAGCCGTTTTACACTTAAGGATAGATATCCTTCTGCAAAAATCTGCGCTTTTAGGCATCGTTGTTGAAAAATCTACGTTTTTGGAGCGTTTTTAATCGTTATCATTCATATACGTGTAGCCAAGTCACCTTACTGTAATTACATGTAAAAATTTCCGTTTTCAAATAAAAACGTTTGAAAACGGATAAGCGTGGGTTGGCGGATTTGAACCGTAGTTCAAACCATGTCTCCTGTAGCTTTCTTCTAGAGCAGCCGACCGGTGTGTGGGAAGTGATGATCGCGGTTCAATAGAAATTGATCTGTTGCAGCTTAGCGTCTTGATACGGAGACTCGTTTGTTTATAGATTTTGTTTTGAAAATGCGCAATTTGTCAATAATTTCCTTTAAAGGAATTCATAATTTTGTCCATCTAACTTGCCTTTTCCCTCAAATAGCTATTCTGACGCAAATGATAAACAAAATCAAACTAAAGCGAAGATTTTGTCACGTTTGTTGCGTCCCACGCCCAGCCACGTGCAGAAGGCTATTAAATATCAAAGGCGGCCTCAACTTTGCGAAATTCCACATAGAGCAGTGTGTTCTCGGGTTGTAAATTTCCCTTGATTAATCCTATTCAAACAAACGGCTGTCTGTTTTAAGGGTGATGTTCTCAGTTTTTTGTTCAGTGTTTTTAATCCTATTAACTTAATCGCCGTTCTGTTTTGAGGCGATTAGAGATTCAGGTCTGTTTTTCTCCCTTAAACACTTCAAGCTCTTAGCTTCTGCGATGAGGTCACTTTTGCCCAAACATCGACGTCAAACCCCTCGTATAAGAATGCTGTAAGACATCCACGTATCACCCAGTGCTCGAAGAAAACTGTTAGCCTCGGTGAGTTTTAAGGTAAATAAAGGATACACTGTTAAAACGGCGCAGCTAGGATTTTGTTGGAGTGAGAGAATTTTAAAATAACATCTGGTTCAAAAATTTCGTCTGTGAAAGGCACTTAACACCACTTGACAATCATCATAAACTGGCCGAACAAGTGAGTGACTCTTCGTGTAAGAATGTCGCGAGGTATTCGAGTGTTTTTGACGTGTCGAATTAAGTGCGTTTAAGTGTTTATATTGAGAAATGAAGGGTATCGGTTTCTTTGTCAACGCAACAAAAATTTGCAGCAGACTAGAATCATGTCTGTTCTCCCACTTGGATAAGCGTACGGGGAAATCCGCTTCTACACCCATAAGGTAACGCAGGCGGGGGGCGTTCTCTTCAACACGAGAGGGCGTTTATTTGAGTAGCGTACCTTCCACAAAACCCTCTTTAGTTATCTAAAACTGTTTTCATAGGTTTAAACCTGAGCGCTAACGAGGCTTTAAACAGGATACGGTTCAAAAGGTCTAGTGTAACGAATCCAAGGACGAAATGCTCTTTCGTTGTTCGGTGGATGTTAAGGTGTTAACAGAAAAAAAAACAGGTACAGTTAAGCCTTGCAGAGGCAGTTTACTCCACTTCCTGGGAAGTGACTCTCAATTTATGATGGCAGGGGCAATTGTTTGAGTTTCAGTGAGAAACTATAGTAACATGTATTCATTTGATATTTGTAGTTTTAACTCACTTCAGTTATTTTAAGAGAAAAAGTTTATTGAGCCTAACTCGTTGGATGTAAAAGACCACAGTTTATCAATAATAAAATAACATATAGATACGATACTTTCTTTTGTTGTGTTCTTTGTGCACCATGGCACAAATGCAATAACTTGCCAAACTGTAATCGAGTTTGCTGTCCGTGCATCTTGTAGCTCCACAAAAAATACGGGAACGGTTGCACGAATTCATCAAGCAAGGAAATGAGGTCGAATAATGAAATTATTATAGCTGTCGGTTTCAGCCTGGTAACTTACTTCAGATCCGCATTTCATAATAAACCTCGCTTTTACTTGTTTATAGAAATGAGTAACATTTCCGGCATCCGTAATGCACAGAACATATTTTTCCCACGGTCGATCTATTGACGTCAAATCGTTTTTCCGGGCGGCTTGTTAAGAAAACAGTTTTTTTTCTCTAGGCTCTCGAAACCAAACATTTTCTCAGAGTTTGTAATCGATGTTATGATTGAAAATATGTTGGTCCTCTATATGGTACTTAAGGCAAAAGAAAGTTGTCAGATGCCCTCTAAAGTATCGATACGTTGGTATTTTTAGATGAATTTTATCAAAAACATCTTAGGGCAAGGTCATGCTAATTTAGGCAATAACGAATCTGGTGGAAGATAAATGGTGATGAAAAAGTTGAAGTTAAGAACTTCTGATTTAGGTTAAAAAGGGCTCCAAATAACATAACCCGGTAACGTAGCTGCATTTCGGGCTGTGATAGTATGTATGATACCTGATGGCTTGTGATAAAGCGCAGAAAATTCTTATTATTTCACCAGAAAAATAGGGCTTGTCGCAAGCACAAGCGGTAGATGATTCCTACCGAAAACCACACGAGGAGAGTTCTTCTTGTGTTTAAACTTTTCGTTGTGTTCTTTTGTCTAAAAGACCCTGATTATTCTATGATATTTCTTACAAATGCTTGCGTCACCAGTGAAAGCAATATTCAATTTCTGAATAAATGCTCTGTAAAGAAAGATAGTAAATTTTAAGCTCGATGAAGAAAAACGGAATATTCAATAGGTCGCGAGCGTTGGACAAAAAAAAAAACTGAGTACCCGACGGTAATCGAACCCATGACCTTGGACGGGGGGTCATGGGTTGGATTTCCCTCGGGGACTCGGATGTTTCTTTGTCCCACGCTCGTGAAATATTGAATATTCCATCTTTCTTTAATGCTTTGTGTGATATATAACTTTTTTCTAATTGCGTAGTATCAAGCATACAATTTACAACTGCAAAAAAATATGGTGTAAAGAGATGAAGATGAGGGGGTGGTCTTTGTACATACATAGTCCCTATGTTACTGAAGGGGGCTTGACAGATTCTTTATGGCAAAGTATAGCATTGTATAGAGCCATTACAGAGGTTTTGTGACATAACAGGTTTCATGCGAGCGTCGAAAATAATACGCATTTGCTTTGGTTTTGATTTATTACTCTTTGTTTTTGATTAATAAAGCAAACAAGCAAGTTTGTGACACATTCTCAACCAATCAGGAATAGAACCAAAAGTGTCTTTCTTGACTTTCTTGCGCGCGTTATTCTGTCCTTTACGCCTGTTACATGAAAGCGGGCCTTTTTTATTTTTGAGTCTGGTGAACGCTCGATGTGAAAACCTTTTCAAGAGCTCCTGACCAGAAATATCGAGAATCCGACGACAGAAGCGAAATTTCATATTTCATTTTATTTCACCAAAAATACCCCTTTGGTAAACTATTTTCAAAAATCATATTCAAAAGTTCCTCCGCTTTTTGGTTTTTCCAAAAATTAGAAAAGTTCAAAATACGGCTAGACGCTTGCTTGCGCCCCCCGAAAACAAGGGAAAATCGTGTATTTTTAGCAAGCTCGTACGCAACAATGGAAATCGTTCCCGTTTTACTATTTGGCTCCTAAGTATCTCATTCTTTCCTCTATCTAAAACTAGTATAAATCTACTACCGTTCTATCACTAATGCTGTTCTCTGATTGGCTACACTACTCACTATCTATTCTGTTGTAGATCCTATTTATATCATTTTTCAATAAAACCATGTAGTGTCTGCTGTTAAGTTTTGAACGTCTAGTAGATTTATACTAAAACTAGTAGTAATCGCAGATTAGTGGAGTGCGTTCGACTGCAACCCTAATTAGGGAAAGAAACAGTCTGCTCAAGTTTCCGGTTCTTTCTCGACCCTCGGTTGTTATCAGTTGATATATTTTCAATAGAAAATCGAACATTGTCAGATACGAAATACATGTAAATCTTAAAATAACAAAGTTGCGTGACATATGTTATTTTTCAGGCGGACATATTTAGTCACATGACCGCTTGTATGTACTCATCGAAAGTTTCACATGTAAATACAGAATTTTTCCTGATAGGCACGATATGGGATAGCGTGACGCAGTGACTACCTAAATGGGCTTAAACCAGGAGCTCTTGCTTAAACATGAATATTAGTTTTCCAGTTAATAGCCGTTCTGAATGTATATTATACGAGGTGACTTTGCTCTAATGAGGGAAGGGATCCTAGGGGTCATTTGCACTTTCAAATATTTTAGGGTCGGACCATTTATTTTAGAGGGGGTGGTTGGAAAAACAAAATATTCCCCCAAAGCTTTTGCGGAAGAAAGACCACAAAAACACCAGGGAAAGGAAATTCAAGCGAAGCTTTTAGTTACAGAAAAAATGAATAAATAACTCATAATCATAATAACTCTGCAGAAAAATGCAAAAATTTAATGATACGTCTCTTATTGTCTTTGATCGTTTTTTTAAGTCTCGTGGGACACATTCAGTTAACAAAGCGCCACCACAAGAACAACTTGAAACCATTTCGTCTAGTATGCTGATGTAGGGTACTTTCCTTCTAAGTTTCAAAGGAGATGTTTACAAGTCAAAGCGCTCGCAGTGAAACTGAACTGAAAACTCCAAGTTTCCGGTAGCCGTTCTTTGCCATCAGCGCAGATGTCGTACTGGTCGTACGCGATGAGATGTTCCAGTTGAAACCTTGAGGGGATATCTTGTTTTGCGGTACTCGAAGTGGTTTATTTTTCAAAGGCATGGAAATCATTTGCCGCTAGATCCTAAACTAACGCAGTGGCTAATTCTGGGTCGTCAGACACTTCCCATCGGAACCTGGCGATCCGGCTTATTTCCGCCCACAATACTTCATCTGCGTCCACTTTCCTTCTTATGGCCAATATTGAACTTTTTTTCGAGGTAGACGTTTTTTGTCATCGAAGCGGCAAGCTTTCTTTGTTTCTTCTCTTAAGGCCCAACCCTCTCCCACACTTACGAACAACGTCTGAGGCTATGTTCACACAGAACAGTTTCCAAATGGTTCTGGACCAGACCAGGTCTGTTCACGTGGGACCGTTTCATTTATGAGCATCTGTTCACACGGGACCGGTACACAAATTGTCCGGTACCAGTCCGCTTCTGGACCAACGTGAGAAAATCAGCTGTTTGTACCAATACGTTATCCACCGGGAGACCAAAATGCGTTAAAGACGATCGAAGAAGGCTGAATCTATCAATTGAAAGAAGCTAAAGGCATCTGGCCGGGTAATAAATTACCCCATCCCTGCCGATTACAAAATACACAAAGCTTTAACCTTCTTCTTTTACTTGAGCTTTTAACCTTTTCAAGCTTTAAACCCAGAATTACAATAAGTTATATGTGGCAGCTGTGCCATCGCAGACAGTAGTTTGGTCTCTCTTTAAATTTCTAGGTGAGTTTAATCAAAAACACAACACTGAGCGCGATAAATTTAACTAGTGCCCAAGCCTAAATTACGCTGTTGAAACCAAAACGAACCGGTCAAGGTGTTCACACAGTACCTGTAAGTAATAAATATTATTACCTGTCCAATATGGGACCGGGACGGTTCCAAAATTGGACCTGCATTTTTGCAGGTCCAAAAACCGGACCTTTACTGGACCGGATAGACGGTATGGATAGCAGATTCCGTGTGAACACCTATCTGGACCGGAACCGTTTGGAAATCGATCCGTGTGAACAAAGCCTAAGGATTCAGACGGTTCTTGAGATTTTAGCACAGGTATCATTTCACACCTTCCTACGTCGGTGCAAGGCCTAGCGGCGATTGAAAAAGATATATATAATTCTCCCGAATTAACTACTTTCTTTACTTTCTATTTGCGACAAAAAGCTTTCGCTTTTTTTTTTGCAACGTTTCTTCTACAAAAGCTTTATTTTTGCAACCACCCCCTCTAAAGTTACAAATGGTCCGACCCTAAAATATCTGAATCTGTAAATGACCCCTAGGATCCCTCCCCCATAAAAAAATAAAATAAAATAAAATAAACTAATTTGACTACAGCAAGACAAGATATTGTTACATTATAAATAAATTTGCGTTGTAGAGAAGCAAACCGGGTTGCCCCTAAGCCATAGTAACATAGTTACCTCTAAGAGAAAAGTATATATTTTTACTTTATTAACCTATCCAAAACAATGAGCCGGTGAAACCTTGTCTTATGACTGCTTTAGTGGAACCGATGTGGATCGCATGACAACGGCCGCTCTACCGAAACTGCTCAAAATACCCTGCACACTTTTTGTTCTCAACGTGTCTCTTTTAGCGGGCCAAAAACGACACTTTCAGAGAGTGAAGAAGAATGCTTGAGCTTACATTTCATGTATATTTTTGGTCTGAAAAATACATGCTAGGTCAGTTATAAGCCTCTGAAGTTGACCCCAATTTTACTTTGACTCTGAACCCTTCAAGGTTGGTATCTTCAACAGGTCAACATGGAGACTAAAAATACAAATTTGTATCCGATATTTATATTTTTAGGTAGAGGGAAGAATGATGTACGTATGAGCCAAATGGTAAAACGGGAACGATTTCCATTTTTGCGTATGAGCTTGCTAAAAATGCACAATTTTCTCTTGTTTCCGGGGAGCGCAAGCGAGCTCCCAGCCGTACTTCGAACTTATCTAAATTTTGAAAAAAAAAAACGAAAAGCGGAGGAACTTTTAAATATGATTTTTGAAAATAGTTTACCAAAGGGTTTTTTTGGTAAAATAAAATAAAATATGAAATTTCGTTTCTGTCGTGGGATTCTCGATATTTCTGGTCAGGAGCTCTTAACTGCTGTGAAACCAAGCCTGACCAATCACAGCAAACGCGTCACACAATGAACCAATCAGAACTCGAAGTAAAAACATGCAGCGGGTTCTAAGCGCGGGAAAACGCCAATTTGTCAATGGGCATGATGAGTTTTGGATTCGCAGTCTGGATGACTGAAAAAGAAAGAAACACCAGCATGTTTGCTTTTGTTGGTAAGAACAGTTAACTAACGCATGAATGTAACATAACTCAACTGATGTGTATTCGTTTTGATTTACAGTGATTCCCAAAGCTAACAGCGTGTTTACGTTTGAGCTTGGAGGATTTGTGTTCACCGTTCACGGAAATCATTTTCGGTACCGTTCCAGCGAGCGGTCCGCTCGGAAATTCAAACGAAAACCAACAACGGACTTGTAACGAAGCGGAAAGAAGAAGATGGAGGCCCAAGTTGCATTGCAAATGAGATGATGACCAAAGTTCATTGTGAAGTGGGTGATGACCCAAGGTCTGAATCGCAGTCTGTTTAAGGTGGTGTGTGGAGCGGTTGTCCATGAACCGAGGAATGTTTGGCGTTTTCAATTGGCCAAACAGAACGAAATGATGTGATGACACGTGACTCTTGGCGCCAATTGCAAGGATTGTGTACGGGTTCTGAATTCTTATTGGTTCTTTCTGTGATCTATGTTCGATGAGATGACACATTACCTTTGATTTCGGTAGCTTTATGGCTTTCGTTAGGAAAACTGCTTTGTTCTCATGTCAACGAGATTTATGCTGTGGTTTTTGGTGAACAACCGCAGTTAAAAGTGCACCTGTTACTCGCGATTTGTTCCGCGCTGATATCTTTCTTGTATCGCGCGCTGCACTATCCTTGAAGAGAAATAAAGGCTGCTAATAATCTGCAGATTACAAGGATTACAAGGTCCAAGAAAAGGAAGCGTGGATGCTGAGGGAAAAGAAAAAATTACTCTCTTTTAGCGAGTTTATTTTCCACTGGTATCGCTTGTTCCAACACAGGCCACAGACCTTGAGTTCGTTATGAAGTGAGGAATGCAAGCCATTTTAAAGAGACACGCAGTTGTACGTCATTGTCGGATGCGGTGACCGATACTCATTAGCTAGTGTTGAGTAAATTGGTGTCAGTTTGTTTGTGTTTTATTTTGATTTGTGTTTCTCGTCAAAAAACGAGCTTAGAGTTTTGATTAAAACTAGTGTAGAGTCCTTAAGATTCATAGCTATGAAACCTCTTTTAAGACCCTAAAATAAACATGACAAAGAACCTGAAAATTCTAAAAGTCAGCGCGAAATAAAGAAACAAACGATCGCGTGATAGCACACGGTAAAATACAGTAACTTCCCGGGAGCTTCCGCAAGGATTGCATTTGCGATGAATGATGTGCTCAACACTTAATTGAAACTTTTCATTTGAAGATATGCTTCAAGTGATCTCTTCCTTATAACAAATAACTTTTCTGTGGTCTGTGAGTTCCTGTGCTAAGCTTTCACTCATTAGTGGCCGAAAATCTGTTCATTTCAACATCACGCGATTGTTTGTTTGTTTTTTGTACGATGCATGAAACTTTGTGAAATTCAGGTTATTTGTCTCGATTATAACTTGAATGAAAATTAACTGTCTGTTGAAACAAAGAATAGCAGGTTAAGATAAACGTGTACCCACTGAACGTGGAAAAAAGATATTTGAGACAACTTTTGCGAAGAGACAGCTCTAAAATAAAAAGTATGAATTGATTGCAATAAAAAAGAATAAACTAATAAGCGAAATTCATATCACTAAATAAGCCCATCAAGGGTGTATAAAATTGTAAGAACTAAATGTGTAACCTATGTTGGGCTTTCGCCAAAACACGGCCTCAAGTGAGCGAGGACGGATATGCAAAGCCGCGATCGTTCGAGGTTTACACGCGATTGTCCTTGCTTTCTCCTCCCCGCCCGGGTTTTTCGCTTGCGACATGTGTACCGCACAAATTTTAAAAAGTTGTACTGTTTAAATCGGCCATCATATGATTGAGCCAGGGTCAAACAAGGGGGAGGCTTGAAAACAGCTAAACTCTGAGAGCTCTCAGGAATCGGCGATAACCGAAATGGGAGTCAGATGCCAAAGGAGAAAAACCCGTCAGGCTTACGCATGTCACCAGCTCAAAATTCACCCCATGCCTCGCTTGTACGATATCCTTTGCAAGTGTTTGGTAACTCGACACTGTTTTTGTGGGAGTACGCTTTCCATTTTGCCGCTTTAGGAATTTGCTGATTAGAAACGCCACAGGTTAATACTTCGAAAGCGAGGCTTGGTCATGTGAAAATAAGCTAGTCGGACGTATAACATGCGTAAGGGCTAATGAACGTCAAGAGAGGACAGTCTCTTCGACTGCTAGCAGTCCCTTTCTGGATAGTCGAGAGGGCGCGCGAAATAGCCGAGCGAAAAAGTCGAAACTTGGCGCCGCACTGTTGATAGCTTGCGCTCTCGGCTATCTCGCGCGCCCTCACGACTATCTAGAAAGGAACTGCTAGCAGTAGAGTCTCTGAGAACTCGTGGGTTTTTTCCGAGATTTTGCAATGAGGATAATTGTTGGACACTCCCTTTCTTGTTAAGCCGTAGCAACCTGATGGCTTGAGGCTGAATTTTCCTCGCTCTTTTTCTGTAAATTGTCAAGATTTGCCTTACACTGACAAAAGTGGTGATCGCTGCATGCAATGCCCAATGCGACAGTCAAAAAATATAACCTCGCCCCCACACGCTTTTGTGTAATTATGAAAAATGTTATTTTTTTAATACTCTTTAATTTTAGCAATTTTGTGAACCCGTCATTTGCATGTAATTTGATAATTTCTTTGTTGTTGCTTCTTTGCAATTTTTAACAATTTTCCTCAATTTGTAAGCACATTTTAATATAAGCGAGTGCTCAATTTAAGAAGTTTGATAAGATCGCTAATTTGCTAAATTAAGCGGTCGGCTAAAAATGGTAGCTAAAAGTGTGCACGAACAAAATATAAAGTAGTTCATTTTTAATTACTTTGCTGGGGATATCTGGTTCAGGGCAGCTTTGTGGTTCTTTGTTATCTTGCTTTATACCGGGCGTGGTGTCCTATTTGCATGAAACCGCACAGCTGGATGTACGTGTTAATATCCTGGTTTGACCTCACGGAAAACGGAATACTATTGGAAAGCATACAACAGGAAAACCGAAAGGAGCAGGAAAAGCAGATGATCCTCGCCACTAATCCCCATCGTTCAATCTTGGATTTTTCGTTTTCGTGTGTGTCAGCATTGCGTAAATTGTAAGCACCACCCTTGTCACTTGTGGCTGACGCTTTTCTGAAACCGCTTTCACCAAACTGCTGCTGGGTCTGATTTGATAGGAAACGGGACAGATCTTTTGAGGGTGAATACATAACAGTTAAAAACTGGCTTAACTGGTGGCCCTACCAATTGTGCAAAATGCTCAAATTCCCAATGAAAATATGAAACTGACTCCCAGAAGAATTCGTATCAGTACTAATTTATGGCTATTATAAGGGTGGTTTCCCGCGCTTGGTACTGAGTCTGTTTGCATGTTTTGTTTTAGCCGGGCCCAAAAACTTTCTCATCGACATAAGAGTTTCTGTATCGTTTTTCTCCTGTCTACACTCCTACCCTTTCGGCACTCATCTTACCTTTGAGACCACATACGTTCCTTGGACTACTGTCATTAGTCATTTAGCAGCCGATTAACACAGGGGCATATGGGGTACATACCCCGGCTAAGGAACCCGAGGGAACCAATAAACCTTTGATACGGCACATAGATTAGACGCGAAAACTCAACGGCAATTAAAATCGAATGAGAAGATTACAGTACTGATAGAAATTCTCGTATTAAAACATGAACGGAATCTCACAGATTTATATGTATTCGAGGCCTCAAAATTATATTTTTCGGAAATTTATGAGTACAAATTGGGGCCATAGCCTGAGAACTGGTGGTCGGGAGAGCGCCAAACGCCATCTGTTTTCCCAGGCTGCGAAGTACTTGTCCTCAGAAAAAGAATACAGTCATTTGTCCAAAGAAATTGAAAGCCACGATGTGCTACTGTACGTGGAATCTGCTAATGTAAGGTAGTAAAAGGCCGAAATAAATTAACTGAAATGAAATGAAATGCAAGCCAAAAACTTTCTCAGGCCACAGCTACAATGAAGGAATAAATACCTTAATGGTTGCTGTTGCATTTTAGTTGCGTTGACATTTTTTTAAAATTTTCGCAATTACATGATTTCTCCTTTGAATCATTTCACTAAAAGTGTCTTCTCCTCTCCTCTATTATAATCTTTGTGAAGTTGTATAAAATCGCCAGTGATTGAAGTCGCATTGTACATTTCCTTGCAATCCTCAAGCCTAACAACATGTCTCTTCCCGCCCATTATTGACCCATTATTGTTTTGTTTGTTTTCGGTCATGGCTTGTGTTTTGTTTATGTGTTTTAGTAGTATTCGTATTTTTATCAAAATAGAAATTAACGCGATTAGAAACGGCACTAAAGAAGGCGTCGAAATCGAAGCGACTCAGCTTTGTCATAGTTAGTAAAGGGCCTGGGAACACTTTACTCGGTTGGTAGGAATAACTGTTTTCGTGCGTCTAGACAGTATGCAAAGCCAGAAGGAAGAGCAATAAAGCAATGAGTTGTCTGAATAGTTGAAGTTTATACTCTACTTTGCATGTTATGCACGCTTTCCAGCTGTAGGGGAACTTGGAATTTCTATTATTAGCGGAAGACTGCATGAGTGACTGTTTGGAGCTTTCTAGAATTTCCTCAGTTGAATTGCATTCATTCTCCCGTATACTTTCACCATTTTTTATGCATTTTCCGACTAAAAATTTCAATACCGAGTAATTTCACCTGACCCTAATGAAGCCTATTAACGGTATTAAACATACTTTTCGAATTACAATGTATTTAAGGTTAAGTGTTTTGACAAAATAACCTTCACCTGCAATGCTAAGCACTCAAAATAAACTGGTTATGGTCAAAGTTATTTTGTCTTTTACGGCGATGTTTGAGTAAACCAATATCATACTTCAGGTATGTTTTGATATCAGAGAAATCAATTTTATGGCCAAAATCGGATAATACTAAAAAGAAAATCATTTTTCTATCCCTCTTCACCCGCAAAAATGATCAGTCAGCTGAGAGATTTGGTTCTATAATTAGCACAACTGAGCTATAAAAAGAATATATTCTATCAGGTCAAATTTTAGTACAGGTCGCGAATTGATAAATAATTTTTTCGTACTTGGCCTGGGAATCTCTTACCCTTAGTCATTGAATATTCTAAACAAAACTTAATATCGAAAGTTTTGATACCGTGTTGTTTGTTTTTAGATTTGCCGCTTATATAGTTGTATTTGTCATCTTTGTTCCGCGGTGAAATATTGTATTTTTTTCCAGCGCTTTGCTCTTGGTCTGAATTTCGTATTCGTTTGAACTGATTTATCCAATTTATGAAAACCCCAGTTAAAAAACGTAACATTTTAAAGTTGCATCTCTGAAAACTTGATTCTCTAAGTGGATTATGTTTCTGAAAACAACCCTCAAACCGGGTATTGTATTGAGTGAGCAATCTTATAAGTGAATTAATCTCCTTGACTCTTGGGCAAGAGAAAAACCGCCTCCAACTTAGTTTCTTGTCTTGGGACATCATGTGAGAGCCAGCGTGAAGCAAAATCGCATTCCGTTTTTTTGGAATTTTACCCATGCAGGTCTAAAAACATTTTCCTCCAAGCAGTTTAGGTATGGTTAGACTTGAAGTTATTTTATAAACGATTTTGGCTGCCAGTTCTGTCAGTCACGCTCCCGATCAAACATTTCTAACATTCTTAACATTCTTTACGTGATTAATCCCCATTGTGTTAGTTCAGTGTGTGTTGTTTTTTGATTAGGCGAATTGTGAAGTCTTCTGGAATGAAAATATCCTGTAATTTCCACCTTCACGGACGAACAAATTTGCTTAAATATCTGTTTTACACTTTCATGTGCTTTGCATAAGTGTAATTATACCAGAGTCAGTTAATTACCGAATTTTTGAAGTCGGCGGATGCGAGACCCAACGGAAATGTCGACGACATTAGGTTGTGACACAACTGACGTCATAACGTGGCTTGTTTTGATGTTTGCTCCGAACCAGTCATAATGAGATACGGAAAACACACCAATGAAAATTAATTGGTTGGCGTAATCAAGTCGACCTCACTTCGTGACAGCCAAATTTCGGCGTAAAAACCCGGCTCGAATTTCGGTCATTTAGCGTTACGCCTTGGGAAAGAAACATTAGTTATCGATCATGAAGAAATCTGATTGGCAATTCACTTGTTTGAGCGTGATAGAAATGTTTTCATGTGGAAGGGACGGCGTTTAGAGTCCATGGAAGATGCCCCCTCTGGCCGTAGATCCAACATGAGGGATTTTAAGAACAATTCTCGGTCTCTCACAAATCGCCGAGATTTGTGGTCACGTGACAAGACTCCCCCGCAAGGAGCTTCAAGAGATACGGAAAGCACGCATGCGTCCCACTCAACAGAATCTTCCGTCAAAATGGCGTTAACTTGTAAAGTTCAGTATTTAGATGATACGGACCCGTTTGCAAGCACGAATTTTCCTGAACCAACACGGCCTCCAACGTACACATTCCACTTGAATATTCCACTTTTCCAGCAAATCGCCGGTCTCCACCGATTGTTATCTGCACCGCATAGTGTATGCCGCTCGTTTTGTTTAGTTATTGCTCTTCAGCTGAGCTTGGAATATTTCGTAGTGTTGTTAGTTGTTGGTGTTCAATTTATTTTTATTAATTGTGATAATGTGTTCGTGTAGATCGACGATGTGGCCTTACAGCTGTCGCATAATGGATGTTATTTGGATCTTGAGAGTTCGCTTGAAGAGCAAGCCGATCTGTTGGAGGGATTTTTAGACAGGTTTGAAGAGATTTTAATCTGACTTTAAGCTTATATGTTTACGAAGCCTTAATTACAGCTAAAGCCAGTGTTTTATTCTCTCCCAATGAAGGTTAACTTCGTGTTATTGTACTGGTAACTGAATTTTTGTTTTTATTTGTAGCCGCAAAAACACAATAATTCTGCGGACAGCTCTCTCTGTTCGAGTGCACAACTGTATAGGTAAGATTAGCTTTCAGAATTTTTATTTTTATACGTTTGGTAGTGCTGTTTTTGGGCCGTTAAACTGTATGAGCACACGTTTACATTAAAAAGCGTGATTTAAATAGCTTTTCGTGTCGAAGGGAAAAGGGGAGAGTAATTTTTAATCTGAACAGTGTCTGAATTAGAACTGTCGCATGTCTGATCCGTTCGGATTTTCCCGAACACACACAAAAGCATTGCCAACTGTTCCGGAAGACAGATATTTGTGGCGTGTAAAGGTCTGTTTTGGAAGTCTTGAACACTTCGATATAACCTGTAGAGTTTGTTGTTTTGGCTTATATCGGATAACAGTGCGCCATCTTTACAAGATACAATGTTAGCTCGCTAATGGTTGCTTGCCGTTTGTACAGCATGCTGGCATTTCAAGTAGTTAGGTTATGTTACTGTTTGCCAGCTTATTTGGGTCAATAAGTCAACAGACAGCTAGTTAGAATTTTGTGATTTCCGTTCTTTTCTTTTGCCCTTCCAATAATACAAACAAAAAAAACCGAAGACTATCTTTTTGTTAGTCCAACCGGCCACTTCAATCTTGCACGGAAAATTTTTCGCTTAGCGCGTTACTGTTTTGAAGGGTAATTTGCATAAAAATAGGGTTGTAATCTGCGTTTGGAGCAGTGATCAGTTTACTCGCGGGATATTTACTTTGAGCAATCTGTATGGTTCCTGTGCGTGAGATGTAGCTGTTCGTGACTTGACATTCTCCCTATTGGACGTCAAAGAAAGGTTTTGTCAACGCACTGTGAATGAACAGCAAGAACTAGGCGATATACCGGGTAGATTTCGTGTTGTCCGTTTCAGGTCATGCTGGTTTCGCTGTAATGGCTTTTGCAATTGAGTTAATTTTATGAAGTGAACTTTTGATGACTCATCGTGGGAAACTAAGACATAACACCAATTTTAGTCAAACACTCCTAATTTGTGATCCTCTGTTTGCTGCCTTTTGTGGCTGTAGTTGTCATAAGACCATTTTCGGGGCTGTTTTGAACTTTCTTTTCGTGCTTACTCACCCGAAACATGATTGACCATATTTAACTATGGGTCTTGTGCAAGAAACAATGACTTTGTTTATCATGAGTGTGTGTGGAATTGGTCGAACTCTACCTTGTATTGGCAATCTTTTACTCTCATCAAGTGGCCATGAATATCTTTTGAGAAACCGACATTGATACAATTTAGCCTGGAGTTTCAATGCTTGAATAGATGTCTAGGGCATGAGAACAAAGACATCACTCCTATGCTGTAGCAAAGTTTCATAGATTTTATCACTGTTCATAAGATTTCCTGTCTCTGTTATCTGTCTTTAGATTAAAACTTTTCTGTTTTGTATGTGCGCAAAATAATCTCAGCAATAATTCAGGGCATGTTCAGTTGGTAATTTACAAACCCAGGTCACTTATCTGAGATCTAAGATACCTTGTACCATTATAGAAATGATCTTTTCATTAATCTTTGATCCTGAGGATCTCTCATTTATGATAGAAATGAGAATTGATGATTAACTTGTATTAAAAGAAGTAAAAAAAAAACTTTAAAGCATTGGTCTGATCCACAGGTTTTAATGAGAAAGTTTTTCAGCGACTTTGACATTAATTTCTATGTTTACCATAAAACATGGCTGACTGAGCATACTAGCTAGTGGAGATCATAAACATTTTTTTTTAAACTATTAGTGAAATGTGTTGTTGGGACATCTTCCCTGTTCACAGTTTCCAAACTGTTTTACAATGAAATTTACATACATGTAAGAGAATATGGAATATCCTACTTCCAGTAAGCCATTATTTAGTTATTTAATTTTAAAGTCAGAGCAATAGTAGAACCTGCTTTTATGATGAACGTATACTTACAATTGACGTGTAGTTAAAACAGTTTTTTTCAGGGATGTAGCAAGTACAACAAACTTCCTTTTTTCCTAGTATTTAGTCATCAGTTCACTTGGATGTAATAAACGATGCAAATTTGCTTCTGAATGTTAAGCACCGTTAACCTAGACAAAACATGTTTATTTATTGTAAGAAAGTGTAGAGTTAAGCCCTGTTAGAGTGTTTCTGTTGGATCATTGATCTGTGTTTGCAAGTAAAGTTTTGAAAACAAGACAAGAAGTTTAGACCTAAAAAACTTTCTGCGAAAAATATAGTGATATTTATAAACTGGGAGGATAGCAAAATATGCTAAAAAACAAATTGAGGACAAGAAGTTTGAAAGATGAGACACAATAGTTTGATAGAAGCATTCAAAAAACCATCTATTAATGTCTGAAAGTTGAATAATTACTATGAAAGGTTAATGTTTTTGGCAAATTAAAAAAAGAGTTCAAAATTTGGCAACTTTCACAACCGTTTTATCTATTTTTGTGTTTTGCAAAAACATTTTTATTTTGGCTTCATTACTTTAATTGTAACAACCTTTGCAAAACTAATTGGCTTGTTGTTTAATTATGAATTGGATAACGTTTGAAGTAAATAAAATAAGTATTTTTCAGGATTGAAGTGTACTAAGTGATGCTGTATAGTATAGCACTGTACATATACCCCTTATTTTTAAGAAACTTGTATCATACATGAATGTTAAAGAAAGGCTTATTCTATTGTTTTGTTGTAAGTGGTAAATAATTTTAAGTTAAGGCTTTTTTCAACTAGACAAAAATACCATAGGAATGCCATCAAAACTGCGATCCATTTTCTTATCTCTTATTTTCATCTTAAAATACTCAGTCAAAATGACATGTGACACCCCATAATTAATCCATATATAAAAAGACCTAATTGTGAATCAAAATGTTACCCTGAGTATTGATATACATGCTGGTGTTCTAGGCTGTTATGAAAAAAAAATGAAAATTTTTTGTGTTTATGTAGAATAGGTGGAGAGTACATTTCATATTAGACTGAAGTTCTTGGTCCTATTGTGTGTTACTGGGAAAATTACCAGCTAAAAGTAATTAATAATTCAAGTGAGTTAATTTAATTAGTACATGTAGCTGTAAATTGAATACAAGTTTGTCAAGATTTACATCAGAGTTTTGCTTTAATTTTATTCAACCAACTGTGTCGTATACCATAATGGTGGTTGGGTGCCTGGGATATCCAGGGGCCTCCACTGTGGTCTGAGCCGACCCCCAGATGGACTACTCCATTGCTGGCAACCCAGCCATGAGCCCCACATGCCCCGACACAAGCATCTAATTTCTCCTTACAGTGTCACCACTTGACTAAAGGTTCAGGTCACGAGAATAAAGGAAATGTTCACCAAACAACAGTTGTTTTGATGTTCAAGTAAATTCTCCCAACTGGTACAATGTACCATAAGAAACTGGGACTCAAAGGATTATTTGTTAAATGATATATCCCTAACAGTTGCATTGCCAAGATAGCCAACAAACATGTAGGTCATGAGGCATTCATGTCATTTTAGTAATATACAGTATATAGAGAATTTGTGCCCTTTTTGTGTCTGGTTTATGAACTGTCACCTTCAGGCAGAGTTAATAAATTTGGATACATCACAGCCTTTTGTTCTGTATATTTTATTAGGAGAAAATAATAAATAAACTGTAAAATGTTTTATAATGACATTACATATAAAAATAATTAATACAGACATATGAGAATAAATGAAAACCAAAAACTATAAAGACATGTCAAATTAAAGTAGTGGATGATAGCTGGAATGGTACCAGACTTAGAAAGGGTTCTGTATGTAAATTATAAGCAGATATTGTGTTATATTGGTGTGCTTCTACAGCTCGCATAAAAAGGGGAGTTTGTACTGTAAATTGATCAATATCTCTCTGTTCACCTCAAGTTTTCAATAACCACACAAAGAATTGGTTGCCTTTTGTACTAGTTTTAAAGGAACTTATATTTGTAACTCTGCCATACTGTTGCCTTTTGTCCTGTGTACTACACTGTAGATCACTTCAAGCTATTTTAGTCTACATGTCTTTTGTCAACTTGTTTCTATAGCACAGTGAGTGGACTTGTGTGAGAGGCATTTCAATTATAGTGTACAGGTGTGCTTGCTTTGCTGTGTTTTGTGCACAGTAAATGAACCATTTCAATTAAGAAGTGGCAGGAAACAATACATGTATGTTTAATAAGAAGCAGTGTGTGCCTAATAACTTCTCTTGGTAGTTGTGCAGACCATTAAAAGAAATAAAGCTTAAGACTATAACAGCACTTAGTGACATGTCATTTTAGCAGTGAATAAGTCATCTTTAATTACCGTGTACTGCACAGGTATTGGTAATTTAAATAAATCTACATGTAAGTGTTAATCATGGATGATTTGTGTGAGGGTTCATTGGAATTTAAAGTATGATATTGTGCTTAAGTTGCACTACATGACTGTACTTCAAGGCTTGTGAATACAAGTAACTAAAAATCAACACTGCAATAAGCAACCATACAGAGTTATTGTAGTGAAGCTTTCCACCTGGAACATTATGGGGTGATTGCTTGAATGAAGGGTGAAGTAGACCTGGTACAAGGTTATATTATTGAGGTTAAAACTGGCCCTTCATAAGTTAGGTATAAGCAGTATTATTAGAACTTGGACGATCCACAGACTACAAAGCTGCATCTAAGAGTCTAACTATTTGTGGTGTTCGTTGTGACCTTGCTGCTTACGATTGCTTTAGACCATGCTTTTCTTAATGTCTAAACTTTGTTTCTGCAATTGGCCCTATGTTTAATCTATAACAAATCAACAGAAGACGCCTATTTTTTTCTTTTTTCTTCTTTTCTTGGTAATTAATGGATATCGTTTTTTCCTTACAGCAAAACTACTTGCAGCATCTGGAAGAGAACTTAGGAGAGCTTTGTTCTCTCTGAAACAAATTTTTCAGGTAGGGTATTTGTGTATCTATGTTTTGTTAATGTTTAATGTGCAAAAATAATATTTTGCTAGAGGGGTGACACTCATATTGGCCTGACATCTCTATCTCCAGTTACTGAAATCCTTGGAAGATTACAGTAGTGTAAAAGAACAGACTAAAACTAAGATCAGAATGATGTCAAATGGATCAACATAAGGAAAATACAAGTTGACCAGTTCTGGACTGAGGGACAATAAAAACACCTCAAAATTGTTCTGTTTTGAAAAGATCATCATCATCATCATCATCATCATCATCATCATCATCACAAATCCTTTTCACACCCAATGTCGCATAGGGCACACACAAAAAAGGTTCTCCATTCTGGTCTGCTTTTGGTTAACTTAATGGAAATGGAAATGGTCTTTAATGGTTATTCCTTGACAGGCTTTTCAATAACTATTTACAATAATATAATAATAATTAATACTAAAATCCTAATGTACAATAAATAGCATAAAAATTGTCTAATAAATATATATGTATATATCAATGAGTATCCCACCCCAACTCTCCCAACCAAATTCAGTCCTTTGTTAGCCATCCTGTACCACGTGTCCTTCAGTCTGCCTCTGCTTCTTTTCCTGGTGGTAACCAACTCACTGCCACTTTGCTGTCATCCAAAGGTTCTTTACGTAACCCGTGCCCTATCCATTGCCATCTCCGAGTTCTAATCATGCTTGTCACTGATGACATCCCTGTCCTTCTATGGAGTTCTTTATTGCTCACTATCCTAAATAATCTTCAAAATTCTTCTCAAGCATCTGTTTTGAAATGATGTAGTTTGTTAATTAATCATCATGTTTACCCCTGTCAGTGACTAAAGTCCGGCTTCTAAACTTTCTTATGGTCTTGTTCTGCATGTAATGCTAAAATAATTCTCCCAAGGTAATCACACAAATTGTCTTAAAAAGCATAATTTATTTGAATGTTTACTTTGTTTTCTGCAGGATGATAAAGACCTTGTTCATGAGTTTGTTAACTCTGATGGCCTGAGTGCGTTGATATCAGTAGGTCAAGATGCGGACCAAAACTACCAAAATTACATTCTCAGAGGTGGGCAAATTTACAGAATTCTTCAGGCCTTTTCTGTTTACTGCATATTTCAATGGCTTCAATACCTCAGTAATGTCTTTGCCTTTTTTACTGACGTCAGTCATAAGGTAAGTGTATGACAACAACTGGTGGATGCTAAAAGGCAGAAATCATCAAAGTACATTGAAATCCACAAGTTATAGCACACTAGTGTGACTTTTTGAACTTGTTTTAAACTTTTTTGGTTGATAGCAGTAAGAGCTTCAGAGTTCATATGTCATTGCAAGCTGCAGTAAAAATATTATGTTAGAAGCTGACATGTTTTGGTTTCACTGGATGTGTTTATTACTTTACTATGCATGCATTATACTCTTCCATTTAATAGAAGTGGAGAGAAGTGAATTGGTGAAGTAAAGGGAGTGAGGAAATTGCTGATTTTAAGTTGGTGACTGATGTTTTGTTATTGACAGCCATTGGTCAGATTATGCTGTATGTTGATGGAATGAATGGCGTTATTAACCACAGTGACACCATCCAGTGGTTATACTCACTGACAGCATCCAGAGTAAGTATTCCTGCAGAACATTGTACTTTTTTATTTTTTCCATTGTAGCTGGTCCTTTTTTAGGCAAAGGGCCTCAAGATATTTACAAATGTTGTATACTGATGTCTTTAGATCTAGTAGAAGTTTGGTGGTATTGATTACTTTAAATGGTGAACGTTTTGTTGACAGTTTGTCTGAATTAAACAATACGTAGTAATACTGGAGGAGTAAGTAGAATTAATTGAAAAAGAAGAATTTTTGGTAGTTAAGAGGCAACTTGTCGAAACAAGCAGTTGCATGTATAATACTACCTTGTCGCACAAAAAGTTATCTTTTTGCAGAAAGTAGACGTCATTCTACTCGTTGCAACATTAAAAATTTGTTAAGCTCAGGTGTCACTGTATGTGCAACAAATAATCACAACTTGCAATGCAAAATTGTTGCATAAAAAGTTCCATGAAAATGTTACCCATATTACTTTGCCTTAACCCTTTAATCCCTAACTGTGATGAAAATGAAATTTCTCTTTACAGCCTCACTGCTTGTTCAAACATTCAAGTGATGAGAATAAAGGAAACAATCACCAAGGATAAGATGTCTTGATATTTGGACAAATTCTCCTTACTAGTTTTATACGGAATGTAGGGAGGACAGTAAGGAAAATATACATTCTCATATCAGGGCTTAAAGGGTTGACTGAGATCTTTCTATGATATTTTTGCTTGACTTTCTTTAGAGCTGCATGTAAAGAGTTTAGGAAATTAGTTTTAGTAGCATGCCCAACTTGCAGTTCTCACTTCTCACTGATTACTGCTGATATTTATTCTCCTGTTGTCCTCAGTTTCGCTTGGTAGGGAAGACAGCACTTAAACTTCTTCTGGTATTTGTGGAGTACACAGAATCTAACTCCAAAGTGTTGTATGATGCTGTTCAAGCTGTGGATAGCAATCAAGGTGTGAAAGCATAATAATATTGAAAAAATCTGTATTTTACACCGAGTTCAATAATTCTCTCTTCCCTTGCAAAATTACTAATACACCATAATTCTAAGTTAAGGACAGTGCCTCCTTTTGTTACCGCGCATACGTACGTTCTGTGCATCTCGGGATATTCAGGTTGCTGGAATTTGCCCACTAATACAACAATATTTTTGCGCGGTTTAAGACTATATGGAAAAAGCAGATCTTGTCAAGGGCTATCAGAATCCAAAACGAAAATTGGGGGTAACCATGCATCTTTCAGAGATAATTGAGCTTAAATTTGGAAAGAAATTGCCATACATTCTTTGTTTTTTAACGCTTTTTTCGAATTATATTGTTGCTTAATTATCTCTTAAAAATGCATGGTTACCCACATTTTTCTTTTCGGATTCCCATTACCCTTGCTAAGATCTACTTTTTCCCCATAGTCATTACCTTTGCAAAAATACATCTGTATTAGGAGGCACCGTCCTTAAGAAGGTTGCACAATGCTTTTAGATTTTTTCTCAGTAAATCTTGATGGCATATGTCATGTGTCTTTATTAGCATGTTGCAAACCTTAGTTACCAATAGGCTTTGTTTACCCAATCTGTTTTTAATTATTTTCTATTTCATTTTTTCTTTTTGTGTTACTGAAAATTTAGTAAGAAAAGCTAAACAATAAATTTATGGTAACCTTTAACCAATCAATGTACTGATCTGTATTGAGAGTTTGTCCCATTAACTGGCTGGCAAGTGTGAAAATTCTTAAATATCTAATTTGTTGGTAGACATTTGCACCATGTTAAAGTCTGCAGGCACTGACCAGCTTAACACAGGAAGTTTGTTAGCAGTAGATAAAAATATTTGTATTACAGCGTAATTAATGCATTATTAAAGGACAAGCACATGAAATTACAATATATTTTTAAAATAAAGTTTCTTACTTACTTTACTTACTTAAAGTCTGCAAATGCCAGCATTCTTCTATCGCATTTGAGAGTTGTCGATGTCTGATTTCTGACCTTACATGTACATTATCCATACGAATGTTGGAAGGCTTTGATACTCAGGCCTGGCTTGGTTTGAGTTAAATATATTTGCTTCTTGTCCTTGCTCTGATGTTTTTTACAGGCCAGTTATTTAAAGCAGGGTTAAGCTAATCCAAGTCCATTTTTTTACTTTGTTTAAATCTTTTGAATTGTAAGTTGAAATTGGCTACTTTTTGAAACACTTTTCAGTAAGAGAAACAGAGATCTTGGGTACCTTTTGAAACCTGGTTACATGTGGTATTAGCTGGACCCAGGTTTTCCATTTTTTCTCCTACGAAAAAGCATTACTTGAATGCATGTATATGGATAATATTTAAGGCTGTCTGTTTTTGGACTATAATTCCAGAACAGTAATGCCCAGAGTGGGTTTCAAATCTCTTTGGGCCTTTGCCCTTTTCTGGAATGAAAAGGATAATCTGCATTCTTTTCATTCTGAGAAAGGTGTAAATTCCAATAGAACGCAGTTATGGTCCATTCTACGTCTGCCCTTTTTCTGGAATATTCCCAAAATAACACTGCTTGAGATTTAATATCTCTAAGGAAGGAACTTTGTAGTAATCAGTGAGTAGATTTAACACTGGGATCAAAGGATATTATCACTTATCACAGGGTATTATCACTTAATTAATAACTGCCCACTATCCAAATTTGACCTTGACATTCACAGTTTAGGATATTTTCGCAGTCTTAATGGTACTAGCATCATTTCAAAACCTTGTGTTGCAAATACTAACAAGCCAAACAGCCACATTGTATTTGTCCATACTGTTGCACGGCCCTAGAACAATTTTTGATTGAAACCTGGGTTTAAGTTTTCTATACTCATTCCCGTGAAATGTGGGTACACTAATGACTGTGCAAAAGTTGTGATTCACTATATATGGGATGGTTTATCAAGGTCACACAGACTGCTGCTACACCCTGTTTCAAGCTGAACCCAGATGAAAAACATCTGGGAAATTTGAAGAAAGCAATCAAGATGTACAATGACAAAGAAATTCTAAACAAGTTATTTTTTACTTGTTTTAAAGTTAGCAGGTCTGGATCAGTTATGTGAAAAAAGTCTCTTGTTAGTACTGTTGTTCATTTTTGTGTGGCTTCATGGAATGAAGACCACATTGCTATCACTCGATGGAGTTTGTGTGTGGATATAGACCTACAATTCTCTGGTACACTTGTGGTATACCTTTGGTAACAAAAAAGATAAGCATGCGTCGCGCATGTCACGTAGGGTATAAAGGTTCATAAAGCTAGGGGGTGCAAATTGCGTCAAGTTTCCGGTGTAAGATTTTAGTCTTTACGTTTCTTCATGGTTTTCGCCATGCTCCATTTTATCAGCTATGTACAATTCTTGGTGAGGCATTAGTTGGTTGGATGGGTTCACTACGTTTTCAATATGGTTGTTAGATGTTAATTAACGTGGTAGTCTAGGTGAAAGAAAACAATGCAACCTTCACGAACTAGCCAGAGTGCACGCTTCTAAAGTGCTCGTTAATCTTCGGATGTCAATTAGCAGGCAACGGTGTCCCAGAAACAACTTATCTTGAGTAATGACAAATTGTTCAAATGCGAAGTCAAATCAACAACTTTTGAAAGGGTATGTCTATCTTGCAATTTGTCTCTACGTTTTAGTATTGAAAGTTTATGACAGTATACATTCTGGCACTTGTACGTGACAGTTTTTATTGTATATCGTGCTTTGTCTCATTATTATAATTCAACGGAAATCAGCCACTTGACCTCATACCCACAAACTAGTAGCTCAAATAACCAAGAGCATCTTATTTTTTTCGTGATGGTATCAATGGTGATGGGATGATACAATGTGTTGTGATTGACGATCAAATCGGTGTGAAAACGTGAAATCATGTGACTAATATTACTGGGCTGAAAAATCTCCTTTGTTATACCGGCGTCTTCATTGTATAGGGGTGCCGTTACATCGGGGTTCCCCTCCTGTAAGTTGAAGCCACACTAGTATGCCTCAGCATACCATTTATTAATGCAAGGATATCCTCTTTAGGTGTCAAGGATTGGGCTGAAATTATCGGAATTATGACAGAAAAAGAGTCTCAAGCAGATGAAGAGATTCTTATTTATGCTATGACACTCATTAACAAGGTACACATTACATGTTCTCTTTTAGCATTATCTCACTATTACAAACACTTACAGTAAATTGTAGTATTGTACAAATTGTACAATAAACAAATTATGGAAATTGTGGTGATTTTTTCATCTTTGGTTTGTGCCCTTTTTCTACCAACAGAGCTGTATGGTCCTGTCTTTACAAAGTGCTTAATTTTTAAGGTGTTTACTTTAATAGTTTGTGGAGGCAGGGTGATCTTAAGGTTGGATGAAGCCTGGCCTCTTGTGCCACTCCAACCAGCTGCATGTGCTATCCGTCAATCATTAGAGGAATCAAACAAGAATCTTTTAAACAAATTGCCCTTGCTTGGTTGAGTAACTTGTTTTGCTTGGAGTAACTGACTTCTTGTTATGAGAATGGAGTTAAGCACTGACTGCATTGACATCTTGTGGCGTGAGAGCAACTTTACCTGTTACCCTGATCATAGCCAACATTCTATGCTAATTATTTGAAATTCCTCTTACTTATTATTCTTCTTCTTGTAAGGTTTTGTATGGTACACCAAGCCAAGACGGGTTTTATGACATCACTGATGCACTTGAAGAACAGGGGATGGAACAGATTATCAAGGTAAGCCCATGTAGAACATTGTTATCATCCTGGTCGTCATTGCAATCATTATTTCTTATTGAAGCCTGCTTTTCACACAGACTCTGTGATCAGTGAAAAACAGTGATAAATTGTGGTATAAAGTTTCACACTGTAACCTGGGAGTTTTGTCAATGGCCAGTTTTTGTAAAAAAAAAACATGGAAGATATAACTAAGCTTTAATAGCTTTTGTTGGGGTTGGGGGAGCAGGGTGGGAGGGAGAAGGGGGTTGCTTCTGTATGCTGTTTAGATGCTTCAATATTAAAGCTGTAGTTGTAGTTGTACCCTATATGTAGCTACTATACAGTAGAACATTTCAATGCCCATGGATTGATGGCTTTGATGTTTTTCAGCAATCTTAGCCTTGTGGTAGCATAGATGTTACAACTATCAGACTACATAATTTTATAACTGTACATTTATATTTTAGATGCACCAGAAAAAACCAGGGACAAATATTGATTTGATGGAGCAATTTAATATTTATGAGGTGAGTGCATTGTATATTTTGTGATGCAAGTTATGCAACATGACAAAATGTGAAATTTTGGGCATTTTGAGTGTTATTACTTGGGTCCAATTATGCTGTTAGCCAGAGTTATGCTCTTTTAGGCATGGCAGTCCTTGCATTGTACTCTTGGTTGACTTTTGATCAGGTTGTCAGAGGGTTGATGGTTCAAAGGCTGGTCTTTGCATTGTATCGTGTTGTTTCTTTGGACCAAAAATGTTACTCCGATTGTCTGTCTTCCCAGGTGCATACACGTAAATGTGCACCAGCAAACCACAAACGTATACTACCAAAATGCTGGTGTACATGTGATGGACTAGCATCCCATCCAGCGGGAGCAGACAAATGCTTCTAGTCACCTCATACTACATGTACACAAACCAGATTTCAGTACCAGCCTTGATGAGACATCGTCTGGCTTGTTCAGTCCAGGGGATTAGACACATGGCCTTACCTTTGGATGACGACTGGGGTTTAAAGGGTTTAGAAGATATGTGCCTCCAGGGTGCCAACTTTTCAATAGCATCTGGCTAACAGCCAGGTGTGTGAGAACTGAAGTTTTTTTCCCTAACCCTCCTACTGTACACCAGTTAACCCCTGAATGAATGATGAATTTGTGCAGCCATACAGGTCGTTCATGCATAACAATGATCTTATTTTCTAACTGCAAGTAATTTTACAATGTTCTGCTTAATTTTTATCTGTTTTAAGACTGCACTCCGGATTGAAGATGGAGATGAAGAATTTCCAGCCTTTGGAAGCTCTCCATCAATAAGGTATTGAACTATGAGAAATAAAGTGACATGTTGAATGAACTAGATCAAATTGAAAGACACATTGAATGAATTACGTATACAAGAAATTAAATAACACTTTGAATACAATGGATTTGGCAGGGAATATCAGTTAGGTCTCTCAGGGGATAATTTATTGTTTATTATATACAGAGCAGACAAGAGTGTTTTAGTGGAAAATAGACCACTTGAAAGTTCATACTAAACTACATCTGGGACTTGAATGGCGTATTTTCCTCACAGTATTTCAGTAGTGAGGATATCGATAATGTCATTGCCCGCTTTTACACTGTTGTTTGTACAAAAATACTCTTGTCTATTTTATGAAGAGAAAATTACACGGTGGCGTGAAGATACAAATTAATTTTTATATGCTCATGGTAAGAAACAACATTTTTCTCACTCTCTGCGCTCGTTCGTAAAATATTGTTTTTGCCACTTGAAAATAAAATTCATATCTTCATGCTACCATGTAATATCCTCTATATATTGTCAGTTAGCACCAAAGATCGCCACCAAAATTTATAAAAATTATTTGTGTTAATTTTGAAAACGTTATTGTTTTTCCTAACTCACAAACAATTAAATCTCTCTTCTCAGACAAAGAAAAAGAACGACAACTTTTGGCACAGGTACGATGTAATACTTACTTAGCAAATCATTCAGAATCCAGGGTGAACTGTTTTAGGTCAAGCCATTTGGTCTCTGATCTGAAATGGCAATTCCCCTAACTGACTGAAGTGTATTTCCTTTAATATCTGGTGTAAGTAAATGGTGGTTCATTGTCACAATGTCTTTTGATTTGTATGTTCGACATTTTTCTGTTTGTAGCTTGATGATAGGGTATTTTACTGTAACGAGAAATTAAATTTTTGATCAATGTAATATTTGTGAAGTGTTGTGTGTACATGTTGAATATTGAGAAAGCTGGATGTGATATGACTTATAACGTGAAAGAATACAAGACATGGAATTCTTTTCAGGTTTCTCTTACCTGTTTTTCATGTTGTTGCAAGGGACACTGTCCCCAATATCTAGATAACTTTGAAAAGCAAAAGAACATATTCTAATCGGCGGAAATCCAAAAATACCGGTTGAATTTCGTTTAAAATTACTCTACCAGTTCTCTGAGATTATAGTTGAGTGTGTTTTGCTGCGGATTGCTAGGATGGATATGGTTGCAACTTGAAAACATCAGGCTGATGTTTTCAAGCTTTTCCTTTGTTCCGTGGAAAAATCGCCAGTAACCGACTATGGTTTGTTCTTTCTTTGAGAAAATCACGTTCTAGAGTATTCTGTGTACGTGAAAAAAGCATTTAATTCAAATTTCTGCACATGTTCACCCCAAAACGTAAAAATCCCCGTGACAGTGTCCCTTTAAATGCATGTCAAATAGCACAATGTCAATTTTCATAAGTTTTGCTAAACAATTTTATTTTGACTTCTGAAGGTGATAGAAGGCGCAGTCGGCGACACAACTCTATTAGCCAGATTGATGTATCATGCATCACCAAGGACAGCCACTTGGCTCCCCCGGGAGCTAAAAGCCGTGATGGTATACACAAAGTTGCTAGCGCTCCAAACGTGGGAACAGCTGTCAAAGTTGAGCCCCCTGCATCGCCTGTTAAGACATCAGCAAGTACTACACCTTCATCATCAACAGAAGGTGAACTGGACGAGAAAACTAAAAACCGACTGGCAAGAAAGTATGTAGCACATAAACAGTATTTTACTTTTTCAGAACTTTGACACAGGATTGTTGATTGGAAACGTGCAATAACAGCATTTAAAAAACCCTCTTAATGGGGACACTGAAATAGTAGTTAGAATCTTCCATAAGTTATGGAAATTAAAAGCTCACTTCGCAGTTGTGCGCTCAGCGTCCTGGTATTTGAATGGAAGTGAGGCGAAAGTTGACTTTGTTTTGTTACAAACCTTTCTGCTATTCATATGTAAGTAATGATGACCAGACACATGTTGTCACAAGAAAAACTGGACTTGTCTATGAAAAGAAGGAAGGTTTGTATCAAAGCGAAGTCAACAGCTAAGCTATTCAACACACATCTGTAAAATGGGTATTGCTGGAAAACTCCTGGAAATTTAAAATTGCTGCAGAAACCATGTTGCTCTGTACTACTTACGTATCTGTACCTAATATTTTCGATGTTATTAATGTACCTATACTGAAAGTTTTGGGTCAGTTTTTAAGAGCAATCCATGCTTTGAATCAAAAGAAATCATTGAGCAAATATAAATTAGAACTCCTGCATTGGGTAACAAATGCGTGTTGTGAATGATATGCCGATTTCCAAGTTCACTCATTAGTTATGGTGTTTGTGTTGTTATAGGGAGCGTCGTGCTGCCAGGCGAGCTGCGCTGGGGATAACAGAGCCTGAAAATGATGAAGCTGCAAATCCCAGCAGGAATGACAGGAGTAGAAAAAGATCAGACAGCAAAAGTAATGCCAATGACAGAGGTCACTTAGAGGTGTCTGCACCAGCTAACGACAGACCACGATCACCCCGCTCGTCACCACGCCCCTCCCCGAGGAGCTCCCCAAGGTCTTCCCCCACTCTACCCCGGAGGAAATTCAAGTTTGAGGAACCCAAGGCAGAGGGTGAGTTTTTTGGAGCATTGAGTGTTATGTTCCATGCAGTGGCTTTTCATACTAGTGGTTAATAGTAGTGAAATTGTACACTGTTCTCACCTTAGCATCCCTAAAACTGTTTTGAAACAAGTGAAAAAAAAAATTGCCATTATCAGGGCATGCTTACAATGTGCAACTGAAGTGACATTCGTACATGAATGGTAGAGTGACGTCGCTACTAGACAATTCAATTCGCCGTTTTTTCTGTGGTTCAATTTGTTGAATTTTGTCAGAAAGGATACTGATACTTCATTTTGAGGTTGCTTCACGTGGTATGTAAAATCACGTTACGACAAATATAATTTATACTGTATGTTGGTATAGTTCTGCATTTTATCCAGCCATTGACCCAGTTTCTAGAATAACAGCAAGCAGCTGTGAAGCATTGGTATAAAAGCCGAAGGAGACTGTTCTTTGTATCTGTAACTTTGTTTCAGGTTGAAATTAATGACAGGAGCTGATTCTTCGTTTATTTTGATGACTTTTCTAGAGCAACCAAGCCATCGGTCAAAAGGAAGTCGAGAAGAACAAGCTCGACCACCTGAAGGATCTGGCAGACATCCAAAGGCTGAAACCTCGTCGCATAAGAATGACAGCTCAGATATAAGAGAAGAAAAGCCTTCACCTCGAAAAAAAGAAATGACTGTAACGGCAACAAGTCGAAAAAAGACTCCTGAGGTTAAAAAGGAAGAAAAGGAACCTTTATTGAATAATATAGACCACAATGGGTCTTCAGGTCATAGAACTAGCGATGAAAGCACGGACACTGATGAAAAACTCGGTTCAAGTACCGATGATTTATTAAACGATGACAACGAGGCAAATAAACGAATTTCAGAAGAAAATAAACTTTCGCCTGACAGAAGAACTAGTTCAACGGGCTTAGCTAACGACGCCCGACGGCCAAGTATTGTTGATTCCGAAAAGCGGTCGAGTGTTTGCGAAGGCTTTCCAGGGTTTCCAAACAAGAAAATGATGTTGTCGATGTTATACGGACAGCAGAAATCAGTGGATGATGTGGACCGTAGAATTAGTGATCCCAATTTACCAGTAGGTGATTCAGTTCAGGAGAGAAAACAACAATTGTTGTCACCTGGAGAGAATGACGAAGGTTCTCAGAGACAAAAGGATATGCTAGACGTTGAAAATTTAGTTTCTGATGCTGTGAAAAGATTGAGCGGCTGTCCTGAAGTTGATGAGGAAAATGAACCATCTTCGAGTGCTCCCGAAGGTGAATTTGAAGGCTTGGTAAATAAGGCAAAGTCTAATCTGATGAAGCAGCCGTCAGACGACAAACCTGATCCTGCTGCCGAGGAAGAAGCGAGAAAGCAAGAAGAACTTCGCAAGAAGCAGGAAGAAGAACGTCGACGACAAGAAGAAGAGGCAGCGAGAAAAGCAGCTGAAGAAGCTGCGCTCTTAAAGGAACTTGAGTGGGAGAGAATGATTGTATTGAAGCGTAAACTCATAGTAAATGACTTTAATTTCACTGAGCTAGAGGATGATGAAGATGAATTCCTTAATTCTGCGTCGTCGGCTGCAGATGAAACAGACGCGCATCCACACGGAGGTGTTCCAGTGTTTGGAATTCCACCTCCCCCTCCTCCTATGCCAGGCGGGGCACCCCCACCACCTCCACCCCCTGGAGGAGCCGCTCCACCACCCCCTCCCCCTGGACCTAAGGCACCTTCATTGAATGATTCCCTTCCAAAGAAAAAGTTAGTGCGTTTGTTTTGGCAAGAAGTGAAGAACTCTCCTCTTATAAATGGTGTAAATAAGACAATATGGGGGAGTATCGACACTGTGGACATTGACACTAAGAAACTGGAACATTTGTTTGAGAACAAGACAGCTGCTAAAGTAAAGGTAAAGTTTGCGTTTGTAGTTGTATTTGTGATTGTTTTGGTTTTGCTTAATGTTGAAGAAAGTAGGGATGGCGCAGTGATCCAGTGTGGCCTGGATTCGAAACTCAGAGTTGACGTCATACGTGAGTTGAGTTTGTTGTCAGGGATTGTTCTTGCTCGGAGGGTTTTCGTTGGATTCTCAATTTTTTTTCTAAATTCGATCTGCAATCCGAGGGCTACTATTTTCGGTTTTAAGGGACATTGTGCAACCCGTTTAACCCTGCTCTTACCATTGGGTGCGAAATATAGATAACGCCTTCTACACCTATCGCTGTTATAATAACACTGTTGTTGGTTCAAGACTCGTTTCGAGCAGTTTTCAATTAAGTGTCGAAAGTGATGCTGTGTTTGCTTTGGTTTTGCTTTACTACGCTTTCTGATTGGGTCCTACCCACACGCGTTTTCGCGCTTTAAGCTAATTACACGCATTTGCTTCGAGTTCTGATTGGTTGATTGTGTTGTTTACGCCTGTTGTGATTGGCCAGAATAATAACTTTGGTTTTGGTTTTACGACACTCATTTGAAAACAGGTCTACCACGTTCAACAGTCATGTTAAGTCACACGCAGTTACTGCTTGTTCCATGCGTGCCTGTTTAATCACTGTATACATTGTTCCTTTGTAGAAGTGTGAAGGAGAGGACAAAGATAAGAAAAAGGAAATAGTTGTGCTTGAAATGAAGCGCTCTCAAGCAATCAACATAGGCTTGACTAAGTTACCACCGATCCGAGCACTGAAGCAGGCGATACTGAGTATGGACAGCGCAGTGATTGACAGGGAAGGAATTGATGTAAGTGCGACTCAGTTGCTTTCCGTTGCTTACTTGTTAGCAGCTTTCCCACTTTGCATAGAAAGCAAGTTTTATCCTCAAGATCGTCTCTAATTCTGATGATAATCCACTCACTCTCCTCTCTAACAATTAAAGCTGGTAACACCCCTTGCGACATTCATCCTGGGACGAGATGAAAACTTCATATCGCCTTTACATAACCCGTTTTACAGCGGTGTGAGTTTATTTTGGAGCGCAACTATTAAAATTAAAAGGAATGTAATACGAACAGTCATACCGCGTTTATATGACACACAAATCAGTTTTCGTACCGTAAAGAGAGTCCCGATCTGGTGCATCAACCGGGGTAAACTCGCACCACTTGTATCGAATATGACATTTTGAACCGGTGTACGAATACGGAGCCGAAATAGGGAACCAGGATAATAAGTTTTCCTGGAACTTTAGAAATAATCCTGTTATTAAGCAAAGCGTTTGTTGTGTGTTTAGAAATTGCTCCAGCTGCAGCCAACAGCAGAGGAAAAAATCAAGATACAAGAAGCACATATGTCCAACCCAGACATGCCGCTTGGAACCGCTGAACAGTTTCTACTAACGATGTCATCTATTAACGAGCTGAGCCCGCGACTTCATTTATGGTCATTTAAACTGGACTATGACCAGCTTGAAAGGGTAAGACGCTCAGCACTTTGGTAGAGTTAGATATAAGTGTAAACCTGATGCAGTTCCAGTTTGGTGCAATGCTAATGGTGTAACCTTGACGTTAAATACAGTGTAACTGATACAAAATCTTGTGGTTTTTTGCATGTTACTGAACTTACCACAGACATAACATTTTGTTGCGTGAGTACTTTACTGGTCGGATGTATTAGTTGACTCTACTTTCGGTTGCTGTAATTACTTGCGGGTACCTCAAACTTGTTTTGCATTTGGAGCGACCCATCTGAGTAAAATCTTGTGAACTTTGTCAACATACGTAGAATGCATATGATATCAGTTTTTCCCTTGGCGTGTAGTCATACTCTATAAATTACCAGTAGAGCGGGTAGTTATTTCGGATATATTCAGCATTTCCTGAAGGCCTGTATCGTTTCTTATCAGGTACTCTGGTATAGGGTTTCTCTTGTTTTTCGTACTGAAAGTCGTTACTTGTAAGGTCGTTATTTTCATACGGCCGCTACTGTCGGGGGGATGGCGGCGTTTCTTTTTGAACTTTTCAACCTTTGCAGGAGTACTGGCCCCAGTTGTTCAAAAGTTTCATAGCGCTATCCACCGGAAAAATCACTATCCAGTGGATAAGGGTTAGGGAAACCAATTGCGTTATCCACTGGACAGAGATTTATCCGCTGGACAGCGCTATCCAACTTCTGAACAACTGGGGCCTGATAAATAATCCAGGATTCTCGCTATCTTGTGTACATGTTTTTATACTGACATACGCTGTCTTCATAGGAAGTAGCAGAACCTCTTATGGACTTGAAAGAATCCATCCGAGAACTACAAAATAACGAAACCTTCAAACACATCTTAGCCACTCTACTTGCCATAGGAAACTTTTTAAACGGGAAAAAGGTGCGTAAAAATAAATGTGTTTACAACTTAGCTACCCATGCCTAACACTTTGTATAAGTGTCAATTTGGTCAAAAGAGCAATTTCACAAACCTTGTAAGAACCAGTAAATGCTAATGTGAGGAATGAATGTAGTGCGCATGTGCAGACCATGCACAATTAGAATTTTGAACAGAGCATGCGTTCTCTACTGTTCTTTACATTAAGGCCGGCACATACTAGGGGACATGTCGCGGGGACAGTTTTCCTCGTGTGACACCCCTGTCTTTGCGGACAAGTTCCGTTGCGGGGACAGAATTTTGTCCCCGAGACATGTTGCAAGAAATAGCTCTTTTCACAGTTAACTTTTCTCATTTGCATTACAATGTATTTGAACGTGAATGTGAGGCAACTTCGGGAGGAAACTGCAAAATTGCCCGAAATTGCTTCTCATCGACGTTCAATACATTGTAATGCAAATAAGCAAAGGTAACTGTGAAAAGGGCAATTCAGCTGGTTTGAATTCGTGCGTCATGAAGCGGGGACAAAATGACCCCAATTTTCAATGTCGCATCGTGTGGACTGCCCTTGCAAACTGTCCCCGCTACAAAATAGTAAGAACCAACAAAAACGCGCCACCGGCTATCCCATAAGTCATAATTCTGTCCCCGCAACAGAACGTTTTCGCAAAAACGGGGATGTCGCACGAGGAAAACTGTTGCTACAACATGTCCCCGCTACATGTCTCTGCAACATGCGTCCAATGCAGTGCACACTGAGGATTTTGTCCCGCAACATGTCCCCTCGTGTGTGCCGGCCTTTAGCAATTAATCATTCTTATTAACATACTGTTACAGGGATTATTATTGTCTTTTTGTTAGGATTGTTAAACATTGAAATGCACTCCCTAAAGAAATTGTGGAAGAGACAAGTTTTAATACTTTTAAAAGTTTATGAGCTAATTTTTTAAAAAATTAGCTCATAATATTGTAGTTGTGTAATAGTTTTAGTCTTTTAATTAGGGAATGTCCTTGACAGGGTTAACCTCTGACGTTTCCTTTTCGTACATAATAAACTATTTTGTTATTGTTGTTATTATCGAGTTTGTGCAATCGCTCCACGTGTAGTAAGCAAGAGCAGCACAGGTATACTGAGTTGTGTTGATGTACCATGAAATCCTCAGCGCTATGATCAAAGGAGTGTATGGCGATGAGTTAAGAGAACTGATATTTTGAGCTTGTGTTTCAGGTGAAGGGTTTTCAGCTGGATTACTTGGCAAAAGTACCGGAAGTCAAGGACACGGTGCACAAGCAGTCGTTGTTGTATCATTTGTGTTGTATGGTGATGGAAAAGTTTCCAAATTCAACTGATTTTTACAGTGATCTGGGCGCCTTACATCGATCCTCCAGGGTAAGCGCACTGTCATTAAAATATTAACCACTTTATTTTGGCAATATTGCGCCAACTTGGAAAGTAAAAGCACTGCTGAACAGGCTTTGATCTGATGGTCACTCTACAGGATTTTATTCACAGACGTAGAAGTTGGAACCACCTTGTGCAGCATACTAAACATAACCACAGGAAAGTGCTGCTTAGTAGCTTTTATTTGGATGGTCACACTTTGGGAACTTATCCTCAGACTCAAATGTTTGAATCACCTTGTACGGTGTGAAAATCACGTCTACTTGAATTATTAGCCTTTAATTTGAATAGCCATGATCAAGACTTACAAGAGGCGTACATTCGTTTGCTCGAGCTGTCTTCTTCATGCAACTAAAATTACACTTTTCAACTGGGTATTTTCCTTGAAGAGAAACAGCCGTTGATGGAATGGACAATGACATGACTTTCTTGTTACAGCTCCCAGTGGTTGCTCACGTTATTTCTCATAAGGCGAGCACTTAACCTCCTGAACTTGGATTATCAAAGTCTTGACTGATCAATGGTTTTTTCTTTTTTGTTCTTTTAAATTTGCTCTAGTATTAAAGCACAATTCTTTTGTTTACTTTCAGGTGGATTTCGACGTCGTTCTAGACAACTTAAAGAAGTTACGCGAGAATTGTAAAAAGTCATGGGAATATTTAAGTGTTGTTGCCAAACACGATAGCACCAAACAACTTAAAAGCAAGTGAGTAATAAACCTTGTTCTCTCTGACAAATGATCCCGGATGCACATTAACCGTACCGTAGCCTGTACCTGGCACACAGTGTTCGCCCTAAATTTTCCTCTAGAAAGAAATTAACCCGCGATCAGGCCTAATTTTATTCTTTTTCGTGGCGACTAGACATGGAATAGGGCGATTGGTTAGGTGGAATCTCTCCTAATCCGGTTGTAAGCCCCCCCCCCCCCCCCCCCCCCTCCAGTTGCGGCCCACCAGTTTGGTAACAAAACGTGATTGCAGTAGTAGCCCTACATAGCCCATACTACATCTTTTAAAAGGAATTTTGGTTTTAAAATAAGTCTTAAGATGGATTAAAACACCAATAATCTGTGATTGTAACTAGGATTTTGCCGGGTAAATCGTGTACCAAGAAAAGTTGTACTGTAGTTGCATTCACGTAACTGACCGTTTGTTGTTGTTTTGTCAGAATGTCGGAGTTTTTAGCGGATGCCCAGGAGCGAAGCACCATTCTCAAGGTCGTTCACAGGCGCGTTATCAACAGGTCAGTGTTCACACGTCTTAAGCCGAAGGTTTCCGAACAATGTTTGTTATGTTCCGGAAGGACTCGGAACAATCCGTTACAACATGATTCCAATAAAAAAGGTGTCTTCCTAGAATGAAATTTTTTCCTCGCAGATAAATATTTAAAATTCTTGAAAATAAATGCTACTGCAAATTTTTTTTCGTAAGAGAGATGATCAGAATTGGTGCAAAGAAACGTCGTTATTGCCTCTAGAAACGAGTAACGACGCTGTGACCCATCTTTTGTGGAAAAGTCCTGAATTTTGTCTTCTTTTTTGTCAGCCTGTACATGTAAAAATGGATAAAATACATGTGGTCACCAAAACTGATGGATATACAAGTGAAATGAACAGAACAGGACTGCTGTTGCAAACTCGTAAAATCACTGGATTTAGAACCAGCTTCTGTTCAGTACCATTTCTCATTTAATCAAGGAATTTTGATGATTTACTTTCTTGTAGATTCCACAAAATGTTGTTGTACTTAGGACTGCAATCAAGCGTAGCGAACAAAACGAAGGTAAGATATTACGCGTATTAGGGTAGTGAGCCGTTATTTTAGTCCATCTAAAGGAACAATTGAAAAACTTAACTTTTAGTCAATCTTTCCAGAATGCTAAGATTTTCCAGCTGAAACAGAATTCTAAAAAAAATAAATCCTAAACACGTTCTATTTAGGACAAGATTAAAGTTCGTTAAATGACCCGAAACCAGATTCAAACACCAATTCATGCCCGTACGTGGATTATTCAGATTGCAATCTCGGATTGTTTTGTCCTTAAATGGAACTGGAAAATCGAATTTTGGAGCGCAAAATGTGGACTTAGTTTATCTGAATCCTTAGTGGATTAAGAAAAGTATATTAGGACCTTGGTGTGAATGATCTGTTACATTATTTCATCTGTAGCACGCAGATTTCTTCAGTAGAACCCTCTTCATCCACTTACCAACGGGAATCTAGCCCGCGTAGCTGACGGATTGTTCGTGCAATGGCAAATTCTCTCTCCGCTCGTTTACGTTGCCCCTTCGCCTACAAAATCCCTTCGCACGAAAAAATATGAATAATACCGCCAGCAACACAGGCTACGGAAAAATTGTCGTATTAACGTAGTGGCCGCTTAAAGTTTGGGGGGGGGGAGCTCACATGAACAAGTGACTGCATAAGTGCGTAAGTGGCCCTACGGCGGGTTTCCACTGTGGAAATCACGGGTAAATCCGTGCCCTATGGTAGAAGACTGTTTTGATGCAAATCCTTTTACTCTAGGTAAACGAGTTTTGTAAGATTATCAGCGAGTTTTCATTGGAATACCGGACGACGAGAGAACGAGTGATTCAAATGAAGAAAAAGAGAGAAAACTTGAGGGAACGAAGCAAGACGAGAGGGAAGCTTATCACAGAAACAGAGGTAACAAGGAGCGAAAGTCAATGGACTGTTTGAAAACGCTTTGTTTCTAAGGAGTACCCATCGTTGCAAGTAGAAACCCCAGCGTACTTTTTTGATACTGTCGTACGAAAAAAGTTTTCGTTTCACATAAAGTACTACCAGACTGAATCCTCAAATCGGCACTTATCTCAGTTTCTTAGTTGTTAAGTCCCCTTGAAGGAATATTGATCTTACTTCATACGAATACTCTTGGGTTAAAACAGTCTAAAATTTTTTCGAAACATCTGGAGCTTTTTCATGAATGCGATTCAAAATGTGGCTTCAGGCCGTGTTTGAATCGCCATTCATTTATAATTGAAGTGTATCTGTAATGTTTCTCGGGCTAATTTCACCTCCTCGCCATTATCAGACTAGCCTGGCTCTTACACGCTCTCAGTTGTCCTGCTATCGGATGACCTCCTAACGTCTTTGTATCAGGTGTCATTTACTTTAGTAAACATGCCTTTGTGTTCATTTCCCGTTCTCCCCAGTCCTACTCGGCAGCAGCGAAAGTGTCCGCTGAGGAGAACATTGAAGCGTTCCGCAGAGCGCTCATCTCTAATGGCGACGAAGCTGAGAATGCGAAAGAAAAACTGAAGAGCGCCACGCTTCCTGGAACACGAAACAGAGTCAAAAGTTCCGGGCCGGCACGTTCCAACTCAGCCATGCAAGCACAAGATGAGTTTCCGGATGACAACACGGATGAAGTTATTAACACACTGGCCAAGTCTGCTACTGTACCTGACTCAAGAACACGAGTGCGCAAGCGCAATAGGGCCACCAATAGGAAGTCAGGTTAGTAGGATAAGGTATTTCATTTTTGCAAAAGATCGGAAACAGCTTCTTGGTCGCTTTGAGTGGGGTGGTCACTTAAGGCTTTTCCAAGGAACTAAAAAGTACGATTCCTCTTACAAGAACCTGGGTGGGGAGGCAGTGGTTTTATGTCGAGGAAGATTGCGCTTGTATTAGTTTGCAAATGACAAGGATAAAGTGTCTACAGAGGCGAGGCAGTCAGTACGTGGGAGATCTTTAGATACGCTCAAAACGTGACGTCAAGTCTATCTGTATTTTCATTGCCGCAAAATATCAATTATTTTGGTCGCGACTTTCTTTCATCTGATCTAGTATCCCATTTCGTTAAGTACAGGATATGTGTTGTTGTCTTACTGACTCAAAATTCAAACCGTGACTTTAATAAACCGTAATCAATTGACAACTAAACTGATACGATAGGCAATGAAAGCGCAGAACACCATTGAAAAAGAGGACGGTAAGTCTGTGATTTAAGGGGGCAATATACCTGAATTTTGAGGAAATAGGATAAGATTTAGAAAGAAATAAAAGAGGGATTAAATTTTTGTACACACTCCCAGCCAGGCCACCCCCACGCATGAGCACTTGTGGTTGTTTGTGGCCTGTTTTGGTATCCGTCTATTAATTATTAACTTTAAATTTTAATTTAACTCACCTTTAATTCTTAACAATTTTCAATTTTCTTAAAATTCATAAATTTTCCTCCCCCTTCTCCTTCTTAACGTTTAATTTGAAAATCGCGAAAAAATTCTCTCAGATTTATGGGAACTCGCGCTATGATCCTATGATAGCATTTTTGGATGGAATGAAATATCATGGAGATAATTAAGAAAAAAGGCTAAAACGTTGGGGAAAAAAGGTATGCAGGTATATTGCCCCCTTAAGAGATCGTCCTTCCTTTCGTCTCTTTAATATTGCTTTGTTCTTGTTACAGTTCGAAGGACGTTAAAGAGCGGTATCAGCCCAGAAGATATGGAAAAACTTACCAAGCAGGTCAATATACTGGACAGCAAATAACGCTTGTCAACTTAACTTAATATACAGAATTTATCCTTAATTATATTTTATTCAAAGAAATAGTTCTATGTGATATTTTTTTGTAAGTCAATATGTTGCAAACAGAAAGTAAGGTTGGCACGTTTTTAATGTTTTACAAGCGAAGGGCCGAATTTGGGTATTTGTAAATAAATTGTAATTTTGTAGGACCTTGTAAAATTTATTTTCCAAGCTGTGTTTGATACCAAGAAACTGTAGTCTATCGGCAAGGCTACTGTATATTTTAGAGTTATAAAATTACTTCGCCAGCGTGAAGTTTTCTCATGTAATATATTTTGTCTCGGCCGGAAAACTAGACGAACATTGAGGTAGTCTGAAAAGTAATTAATAGATTTCTTAGTTCTCCGAATTCGAAACGACCAGATTTTTGATCAGTGGAGTATTTTTGTACCAAGTCAGTGGAGGGTTTTAAGATTGGATGTTTTTTATAAAGCCCATGCGCAATATAGCTTATGAATTTTACTGTCGTCAATTGATGACGTGTTCTTGGTTACATCTTAGCAACAACGCAGAACTTTGACGCAACAAATTTCAACTGTACACATCCTTTGTCTGTTGTGACTTGTGTACTATGTTCACTACATGTATATATGTATTTGTGAAGAGATGGCGGGCATGATTTATTTAAAGAACAGTATCTGGTTGTTTAAAAGTCGATTAGTGCTACTTCTGGATATAAAGACGAAAGTTGTTTCTCCCACTAACTTTGTAAATGTTGCTTGGGACCAATTAGAATTGGAAGGGGAACTCTTCATTACCAAGTTACAGCAGAATATTATTATTCAAAATTGTCGGTAATTCTGAATCACCGTGATCGCGATTTAAACAACCGGGGTGGTTATCAACAGGTTTAAAGGGGGTGATTTGTATCTCGATTCAATAACAAATGACCCTACGTTGCAGAGGTATCTGTTTCATCGGCGCATTGCGCGTGTAGCGACGATACCTCACTATATAGACAGCCCCTGGATAAGCAGTGAGCAAGCGGTGCTATGATTGGCTCGCAACCAATAATCTATCAGCTCATATCCTTCGAGTAGAGGGGAAAGATGGCAAAAAGCATGCTTTTAACGGAAAAGTTTGTTTCGGTGAGTTCAAGATATTTCTCGTATTCCAGGGTTGTCTATATTTTGCACTCAGTCTCGATGTACATGAACTTACGGCGGTGCCTTGTTGGGTATGCGCAAACGTAAGGAACAGTTATGAAAAGTAGCGAACGTCACTCTTAAGGTTATCGCATGGTGTTAATACCTTGCCACTCGTATTTATAGCTCTTTTGTTTGCTGTCGAAACGCATCAACTGGACACCTCAAGTTGTTTATATGGAGTGGGTCATCCTTAGTAGCTGTTCAGTTTTTGACGGTTTCGTGACTAGCCAACAAGGCCTAGCTCTTTCAACGCACCCGCGGGATCCGGGCTTCAATCTTAAGAGAGAAGTTAGCCACAAACTCTTAAAAATGGCGTGATCAGTTATTGACTCGCCTTTTTGGTATACCCTATTTGCACCAAATTTGAACGTGCTTGACTTAAAATCTGTTAACGTAGGAGCTAAACATTCATTCTTTGTGCAACATTTGCCTTCATAAATAAGAAAGTATTCTTTGCTGTATTGATATTTATTCCCTTGACAGGGTAACATAAGTAAAATCGGTGCAAGGTTTCAGTTTTCTGTGCCTCACTGGTTTTCAATAGTTTTAACTTTTCTGAAAGCCAAGCATGTTTTAAATCGGTGTAAACAGGATACTAGGAAACAACCTTAACATTTAACTGAAATTTGCGCCTTGGAATGTTATCCCTTTATCACCTCGCTGTGGGTCATACAATGTAATTTTAGCTTTTGAATCCGGGGATGTCCATTTAAATGGGAATCTTTTAGCAGTACTTTGCATATGACTTTCCTGTGGTGATCTACATTTTAAGTGGAAATGTTGTTTCATTCATGTGTCAAAAAGATGTAACGCACATAAACAGTATAAGAGGAAATACATAATAATCATAAAGAGGAAATAATTAACCTTTCGAGTTTGGACTTGAAAACGTCCGAAGATCATGCGAAGGTCTCCGGAAAGAAATCGGATTTCTTCTTTGTGATAACTTATGTTCCATCCTTCTGAAGTGCAATCGCCTTTAATACACTTCAGGTCACCAATCGTTTTTTTTTTAGGTCGGCTTTTTTATCAGATTCAGTTCACAAGCAGGTCTTGTGTTGAACTATTTGTAAATCGTTACTGGGAATTATCGAGTGATCTTACTTATTTTAGTATAGCACAATTCGCTTCGGAGATGGAGAAATTATTTTGGTAAATAATAGTGTAGAACCAATTGTTAAAGTCGTGTACGTAATGAATTCTTAAGGGGTACTTTTGGTCACACTGGGTTGTTAATAACTAGATTGTTATCCCGTTTTATAGGTAATAACACCAGCCGGGTACTACTCTATAGCCAGATGATTGGCTGACTCTTATTCTCTCTTACCATTCTATTTGGGTCTTCCTTAATAAAGAACCTAATGTTTGAACCAGTTTACACTTGTTTCATTTATTTGTTGTTTGGTTTATTTTCGTTTTCTTGTCTTGTGTTTGGAGTTAGTAACCAACCAGAGCAAACAAGGTGGGAACAGGAACAGAAGCCGTTCCGCGCTTTCGCTGCGTTTAGCATCAGCGGTGTGCTTTTGTTTTATTTTCCGGTTGGTTAGGAAAAGCAGCCCATCAGGGGGTGATTAACAATATCGTGATCTGCGTCACATGTCCACACATGGCATAATGCGATCTGATTGGATAACCTGTGGCCTAACTCCACTTGATCGCATGATCTGTTCCAGCCCTCTTTCTGCCTTAACCACACCCATGCACTCTTCCCGTTCCCTTAAAGAATGTAAGGGACTATTGAAATCTAGGGAAATAGTCTGAGAGGAGGAGACGGCTGACATTTCAGTCTACAGGGGAAACAAGTTGGGATAAGGATTCCAAGAAATTCAACGTCTTCGCCCTCTGGGATAGCTTCCCACGCAGTCGTTTTTAGGGGAGTCGGAGGAAGGTAATACGACTCCATCTCCCCTAAACGCGACCGCGGAGGAGGCTACCTCTGGGACTGCAAAATATGCAATGCAGAACCCCGTTAGACTGAGGCAGTTTTCACGACTTCATCAAATCAAAGACACTAGTGTTCACTGTAGCTCGAGCAGTTATCGCATTCCGTTTAGTCGCCGAAATAACTTTTAAAATAAGCTCAAATCAGCACACCAAAGCAAGTGACTCGCTATGGACAAAAACAAAAACAACTACGGAATTTTACAAATCCTCACATTTAGTACCGTGCTCGCAGAATGAGCTTAGGTTACCTGTATTTTGCATCGTTAATTTTTCTGGAAACATGATTTAAACGGAAGTTCTCTCCTCTGAGAGTGCTCTGTCCACCTCCAGTAGTTCAGTCCGGCCGTTTGCTTCCTGAATTTCTCTCACCACGTGATCCTAGGATTTGGCGCGAATCTTTGCTCACGTGATCAGCTGGACGGCGTTACTTGTCGCATGTGCGGTTGTGTAGTTTGATTCATCGTATGTTCTAAAAGTTTATGGTCGTTTTCACCGCTTTTTTTGTGAATTCGGACAACTTACTGCAACTGTGTAGGCCTTCGTCGTTCAGGTCACTATGCCTGTTCTTTCAGCGGTAAGTTTTTATTCTTTCTTGCAGGAACAGTTCAATGAAAGCGATCTGTAGTTATGCAAGAAGTGGTAAGCTTGACTGTCGGTAAGCTTAAGCTTAAGTCTTTTAGCACCATAAGCTCAAATATTCTTTTGCGTGTACTTTAACATTTGAAGTTTAGTTTGCGCATTAGCTTAAACGTAACCTTAATTTAAAGATAGAACAGTTTTGTTGTCCTTATGAATTAGCTGAGATAATCCCTCCTTGTTGTAAGTGAGCTTAATTTTGTTGTGTGCTAAAATGTGGTCGTCTCGTTGGTTTGACATTGGTGAGGCCGATGGTTGAACCTTACTGGCACCTTCCTTATCAAAGACAGTCTCCTTCAAATTGCTTTCCGTCGTAGAATGATATAAGTGGTTACCAGCAAAACTGAAGGAACTTAACAAATTGCTTGACGGGTTTAACCTGCCATGTGGAAGTGTCAGCTTACTACGTGACTCTTGATCGATACTAAGGGGCCGATTACATGAGCCGGGCTGGCCCGGTTAGCAGGGCTGGCTCGGTGTACCGAGATGACTGCTCAGCCCGGTATTACATGAGGCGAGCCAGCCTGCCTGCGGCTAAATTTAGAAGCTGTCATGTGAAAAGATGGCTACATCAAAGAGCATGAATTAAGTGTTTTTCTTTCGCTAATCCATTATTTTGGTGTATTATTTTCAGTTTTACGTGGCTTTATGGTCTGATAAACCTTTATGTGTTATATAGAAAGAGAAATATCGATCTTCTGGTGAGCCATTTTGCTCTGAAACGAAATTTAGTGACGAGAAAGTGTTAGCCCGGCTAGCTGGGCTGGTCCGGCAATCACGATTACATGGTAAATTTTCAGCGCGGCTAGCCGAGAACCCGGCATCATGATGCCGGGATCCCAGCTAGCCGGGCTGAGATTTTTCCATGTAATTGCAAAGTTGATTTTTAATATGTTTCACAGACGTGCTGAGATCCCGGCAAACCGAGCCCCGGGCCAGCCCGCCTCATGTAATTGGCCCCTAAGGAAACCAAGAGTTATTAATTGACAACAAGTAAAGGCCGGACAAAAGGAGGACGAGAGTCACCGAGAGTTGGAGGATGAGAGTTGAACAAGAGTTTTCTCCAACTCTTGGAGACTATCGATAGCAGGGGCCAAATGGAGACGAGAGTTGGACAGTGTTGTCTGAGAGTTTTACGCATAATTTCAATGCACAACAATTTTTGAACCTGGGGGCGAATCTCACGTGGGTTGTATGTCACTACATACAAGTCGATAAGTGATCCACCTTTTCTGTTCAGGTTTGTTTTCACAGCTGGCTCAGCTAGTGTTTTCACAGCTGACTCGGAGGCCATTTTGTTACGTGAGAAGACGTGACAGGTTATGACCATTTTTTTGTGCCCAATGAGCACAAAAAAGGCCACTGCTGACCACAAAACTCTCTCGCAATTCTTGTGTCTGGGCCAAAAAGAAAACTCTCAATGACTCTCATGACAAATGTTACAAGTTCAAATTTTATAAGAATGGGTGAAAGTGGGCAAGAGTCGCCAAGATCACATATCAGTTTGAGGCCAAACAAGAGCTAGAGTTTGAACTCTTGGCAGCTGTTCTTATCAGCTGCCTGTGTAATTTGTTATTCTAGTCCACAGTATATTCAGTTCAATGTCAATTGTATTTCTTTAGCTAGCCACTGACCAGCCATTGCCAGATTAGTGTACTTATGGCAATTATCACAATTAAAGATTAAAGACTCTTGCTCTTGTTTTGCCCCAACTTTACTAAAATCGTCATTAATCTTAGGACACTTACATGAAACCTTATGCTGCGGACCCTTCTAACCCCTATACCCGCATACATCACTGTCAACATTGAACAGTGAAGGGAGAGGGAGGTTCAAAGAATGTGGAAGTATTAGAAAAACAAACTCATCCTGAGTGCTATTATGTGACAGTGTTACAACTGTGCATTTTTGGTTGCAAGATGTCTGCAGGTATTGGCTAGGATTGCAGGCTTGGGCCCTCCACATGTTCTTGGGGTATCAACATGAGTCAATAAAATGATTCTTTAAGGTGTTGCAGCTTATGCAAACCTTGATGGTGTTAGTGGATGCCTGTGTATCCACATCCTTCTCTTGCATAAAGACAGGGGTTGGTCTGTGTTTAGTGAATGACCTTGTTTTGAATTATTCTTATCAATAATTTCTGACTAAAAGGGTGCTTCCATGACATTTTGTTTTAATTAAGCCAGTCCCTTACCAGTGGAGTAACATACATGACAAGCTTATCTGGGTTTATTCAAGGTTGTAGCATCATGGGATAACTGAGTGAACCCTGCAAATGACACTGTAGCATGTGGGATAAGTGGGTTTATTTCTTGATCAGCATTAATTGGCTTTCAAGAACAATGGCCATGAGAAAAACATGTTACTTTGTATATACATGCAGGGCTGTTGCTAAGTTTTGAATCATCTGTTGTCTTGATCTTTACACCTGTAACAAACTTGTTGCTTTGTGAGTAAATTGTACCAACAAGAGGCAAGTTCACCCACAACACTGAGGTCCCATCAAGCATACTCAGCCGTCACAGGTGTTAGGGGTTATGGTCCTTAATAACAGCCCTGTACATGTAACTTATTCTTGTAGATTAAAAACTGGCAAAATGCTGGTATCGTAGTCAAATTGCCTGTGAACTTACTGAGCCTGATAACAGCAGATCTGTTCTCTTCCCTTTTTGGTTTTTAGTGTCAGATAACAACAGGTAGTTCAGGCAGTTAGAGAAATTTGTCATAATGCTAGGTATGTATGATAATTTATTAAGTTTTTTCCTTTGCACTGGCTTTTAGTGTTTGCTGACATGCAGAGAAGATGTTCAGTCATAATAGTAGAGTGCATTTCATAATCACAGTCACCTTTCACTAGCTTTCATTTGAATGGTCACACTTGAGGATTTCATCCACAGACACCACGTTAGAACCATCTTGTACAGAGTAACAAACCGTATTTAAATGGTGACACTAAAGGATTTCATCCATAGACTCAAACATTATCAGGGTTTGCCTGAGGAAAGAAAAGTGTTATTTATTTATTTTTTCTTGTTGAAATGCATGTTTCTTCATTTAATGTACGGGTAATTCTTGTAATATAGCAATATTTTAAATAGAATAGCTGAATGTGAATCTCACTGTTCAACTTCCTTTTCTGTAGTTAAAGATGCTGAATAAAATTTAGTCTATATTTCTTAAATGATGTTTTAAAAATTACATATGCATCATTTTATCTCTGCACTTTTGCAATATACATGTGACCGTGCATGGGAAAACGTACCTTAACACTTATCCGTTAAACAGGCAATACCGTTAAGCATCTGTTAGTTACCTATTAGAAAGCTTTCTCAAAAATGTTAGAGGCATTAGCCTAACTGTTAGCTGTTAAAGTCAGACCGTTAGAATGGACAGTGAAACCGTTAACAAAAATTCTGTATCCGTTAGCCGTTAACTTAAGACTGTTAGAACGGACAGGGTAGCCGTTAACAAAAATTCTGTATCCGTTAGGATGGGTAGCAGAGCCATTAGGAAGAAATTAGCATCCGTCAAACGGGTAATGTAGCTGTTTGACATCCGTTAGAATGGCATTGCATTGCTTGAAGTAAAGAATAATCAAATAATGCGCACCTCGTTATGCACACTGTGCAAAACGCAAGCCAAAACGGAGAGCAGCATGAATGCGTGTGACTTCTTTTGAAGTTATAATTATTTTAAATTGCTACGTGAACTGCGATCAAAAATACAGGTCTTCTTTTCCCTTTAAATTTATTTTGAAATAAATAAGCACAATTTTCTATCACAAAATGGTCCCAAAATGGCAGAGGAACTTTGTTTTATTTCACAAGTTGCCAATCCAAAATTTGCATAAAGTTGTTTACTGTGTTTGTCGTGTAATTCGAAACGTGTGAAATAGCCATGTCGAAGATTTGACAATTTTTTTTTATTTGATGCGCTGTTGACTCTGAATCGAAAGAAACCAATTCTGAACAAAGTGACAAAAACAACCTTTTTTTCTGATGAAGCCAGCGCCAGCCGAATTTCGTTCAAGTCGCTCGTCACTATAAGTGATGTGACTTCAAAAGTTACGGCTTCCACGTGCACTGTGAAAGTGGTATTATGAAACGTAAACTTTCTCGCGAGCAAATTTGAATTGGGTAAAACGTTTTTAAAACTGGGAGAGAAAACCATAATTCAGAACCAGTAACTACTTGTATAAAATGAAACTAGTTGACTAATGATTTTGTTTACAAACACATTGAGCTGCTCATTAGTCATGATCGGATTATTCCGCTTGTGTGACAGCTAGAAATTTGCATCAGATTACATTCAGTCTAGGTGGTCTTCAAAGTGAAGATGGAAAGTCAGACGCGATAGTTGTTATTAAACTTTGATTGCAATTTGCTTTGTGTGGCAATATTTTTCGTTCAATTACAAATGGAATCGGCAATTCCTACGTCGTTTTATTTAGCATCGTGATAGAATGATAAGATTGTTTGGCAGATCGGACTACAAGCTTAACCGCTGCACCTATCCGTATGTCGATAGTTGTATTGACGTTAACGTCCTATTAACCATTAGATACTTTCACAGTATCCGTTAATCAATTTTTTCTCAACTGTTAAACAGCTCCAGCCATCCATTAGAGAAAATTGCGCAACCGTCAAAACATTTTCAGTATCCGTTAGGCATATCTAGTTAGCCGTTAGAACATTAGGACAAAGCGTTAGAACGCTTTGAAGGCCGTTAACTATCCGTTAATTTTAACCAGTTTAATGGATAAGCGTTAAAGTATGTTTTCCTGTTCACGGGCACACGTATTGTGTGGTCCCGGGAAATATCTATCATACCCACCGCTTGGAAGGTCATTGGAAATTCTGATGGGATGGGGTGGAACTCAAATAATAGAATTTTTTAAAGTGCCTATGAACTAAAAAATTTTTCTCCTAAATATGATAGTTTATGACTCCCTCAGTCTAAATATGTAAGTTTTGCTGAGTAGAACCCTTTGCATGGGATATTTTTCCAGCCGCAAAGTTCAAATTTGGCACCCGAATGTGTCTCCATTTTGCGCGCGGCCAAAACGATCTCATTACAAGGCTGTGACGTCACAAATCGCGCAGAAGAGAAGAGTGTTATGGCTGACAAGAGGGTTTCCAGAAGAGAAATTACTTTGGAGTGACTCGTGGGCCCAGGATTGTAAGCTACAAGGGCAGGATTCGCACAATGAGAGCATGTGTGTGTTATTTCTCAAAAGGAAACGAATTAGGGAGAGAGGCGGACTCATTTGAACCGTGTTCGACTCGGTAAGAATTCGATTCGACCCGCATTACAGAGCTGCTTCTCGGAAAAGCTGCAGCATTTGAATGTCGCGTTAATATATGTAACTTCTGCCCCTGTTGGATTAGTTCTACTAGTAGCAATTATCGCAATTCAAGATAAAAGATCGGGATAAAGAAGGTTTTCAATATTTGGCCACAAAACTATTGCGATATATCTGTCCACTATTACCTAAAAGCATCCAAGATCTACAACGCATAACTGAGCTACAAAGTTTTGTTTACATGTCCGTTTTTTTTTGTTTTGGAAACCACATGCAATACTTTTCTCAAACTGGATGTTCACCATAGAGTTTGAAGGGATAACAATGAACGGAACTGTCTTGACCGACGACGAGACAAGACGTTTTAGTTAATCACAGATAGCTATAGGAATATTTATAAATCGCTCGTGATGTTTCGTCAAATAAAAGGAAGCAGTTCAGCTCAGCATTGATAATTTTTATTGCAAGTCACTCTGCTTCCACTGCATTTGATTTATGTGGTCCCCTTTAAACACCACACATGTCAAACAGATTTGTGCCTCTCTTCTTGTTGACCCTCCTCCTGTTATCTCAAGAGGACCATATAATATGAAATTTCATATATCACACTTAACACCGTCTAATTGACCCTTCTGCAGTACAGTCTTGGTGATGAAGGTTTAATTTGAATTTATGGCATAAGTTATTTAATCATTTTTATTACTGAAGGGCAATGAAAATGTGACCTTCATTTCCCATTATTTAATTTTGTGGCAGGCTTTGATTGGAAATTCCTCACACACTGAATTGTCTCAGTCTCTTCTTGACCCATTCCCTGTACCCAAGAAAGCTACCACACAAGCCACCTAATTAGCCAACAGAAAATCAATAATGAGGTTTTAAAATGGGCCTTTTCGATCTCGTTCTCCACCTTTAATTTGTAATATAAAATAATAATAATAATAATAATAATAATAATAATAATAATAATAATTTTTCCGAAAATTAGCTGCATAGGCTACATTCCCGCCCTATGCATGCTATTTAGGGAGTTAGCATATAAACTTCTTGTACTGCTTTAATAATAATAATGATGTATACACAGGATAGCCCCATCAGTGTCAAAACACTGGTAACAAAGGGGGGTTCTGTTACTAAATAAGTGCCCAAGATAGTAAAATACATATCTTCAAACATTAATAGTGGCATGCATGGTTACGTAGAGGAAGCCTGATGCAAACACAAGAGTGTTGGGAGAATTCAAAGGATTATACGAGCTTGATCGAACACAGACTCTTAGACATTTGTAACTGAAGAGCATATCTGTTAACAACAAAAAAGGCTAATACACGCATAATGTATACAGTGTACTGGGAGGGAACTGTAATTTAAAGGGTTTATGGATCCAAGGGAGCTGTCGTAACCTCTCCCCATCCCCCCCCCCTCCTTAAACAAAAATAACACAAAAAATATGAAACTACACACACAAAGAGGGCAATGTCTACTTGGCACTGATTTCTGCCATACTTCATGGAATTGGAATGGGTGTATGTTTCAATGAAAATGGCACTTCAAAATGTACTTCTGGAGCAAATTACATATTCATCTTAAGTGTTGAGATTGACCCAAGGGAGATATTGTCATATGAGACCAGTATACAAAGGGAGTTCAGACCAGGCCCTAGTTGTTCAAAAGGTGGATAAGTGTTAGGGAAACCAATTGCGTTATTCACTGGATAGAGATTCATCCGGTCGATAGCGCTATCCAACTTTTGAACAACTGGGGCCAGTATAACTGGACAGGTATGGTTAAGTTTATTTACATGAGACCAGCATCACGAAAGTATAAGTGATCACATAAAGCCTGTAAGACCTCAGCATACTAGCTCTCACCTGGCATAGCATGTTTCCATAAAATTGGTATAAACCAAAATCCTCAAGCAAATTGCTGAACAGAAGGACAAAAATCTCAGCTGGTCTAATATTGTGTAGGCAATTACTTAAACCAGTTCATGTAGTCAGAAGCGATGGATTATTACAAGGACAAAGCTGAAGTCACACTAGTCTGAGTTTGCACGCGTATCATACAATGTCCATCTTTATTTATCACAGTCATCATCCTCATAGCACCTCCAGGTGGAGTAAAAGACCACAAATGAGCACCATACTCAAAAATTCTTATTTATTTGCTTTGAGATGCTCCCTCATAAATGGCTTGAAATTTACAATAAAAGCACTGCACTTCCATTTGAAAATCATTTGCAGCTGCTGATTATAATAAATAAAACACGCTCTTTAGAAATTACTACTGATGTCTCAGCCATTAGGCATGTAATATTTCAAGCAAATTTTGGGTATGCTTATCTTCAATGTATAAAATACTTCCTGCTAACTAATAAGTTTATATCAGTGTTCTCTCTGCAAAAGTCCTGATTCGAAAGAGCCGAACAACTGAGTCTATCTTTCTCTTGGTGCGAAAACCTATGAAAAGATGAACAAATTAAGTTACAAACAAGTACACCGTAAACTTGAGCTTGTCTGGTATCGGTTAGAGTAAAATAATTGAAGTACATACAACGACGCTCTTAACAAAAGAAGTAAGGTCAAGGCTGCGTCAATCTCTCGTTATTAACACATAAAAGTACTGACCATTCAATTCTAGAAGCTTCTCCTTCAAGGCCAGTCAAGTCAGCAGAGCTGAAAGTTTCATAGTCAATCCCAACAATTCAATTCGCCGTCTTGCTTCACACAAGATTGTTGTTGTCGTTGTTTAGGCTTTATCCACGGACGACAAACCCAAAAACTGCACATCTTCGAAATCGCTTCGAGCTGAATCTTAGCGTCTTCCTTAGTCGTCGGTAGCTTTCATTGTATATCAATATTAGCAAGGAAAATGTAAGTTTCCTCGCTCAAACACTTGACAACAACCAAAGAGACAAACATTCTGCGCGATTTGTGACGTCATACGGCCCGCTTCCTCGGCCAACTCGTTCCCAGTCTTCGGAGACACGATTTTGGTCATTTTGGGTACTTTCAGCGGCAAAAAAACGGATTTTTGTTTCTTGCCATCCAATTTCTCTTGCCATTTCGGAATTAACACATAATGAACTACCAAAATGTGCAAAAAAAATTTTTAGTTCATAGGCACTTTAAGGAAAGTATAGAGCTAAACTGCAAATTGGGAAAGGATGGGTGGTGTTCAAACCAAAAAAACCTTCCATGTTGGGGGAATGGGTATTTTCTGGAAAAACACATTGCGACACCACTTGTGCTGTTTTGAATGCAACCAAGGAAACTGGAGTTTGGGAAAACTTGCAATACATTAACCAACATGTGATGTTGCAGTTGTGATTTTTGTTTCTTGCCATCCAATTTCTCTTGCCATTTCGGAATTAACACATAATGAACTACCAAAATGTGCAAAAAAATTTTTTAGTTCATAGGCACTTTAAGGAAAGTATAGAGCTAAACTGCAAATTGGGAAAGGATGGGTGGTGTTCAAACCAAAAAAACCTTCCATGTTGGGGGAATGGGTATTTTCTGGAAAAACACATTGCGACACCACTTGTGCTGTTTTGAATGCAACCAAGGAAACTGGAGTTTGGGAAAACTTGCAATACATTAACCAACATGTGATGTTGCAGCTTGTAAACTATTGGAGAGGTGGTAATACTGCGTCACCGCCTGCCGCTGATCAAGCCAACTTTAGCCCCGATAATCCCCACGAGAAAGCTGGTCCACTTTTGTCAGTGGAAGATATACAAGATGGAGAAGTGGAGATCATGAAAACTAGACAAAGCAAAATTCAAGAGGTTAGAATGGCCACATACTTTTGACTTGTTCTTGAAAAACTGTACATATTTGTGGCAAAATAGCAGGGTGTTGTCAGAAATGAGTATCAGATTTGCTAACCAGCCAAACCCTAAATCAGACCCTATTTATGTGACAAACTGTCGTTAGGAAAGCAGCTCATGTGTATGGGATTTAGAATACATATACCATATTTACCCGCGTATAGGCCACACTTTTTTCAAGGAAAAAAACGTTCGAAATTTGGGGCCGCACTTTTTTCAAGGAAAAAAACATTCGAAATTTGGGGTGCAGCTTATATGCAGGTACAAGAGTTTTGAGCTGATTAATATGCAAAATTTCCTGACACACACAGAGTAAACAAAGTTCCTGAATGCTTAACAGTTTGATTGAATGTATCGCATGAGGTCAAGTTAATCCATTTCTTTGAAGAATTTTGCTTCTCTCCGCTGCAATAAGGGTATCTAGTTTCCGAATATGGTTGTTATTGAATGAAGTCCAAAGAAGTTTGCATGTGGAGCCACGAAGACCTTTCGATGCCGTTCACCTGAAACCGCGTTTGTTTATTTGCCAAACTACACGAAAAATACACAGAACCCGTCATAAAAAGAAAAAGTCATAAATGAAACTGATATAAAATATCACAGTTTCGAAGTTTAATGCACATTGTCATGTCTTCAGCGGTAAATAAGAGGTGATTTATTTTTACCCTACGCACATTAATTTGCATACGTCAAAAGCGAAATTTTAAACCTTTTAATACACAATGCGTAACGCAACGATGGTTTTGATACAACTCTAACTCTTGACGGACGTTTTGCCTTCCTGTTTCACCTGTAAATGTGTAAATTCTTAAACAATCAGAAACTTAGCATTTCTTATACAAAGCTTCTCACTATGCTGAGCCCGTGAAATGCCTGTTTTACGCAACAACAGGGAAAAGCTTGAGTTTCAAGCGACTTTACGTTAGAGCATTTTGTCGAATAGCCGTTTTGAGAATGATCGCAACAATTTCCGTAACATTAAAAACTGAAAGTGGATAATTTACCCTATGGGGAAAGGAGCAGCGAATTCTAAACGCATGTGTATCATTTGTCATTGTTTGATTGCACAAAACGGTGACGCTTGCACCTCATTTTTTGACACACTTGTTGGATCTGTAAACAATAACGCTTGCGATCAAGTTCGGTCCGTTTGTCCGATTCATTTCTTGCTTGATCACTCAAGCGACAAGCTCATTAGTTTCTCGACTCAAAACTCGATTCCTCTTCTTGTATAGTTAAGAAATAATTTTCCCCAAGATTAGGTCACAAGTTTGGGGTGCGGCCTATACGCGGGTGCGCCCTATACGCTGGTAAATACGGCACATGTAGGTCAATTTGTGATCACACCATTCTGTTGTTTGTCAAATTCTCATTCATTTTGTGTCATTTGCCATTATTAAACCTGTTTACTGTTTCTTTGAAACCTGTTAAAGAAAAAGTAACAAGGCTGGCTGTCACTGTGTTAAGCATTCTGATGCATAAAATGGGACTTAAGGATTATTAGTAGGACTAGTAGGATTATTTTCACTTGTAGGTTACCGATAAGGAGAACTGTAATGATGATGACAGCCAGACATCAGCAGCTGCTAATGGTGAAATCCTGAACAGCAAGGAGTCCCAGAGTACTAGCACCAGTGGTGTGGCACAGCCTATGGACCAGGATTCAATAGTTGATTGCAACAATCATGAAACAGAAGATTCTAGTCAAAAAGGAAAAGAGGCAAGCTATCACAATGCAGATTCTATTAACTTGAAAAGATTTTTTTCTTTTTACGTGGTCCTACTTTAAGTACCGTTGATTGAATAAGCGTCCCAGGCGCTAATTTCAAATTAATTTTCGTGTTCAAGTGGGGTGCAGTTGTAAATTCGTACTGTTTTTTTTGGCGGGAAGGAGAGGGCGCTTATTCGAGGAAAGGCACTTATTTCAAATTTCGTGTCCAAGAGAGGTGCTTTATCGGGGGGGGGGGGGGGGGGCTTATTTGATCAAATACAGTAATTCTTTTTTCCTGTCTTTCAGTAGGCTTAGTATTATTTCTTTAATCCACAAATTAAATTACACGTAACTTTTGCATTTTTCCAGTTTAATCCTGTTGATATGTCAACCACAGCTTCCACTAACCTTACTGAAACATGACTGAAAACTGTTAACATGTCATAAACAATAAATAAATTTGACATAAGCCACATGTTTATTTTTCACTGTATTCTAATCAATTGCATTTCTGATAGTAGCATTCGATTACAAAATGCGAAAAAGTACAGTGTACCCATATTAATTGTTGCACAAATTCTTTAGAAACTAGCAGGTGTCCTTTTGCCTTGAGTACATAAAAATTAATTCTTTTGGTTGGGTACTCCAGCTGGGTAGTTAAGCAGTTTTCACCAGGAATTACTGAATGTTTTTGAAACTGAAGAAAGGAAAATAAAATCAAAGTAGTGAGGTGGCTCACTTGCTTTATTTACAGCTGCATTTTAGTTTAAATTCCACAGAACTTCCAGTTCCCTTTCAACAGCTCAGTAGTATTCTTCAGGAAAGCATGCATAAGGAAAGCAAAATGTGACAGGGCAACATGTAAATTTAAATTCAAACCCTGCGACCTCATTATTTGCATACTTTATATGTTCAGATGAAAGGTGAAGTCAGCCACTTTTTACCTAAGAATGAGACAATGGAGGGTGAAATTTCCACAGCCATGGAGGAAGAGGAAAGAGCCATTCATGAAGAGACCAGTAAAGAACAACAAGAAATGATGCAGAAGGTAACAACTCCAGTGTAATGTGAAATAATTTGCATGAGCATTTAGGCGGATCTTTGCTGACATTATTGTTTACATCTTGAAAACTGAAATTCATCTGATAAACAACAAAGACTATGACTAGAAAGAGCATATAATATTTAGTTGACTTGCGAAGTTTGAAGAAAAAGGATGAAAACCGGTTTCAAATGATGCTTTCAAAAGTTTACAACATTTACTGACATTAAATGTCAGTATGGCCAGGTGGCAACTCTTGCCACCTGGCCATACAAAGGTCTGTAAATTTGACCTTTTTCAAAATGGAATATCTCCCTCAATTTTCAACATTTTCCTCTCATATTTGCTATTTCTACTAAATCTGCCGGTCTTTTTCAATTTTCCGTGTTTTCATTTGCCAAGCTAACTATAAAATTTTCAACTGCCGACATCTGAAGTAGAATCTGCACAAATATCAGCAGGAAAGTTGCAGACTCCTGTGCACCTCATGTCACTTTCTTTGGGCTTTTTTTTAATTCTTGTAGTTCATTCTGATTTGAGGAAATGGCATGGTGGCAAGGAAAATTCCTTCCATGTTTAGAATACGTGTATAGATAAATATTTTCTGAATCCATGCAATAAACTATTGTAATAATGGTATTGTACAATTTATACGTTACGATTCACCACTTTTGCTTTAATCTGGTCATATTCACAAAGGAACCATTGAAACAAGGCATAAGAATTTTTTGTTACTGTGAAAAATTGTGAAGGTGTTTCAAAGTGATATTGCTGCACAAAGAGCTTATTACCCACCTTGCTTATTAATTAATGTTAACTGGAATTCACCACAGGCTCAACAGGAGTGGAACAGTATTAAGGACAAGCAAAGATACCTTCGACTGCAGCATTTATTGGAAAAGTCACATATTTACTGTCAGTTTCTACTGGAAAGAATGGAAAACCAGAAAAAGCAAGCACAAAAGCAGCAGGAAAAGCTAGCAAAGAAACTAGACAAGCAAAAGAATGATGAAAACAACACCATGCAACAGGTATGAATCCTGATTGAATGCCATTTGCTAAATTAACAGTGCTCTGCCTCTTGATACAGGTTTTAAGTTTATTTTTTACATCTAATTGTCAATGGTTCTGCAGCTTCATGTGCTGTAGTTCTTATGTTTTGACTGGTCAGTTGAAACCATCTAAGATAAAAAAAAATGAATTGGTAAGATTGTGTACACATACACTGGTATAAGTTTCAATCAAAATTATGAGGAGAGGGCAGTTGTATCGATTGACGTTTACCTACACTGTAGTACTTTATCTGTTTACTGATTGTTCTAATGTATTTTTCAGGTACCCGAGGCAGAGGGTAGAGTAACTAGAAGGGCACGGAAGAAGTTAACAGCAACTTCCAAAAGTCCTCAGACTGATCAAACAGTGCCCATAAGAAGAAAACAAGGTACAAGAAGAAAGGCACAAGATTCTTCTTCTTACATGATATCCGAGTATCTCGACAAAGAGGTAATTATGGTGTTGCTGTGCGTGCATTAGGTTTGTTGTTTGTACTTGTTCATGACATTTTCCCAATAGAGCTTCTTACATATTATTTTGTTCTTTAAGCTTGGGGCTGGACCTGGGAGTAGGTAGCTGGGAGATTGTTATGGAGGCATTAATGCACTAGCTGCAAGTTTTACAAAGTTGTAAGATTTTTCACGGTTAGCTGCTTTTTTTGTAGTCACTTGCTAAGAGACAGAAGTTGATGGAGGAAGAACACCACGGGGAAAATGAAAACCTTGCCAGGGAATCCATCAGTTTGCAACGTGATGCACCAGAAATGAACAAGGAACAGCAAGAGCAAAATATGGTAATCAGAGAATTGATTAAGAGAAAGTCTTCTCAACCTACATGTAGTAACTGTAGTTTATCTCCTAGCATGAAATGACTGGGAGTATTGCTGCCCCCTCTCCCTCCCCCAGGTGGTATGCTAGTTCACTGCAGGGGTATTTCAGGAAACCTGAATCCTTCTAGTGGTTTTAGAAGGTCATCAGGATACACTGAATATTTACAACACTACATAGTCACTAACAAGGTTTAGTGAAGATCCCTTGAGGTCATCTGAACATTGCATACATGTCAAAGTTGTCCACTGTTACAGTACAACTCACAACTTTCATTTAAGAGAAATGCAATAGCATGACCTCCTAATGTGATTGACCTACATGTATTGAGCAACAGTTAACTAGGCAAACTGGACAAACTTTAATTTACCCATCTTAAGATTGATCATACAATTGATTTAGTTTAATGTATCCTGCAAATATCTATTATACACTTACATATAGGTCTTAGCAGGTAGATTGTGGTTTATTCATTTTGCTCTTGTTTTGGTCAGCAGGCTGGTTGCTCCAATAGTAATGAGGAGAAATCAACAGTACAACCATTATTTGTCACCGGGGGATCACTAAGGCCCTATCAGTTAAAAGGCCTGGCTTGGCTCAAGGTGTGCTGATATAATTATTATCATTCACATTCTGGGCTCACTTGTTCAAAGGGTGGATAACACTATCCACTGGAAAAATCGCTAACCAGCGGATAAGTACAGGTATTAACAAAAGAAAGCTTGCTTTCCATTAGATAGTGATTTATTCGGTGAATAGAGATATCCGCTGTTTGAACAACTGGGGCCTGTAACCTAAAATTAAGTAACTGATTTTTCTCTCACACTACATGGACAAACATTACAAACTAATACAATGACTGATTTCTTAAACAGGTGCTCTATGAAAATGGAATGAATGGCATCCTAGCAGATGAGATGGGTCTTGGAAAAACATTGCAGTGCATATCAATGTTGGCATTTTTGATTGAAATGGGAGTCAAAGGACCATTTCTCATTGCTGCACCACTCTCCACTCTCCCTAACTGGGTTCGTGAATTTCACAAATTTGCCCCAAAGGTATGTTTACACGGTTGTACAGTACCGCTCGAAAGTATTGATGCATTTTCCGCAATACTGCCACGGTGGAAACGCAGTTTGTATCTCCGGTTTGACCTCGGGAAAACCTCGTCTAACTTCTTTGAAAACTCCGGTTTTACCTCGTTTTTTTGCGGTCAAAAATACCGCGGTAAAGAATAGGACGCGGTGGTGTTTGAATAGCCTTTTGTTTCCTTTGTTTCAAAGATTAATCAACTTCAATAAGTGAGACGTCGCGCACCTATGATTTTATGACGTGATACATCTCACATGATTATTGCTTTTACCGTGATTCAGAAACCTTGACTTTTCAGTACTTTTGCCGAATGCTGATGTTAATCGAAGAAAGAAAAGGAAACTCGTGCCATTTGCAACAGATAGAAGAAATAAAATGGATATCATAGAGGTAGAATTGTTGTGTTACATACCGTCTGACGTTCATTGTAAAGGTCAGATTTCACCCGTTATGCAAATTTAATGTGCTTTTGAACTGAAACTAACTTTGGGTTATATATATATCGCTATTTCTTACACATTCTTTTACAGTTGGCATTGACTTTGAGTTTCAACACGAGTTTCATTTACTATTTCAATTGTCATCGAAGGATTAAGTGCGCGAAAGATCTAGAAAGGTTCGATTTGTTCCCACATCACTCGCACAATTTATTTTGAGACTCACAGTATGCAAATTCAAATTCAGTGCAATGCTCCGTGAACTAAAAATAATCTCGGGAAAAAACTTGCTATTTTACTCTAATTCTCTTTCTAACATCATAACTTTCGCTTTTTAGTTTAAGTTACATTCAACAGTTTCGCTTTTGACGGCATGTTTGAGTATGGCGAAGGCATATTTCAATTCTGAAAATTTTAGCTTACGTCGCATTCGGCACACAAATTATTCACGCGACGCCTGGCACCACATAGTCATGTGTTTACCAACTAAAACTTTTTTTAAAATATAAAGAACATGTTTTATTTTACTATTGAATGTGTCAGCTTCTGTTCGTTCGCTCAAAGTTTGCTTGCGGCTGCCCGACAATCCATTCTATTGTGATTGTGCATGATTGTGGCGCCAAGTCCCGCCGTCTTGCAAAGTCTGAAACGAGAACATCTCGTGTTGTATCGCACGGACTACCGACTTGCTCAAAAAACAATTAAATACATCGGCTTGGTCGTAGCTCTCCTTAAACGATCTAATACTAATAAAAACACAATCTTTGAAGTTCTTTATTAATAGTTACACTCTGTGATAAAAACACCTGCAACGCCAAAACGGCGTGATAGCACACGATCGAGTCCGAAATCGGTTTTATCACGAAGGGCAATCTTGTGAAATTATACTGCTAATCTTTTGTCTATTTGCTCCTTTGAGAATATTAGTGAGATAAAGTATAAACAATGCCAAAACAATAGAAATTAGCCATTATTGTTTGGTTACCGAGGCATTGCCACGTCAAGTCAGCCGCGGTGTTCGGTCGCTTTCGTCCTTACCGAGGTTGCAGTTTTCATCCCACCGCGGCAAATTCGAGGAAAACAAAATGGCGCCGGACGAGATTTCGCCGCATGCTTATGCACCAATACTTTCGAGCGGTACTGTAAGTTATATGACATTGCATTTCTAATTTCCAAGTTCTAAGTTGTAGTCTGGGTTTAAAGTAATGTTGATAAGTGGTGAACAATTTTGAGATCTAGGCATGCTAAGGCAGTAAGATCTACGTTCTGTGCTGTAAACTTGGCATGATCATTATGTGCACACATTACAAGGACAGTGAAATGGAACAGAGCAAAGTTAAAGTCAGTTACAGCTGCTCGTCACCTGAATAATAACCCAGTCAAAAGTATAAAACATTTCTTTCCATGTTGGACAAGCATATGTGTATCTGTAATATTCCAACCTTTCTGGCAAAGTAGTGAATTGAATTTTCATGTGGAGGTAACATGTTACATTATGTTTATTATATTGGCATGGCAAAATTTAAAAGCACTTCTTTGGGAAGACAGCCAGCCTGCAGGTTTATTGAATGTTCTTATCATTGTTCCCTTTTACTAGCTGTAAACTGCGAAGCAGACTAGATTCAATGATGGCTAGTTGAAACAAAAAGAAATTTGTTTTACCAGTAAACTGTGGTTGTTGTGAAATGAGAAGTGATTTATTGAGCCTAAGAAATGTATTTCAAAGTGCGTCTAGCTCTTGACTGTTGCTTGAAAATCTAGTTCTCTACATTTTAGGAAATTGTGTCACAGTGAGTAAGTGGAAACTTTTTTATGATGTTCTGAAGTGTAATTGGTTATAATTTTGTGGTGAAGTACAGGGTTGGAAATGAGCACTCACCCACTCATCAATGAAAGTAAGAATTCCATTGAACAGATCGTAGATGGCTTGCCTTTTTTGGTAAGTTCATGACAGTTTAACAATAAAAAATGCCTGAATGCAAAGAGAATTCCAATTTTAATTTGTGTTGAAACTTGCCTGTATGTTGAGTGCTCTCAAACTGTAGTTTGCAACTCTGGAAGTAGTTTTGTGTGACTACCTTTTTTCTTTATGAATCAGATTCCTGTGATACTGTATCATGGCTCACAAGATGAACGCCTTCGTATGCGCTCCCAGATGGATACCCTTGTGACTGTGGAAGGCAATATTCTAGCTTATCCTGTGATTGTCACTTCCTATGAGATTTGTATGAGAGATCAGAGAAGCTTGTATTCTTTGGACTGGAAATACATCATTGTTGATGAGGGCCATCGCATTAAAAACCTCAACTGCAGGTTAATCAGGTAAGATGATCAGAATTGTGAACGCTAAATAGATAGCTACATGTAGTATTGTGGGTATAGAGGAAATAAACTTGGTTGTTAGAGTTGAGGAACTTCTTTTTCTCAGCTAGGTATGACCATGATGATGTTGACCTTGGGATTGATCGTTGAAAAAAAAATTTCCAGTTGTCATAGTAAAATGTTGTTTGGTATTTATGTTTGCACTTGTTGGTTCCTTCTTGAACAGAGAATTGAAGACTTATAAGGCAGCAAACCGTCTACTGCTGACAGGTACCCCATTACAAAACAACCTCTCAGAGCTGTGGTCTCTGTTGAACTTTCTCCTGCCAGACATATTTGATGACCTGGATAGGTGAGTTTGTGTGGTCATTTATCAATTGAGCACTCAAGGCTTTTAGGAAGCATCCAGTGAGAGAGAGGTAGCCCTTTAAAAAAAGTAAGCATGCTATCTCAGAATGTTTGTATAATTTAATGCATTTGAGATGTACTGTAAAAATCAGCTTGTGGATAGCAATGGATATTTAATTTAAATTGAAGCTAGTGTGTCCCCAATTAGCACCCTGTCTTTACAGGGTGCTAGATCAATTTGACACCTAAATAAAGTTATTATTATTATTATTATTATTATTATTATTATTATTATTATTATTATTATTATTGTTGCTGTGAAATGTTGCTGGAATGACAAAACTGCCTGTAATTTGCATTTTAGCTTGTGTGTTCTTGCAATTAAGCAATGGATATTTAATTAAAATTGAAGCACCATGTAATGCACCTCAACCAAAAGTTACTCACTGATAATTTTTATCACCCTTCAGTTTTCAGCGATGGTTTGATTTTAGTGCTATCAATGAAGATGGTGGCAGCGAGAGGATTATTGAGCAGGAGAGAGAGCATCAAGTGTTAGAAAGGCTTCATGCAGTAAGTTGTTAATACCCTGTACACGCGTTCCTAGGCTGTGATTGTTGAAAGGTTGTGCTGGGAATTAGAGTCGGACATGCATCAGACATTATGTGGCCAAATTTCTGAAATGTCAGACCAATGTGGCAAGTTACTAACGGGTTATTCCAGAAAAAATCCACACACCCCCAACGGATGGCAAGAGTTTTTGACCCCCCCCTTCCTCCCGGATTTCCTGTACCTCTAGACCCCTCCCCCTGCCCGGATTTCCAGGGCTAGAGACCCCCCCTCCCACCCGGATTTCCCTGATTTATTATGGGCCATAAATTCAATATTCAGTCCGTTGAAAATACGTAGAATCACATCCAGAATATAATGACTGTGGAGCTCAATTTTAATTTTAATTTGTTCTTGTGATACGAACGGAAAATTTACGAACGGGTTTTGTACTGGTAACAACATGATTAAAAGTTATTTTCTTCCCTTTTTATAGCACTGAACCACAACTGTAGTCCATTCCTGTGGAAATGCTCAATGAAGCTGATAGCGGCGAATAAAATAAATAAATAAATAAAATTATATAAATCGTCCATGTAAAACTCGAGAACGGAGTATTGAATTACGTGTACCCGAGGTCAAAACAACCTTTCAAATCGAAACTTTTCCCGGACGTATTCTTGCCATAATTGAAATAAATGTTAAATAAAACTTAAAGTTAGAATTAAGTTAACGACAGCAGCAGTAATTTAACAGGAGAATGATAAATTTAGCCCGTTGAAATTTATTTCGTGCTGCTTCTGTCGCAGACGCAATTTGCATACGTCAAAAGTAATTTGAAACCTATGCGTAACGCAACCACTGTTACAAAACGTTGTGCCATTGGTGACGGGAAAAGTATCCGATTTATATTCCTTTATACCTGCAACACACAAAAGAAAGTCAATGATAGACTTAGATTTAAAGTTATTTTCGTCCAAACAACATCTATTGGGCAGAAGCAAAGGAAACATGTCACAAAAAACGTGTCAGAAGACACGCGCATTCCGATACAGCGTACCAGTTAATTATTTTACATTTCACTTTCTTGGTTTTTGTGTTTCTTCAAATTTATAAGATAAACATTTATGACAGACAAACAACTTTTGTAACAGACAAACAGCTTTTGTAACTTGTTGCAAAAGCAAGAGCGAGGGAAACGATAGCTCACAAACTTGTCAACACTTGCGTCGAATGCGGTCCATTTGTCCAAATTTATTTCTTGAGAGATGACTCAAGCGACTACGTTGTTGCTCATTTGTTTTTCATCTCGAAACTGTCAACTTACATTTGGCCAGTACTGTAATACAATGCAAAGTTCCAAGTTTTAAACTTGGTTCGCTGAGCATGTTTTGTAGCTACCACGTCAACCGCGCGCTTTCTTCGTGTTTTCTCCTTTTATCACTTTTATAATATTCTTCGCAGAATCTTTGAAACTGAACCTAAAAGCGTTTAAGGTAAGAAATGCATACTTTGAAAGACTACTACTTTCTTCAATTCAGAGGAAGTTTCTTCCGTAAAGTCAAAGATCTGAAAAACTGCGGTTACACTTTTAATGACCCCCGAAGAAGAGTTTTAAGTCTAGACCCCCCCTCCCACCTGGATTTCCAGAGCCCTCGACCCCCCCTCCCGCAAGAATTTCCAGCGTGCCATCCGTCAGGGAGGTGTGGATTTTTTCTGGAATAACCCAATATTGTCATTATCATTAACATTATCATTGTAATGTATGACCAATTTTGTTTGTATATTCTTCAGATTCTAACACCATTCCTTTTGAGACGCCTCAAGTCTGATGTTGAGTTGTCTCTTCCACCAAAAAAGGAGGTGTTGGTCTATGCACCTCTGACACAAAAACAGGAGACCTTCTACAAAGCTGCTTTAGACAGAACACTTCTCAACATTGTGGGTGACAAGAAGGTACATATATGTTTTATTTTTGATAAGAGGTATTACAGATATGCAGATGGCTGCATGACTGTGCAGTTTGCAAACTGAGAGGTTCTTAAAATGACAGAGGATTACTGCGTGTTTCGATAACTTGTAACCTGTAACTTCAAAACATGGCAAACTATTATGTTGTTTACTGCTGTTACATGTAATCATAACTAAGTTGACTTTTTGTAAAAGTCTTGATGAAAGGTAAACAACCTATGAACCAGAGAGGATCAAAATCCAGCAACCAGAGGGAATTGTGACCTCAGTCCACTGGACTAAACTTTGTTTTTTTAGACTTCTATTAAGATGATTGACAGCAGTCAAAAAAAGAACCGTTGGTTGAGTCTTAAACTTCAGAGTTTGTATGTGATTTAAAGATGTGGTAACAGTCACAAGGCTTTGATGACTCTGCTATGTATTGAAAACTACTGTTTTTGTCTTAGCATTCTCTGAGCAAGGTTCAAGACAAACAGAACTTGCCAGCTGACCTAGTGTCTGGTATTTTTTTAAAAGCCATATTGTCATGAGGCATTTTGTGCAAAAAGATAAAATTGCATTATTCAAGGCAGTTAAAAACTTGCTCTCAAACCTGTTCAGGCTAAATTGTATAGAAGAAACATAGAAAGACTGTAGATCAAGAATTTTTTTTTCGGAGGGTGTAAACTGCAGGTTGCAGGTTGCAACCTGTAACCTGCAGGGTGTTCCGAAAATGCAAGGTCGGGGTGCAGACTGCGGGGTGTGGGGTGCAGGGTCAACAAAATCGAAAAAAAAATAATAACAACAACAACAACAAAACATACGAAATAAAAAGGAAAAAAGAAAATAGCTAAATACTTGAAATGTATAATTAAAATACAAGAAAAATAATTATAAAAATAAAGTGAGAATTGAATATTTGACTCTCTTGCAAACACAAAAGTAATTTTACGCCAAACAAACTGAAGTCAACAGTGCATCAAAAATGAAATAAAGTAAACCTACAGCAAAAGAGAGTGTTTCACACAGACTCCACGATCAAATTTTTCTTTATTTATTTATTGATTTATTTATTGGTTCGCGTGATATGCAAATATTCAATGGTCTCTTCATTTTTATATTTTGCTTGTATTTTTTAATTGTTTTTGTGTATGTGTTTTGTTATTTTCTTTTTTCTTGTTATTTCATCTGTTTTGCTGTTATTTTTATTTTCTTCAGTTCCACACCCCGCATCCCACGCCCACAGTCCGCACCCCGCACCCCGCACCCCGCACCCCAACCCAGCATTTTCGGACCAACCGTCATGTGGCAGCCTTGTTGAGTTCCCGAAGAATAAAAAGCTGCTTTTTTGTGCGTCTAAACTCGTTCTCAAGTTTTTCACTGCGAGGCTAGACGTGCAAAATGTTTTGATTTCATGCAAAATAGTAGCCGCCTGAAAAAGGTCTATTAAAACCACAAGTGGAAGTATTACCACATTTACTTTTTATCTGCCACAAATTGATCCTCATGAAAGCGATACACGGATGAAAACATAAAGTAGTTGAAACTCGTTCATTTTTATTTTGTCAATGTTACTGATAAATATTATACAGACGCGCTTGAACATACATGCAAAATAAAACCTGCAGAACACACCTGGTGAAACTCGTTCTCAAGTTTTTCACTGCGAGGCTAGACGTGCAAAATGTTTTGATTTCATGCAAAATAGTAGCCGCCTGAAAAAGGTCTATTAAAACCACAAGTGGAAGTATTACCACATTTACTTTTTATCTGCCACAAATTGATCCTCATGAAAGCGATACACGGATGAAAACATAAAGTAGTTGAAACTCGTTCATTTTTATTTTGTCAATGTTACTGATAAATATTATACAGACGCGCTTGAACATACATGCAAAATAAAACCTGCAGAACACACCTGGTGAAACTGTATGACCCACGACACGACCCTTACCAAGAGTCTAGTCCAACAAAGTAATCCTGCAACATGCAACCCGCAACACACAGCCTGCAGTTTACACCCTCCTTTTTTTTTTTTTTTTCATCTGGTGGTCCCTGTTGTTCATTGTTCTTTTCTTCTTGCATTAATTTTATGAAACCCATTTATGGTTTGATTATTTTCTAATTCATACTTAGTCGTTAGATTAGTGCCTCTCTTTTTCAGTATCCAAAATGGCCTGTAGAAACATGAGGTATTATCTATGTGTGGATATACAAGGCGAAATTGTCTGGATGGCTACTATACAGTAGAAAGTTCAGAGTTAAGAGAACCCTGAAAACTTTTGTGTTTTTCCAGTTATGACTGTGTGAATGTGGAGCAGTAGTTTTCTATTTCTTTAGTAAAATTTAAAAGGCCAGGAATGTTGTATCTCATCATTTAAAAAGGTCCGTGTGGTGGTATTAGCAATGGGAGTCATACATGTGTCTTAAAGTTAAAATAAACTTAAACTGGAAACAGAACTGTGCCAATATTTCAGTTTTATTTAAAAAGCTTCCTCAGGGCAACTGACAACTGATAATGTGCTATCATATCACGCTGTTCACCATATTGTTCTCTTTTTGTTTACTAATTAAGTGATTGCTTAAGAAAACTGAGGATAAGCAACAGAGTCACAGTACAATAACGTAAGAAGCTAATGGTAAACTACACCCATCATGCTCTCAAACAAGTAGAGCACCAATTTTTCCTTCTGATAAGAAAAAGCTGTCCACATTAAGACTATTAGTCGATAGACTCATTGGGCCTCCTTTATCTAAGTAAAACCTCGTTTGGGCACTTGTCAATGATTTAAGTCTCTACAACAAGTAAACGCCGAAAAGTGTTGGTACACAAGATCCTATTTAGATCTGGCCTCCAAAGAAAGATTCCTCATCGCATTAAGTTTGCTCTAATGTTTATTAAAACTAGTTCTAAACTGCATCTTCAAGTTAAGGGTATACAAATGTTTATGTTGGTTGTTATTTGTGCTTGTTATTTTCATACATGTACATGATTTAGTTCTTCAGAAAGAAATATTTTGTCTCAAGATATTGATCTTTTTTACCCCCATTGTTCTAATGTCAATTGAAATTTACCCCACAGGAGGATGCCCCAGTAGAGTACAGTTGTGCAGGTCGACCAAAGAGAAAAGGAAGGCAAGATATCAGTTACAAGCTCTTCTATAATGAAAATGTGGATGAAGAGGAACTGCAGGAATTTTTCACAAAACGCAGTGACAGGTTTGCTATTCTCACACTTGTTTATCAATCAACACCTCTTTTGTTGAATTTACACTGGCTACCTATGAAATACTTATTTATTTATTACAATTTAATGGCACAAAACAATGAATAAAGACTAAATAAAATACAGTATGTGCCATAAGAAAATAAATAGAAAACTAAGTTTAAGATCCTTCTAATAACTTTTAAAATGTTATTAATAAATTAGCACCTTCTTATTTAACCTTATTAGTTTCATTTATCCATTTCCTAAAGTGGAGTTGTGCTCAGGTCACAATAGGCTGTAAGCTCTGGTTTCTGTAGCATGTTCCAATGAAAAGTCTTACCACTCCTTCCCGACCAAAATATTTGTTTATGCTTGTTTGTTGCAGTCAGGGCACTAGAAATTGCATCAGAATGATAGAGTTATTGCCAACTATCGATCCGCTCTGATTAAATACCTGCTGAATATTTGACTTGTATGTGTATGTAATGGCAGCCAATAAGATGACGTTCACTTGGGAAAGCTAAAGCTTGGAGTTCTGCTTGAGAAAAATAGGTGCCTTCACATTATCATAACATTGCAACATAATTTTTTCAAATTCTGATATTTGTATTGTGACAAGAAATATTGTGGTGAACTGTATATCCCTTAGAAGACTAGTATAATAAACTCAGGGTTAAAACTTGGCAGTGGCACGGTCACTAAAAGCCACTAAAAGTTGAGGTTTGATTGCCCGAAAGGCAACTACGATTTGAGAAATACGAAAAGAATGACAATACCAATAAAATAAAATGTCCTTTCTTTGGAGTACCTTCCTTCTCTTTCCTTTCTTTCCTCAACTCTAAGTTCATCAATTATAGTAAAAGTTTAGTTCTAAAGTGCAAAATTCAAAGCCATTCATGATCAAGTTTTTAAATCGCTCCGATATGTAGACGCCGTTTCAATTTCATTGACACGTGACTCCAGACTTACCCAGAGTTCTATGCGGTATGTTTTCAAACTTGAATATCGGCAAAAATCAGACGACACTGCTTATTTAACTTATGCCCATTTCTGGGGGCATAAATTAAAAGCCGTGAGGTGATAATTCAAGTAAAAATGGTTAAAAAATTTTTTTGGTGTTAGTAGAGGGAATTTGAGGGCCACTTTATTTTGGCCTGGGCTACTAAGAATTCAGGGATAGTGGCCTGAGTGGCAACCAAGCACTGAAGTTAATTTTTAGCCCTGTAAACTAATAGGGATTTTGAAATGGTAATTCTGCATTATATTGATGGCTATTTGGGAAAAAAACACATTCATTTTTCAACTGCTTAAGTTCATACATAGCGCTATGGTGTTTCATAAATTAAATTCAAGAAAGCTCTCCTGCCAAACTGTAAGTTCCTTGTACAATAGTCATGTTAAGGTCATTCGCCTGAAATAAAATTTAAGACACGATTATTGTCAAACTTTCACAAGTTGTTATCTATCGTGCAATGTTTTGAAATGTAAAATAAAAAGAATAGGTCCCCATGTCCGTTTACGAGATATCGTCGTCTCAAGTTACCCCATAATTCCATGCAATTTTGCCTAACAAACACGTTTATTTGATCAGTTTATGCTACTTTCGATAGGAACAGGAAGCACATAATTAAAGCAAATCTTGAAACAATGTACTAGATGTAAAATATCAATAACAAGGAACAATTTACTAGATGTTTTATGGCAGATGCTCGAAGCATCAGACGAAATTGACTTAAAACCTTCCTCACTTTCTTCTCGAGGTCGTGATTTCATCTCCATGAGTAACGCGTTTCTAGTAATAATTTTTTTTTCGAACATGTGTTTTTTTTCTAACTCTTTGAACAAAAAGAGGATGAACGGTAGGTCAAAAATATGTGGAAAAAAGATAGGTCACCATGCTTGTTTAAGAGTAAATGACTTTTCTTTTCTGTGGTGAGCTTAGCCTCATAGGAAACGGATTACTCCCTGAACGTGCGCACGCTGTGAGCGCGCGCTACTGATGCAGCAAATCGTTTGCAGTAACGATGTGCAATGCAGTAGAGCGCAATGACCTTAAGTGTTTTGCAACCCTTTTTTACAGGAATGCTGCCTGTACCAGTGTGCCAAGCTCAGTTCTGAACATTCGTATGACAAATATCTTGATGCTTCTAAGGAAGTGCTGTAACCATCCATATCTGTTGGAATGCCCTGTAGAAGAGGGGACATTACTGCGCAAGGTTGATGAAGAGTTGGTGTCAAGTAGTGGAAAGATGCTGCTACTTGATCGAATGCTGCCAGTACTAAAAAAGAGAGGACATAAGGTATTCTGCTTTATGCTGTTCTTGATTCCTGCGTTTGGACAAGTATTTTATACGTGTAGTTTGAAATGTTAGAAATGTTCATTTGTAATGATGCGCATAATAGGCCACTTTATGGGAACAGTAATATACAAGGTGGTAGCCGAAACTGAGAGTGACACTGCTGTGTTAAGACAGTGGACGCCTCCGCTGATTGTCCTGGTAATATGACCACCTCATGATGGCCAATTCTTTTTGGTCTGAACAAGAGCTTAATAGTTTCTCTGTAAACTCTGTTTATCTGACTATGCTGTTGGCACAACCACATTTTCACTGCCTCTCTGTGGTTAAATAAACAAGTGTTGCTTTTTTATGTGCATATGGTTATGACAAATTCAGAAGACATCGACTGACTTTTCTTCTCTGAAAATAACCAAATAGCTTTATTGTAAAAGGTCAGGTGAGATAATTTTTATTTGGGACTGATGTTAATCTCATGATGGCCAATCTTCAAGAAAATACCCTTCTGGCTTAAACGTGTAGGGCTGGTTATTTAAACAACGTCCAAGTTATGCCTGGTTTAAGGCTTCTTTGAAGTTAATATATGGACTCCATAAAGCCCATTTGAAGGGAGTTTAATTTACTGTACTTATTATAATTAGAACTTGGATGAGTCATAAACTTCAAAAGACCACCGAGGGCTAAACATGATTTATGATGCAAACTTAACTCTGCTAACAACTGGTTTATATTATCTGTTTCTGAAGCCCTGTTTAAATATAATCTAAATAAGGCCGATAGGTCTCACTGTGGCATTTTCTTACTGTGAATTACTGTGTCTGATTTGCATTGTTTTAGGTGTTGATTTTCTCCCAAATGACCAAGATGATGGACATCATAGAGGATTACTGTATTCTGCGAAAGTATGGCTACTCCAGGCTGGATGGGACCATGAAGGTGTCAGACAGGCAAGAGGAGGTCTGTAGCACTTGGAGGCATCATAATTTGTTGTGTAATAGAAGAATACATACATCAAATTTACCGGTAATATGCTGGTACTAACTAACAAATAAAATTAATACAGTTAAGGATGTTCGCGCCCAAAATCTTCCCACATTCAGTTTTTTTTTTAACAATTAGCACGAGTGGGTTCTGTTTGTGATGCACCTAAAATCCTCATTATATACCCCTTGGGCTATGGGGCACCAGTATGGTAACAAGACATCATTCCAGCTACAGTGCCATGGAAAAGTAATGAGAGAGAATTTTGACGTAGTTTGCCTTTTGTTCTTGTGCGTTTTCCTTGAAATAATGCCGAATTTTCGATCAGTTTTTCGCAGCGTTCACACAACAGTTCGAGGAAATTTCAGCAACAATACCCTCCTAGATAGAAGCATACCAAATCCCCTAAAGGCAATATTTCAAACGAAAGTGCACGAAAAATTGACTGAGGCTCTAAATGTTCCTTTACTATCCATGACCATTTCACCTGTTAATCCACAAATCTAGTGTACTGTATATCCTGCCGTCGATGCCCTCTTCTTTACATTGGGTAAACCGGACGAAGCCTCAGAAACCGTTTCAGCGAACACTTGGGAAGTATACGCAACAACACTCCTGGATTTCCTGTGACCCAACATTTCAACTCCACGGGTGGTACTGTTTCTGATGTCTAGGTGCAAAAGATTATTTTCCAACTAAGAACTGTTTGGGCAGATGGACTGAATATTAATTTCAGCTTCCTTTGAACTATGACTTTATGCATGCGTACCCCTGGTTCACCAGTTATGCTCACACGCACCTCCATTTGATGTCTTTGTGTACATTGCATATTCTAACGGTTTTCTTTCACACTGAAGGAGGGTTATGTACCCGAAACCTCTGTTTTTTTTTTCATAAGCATTTCTGACACTCCATCAATCCTATAAAGTAGCGGTTTCCTATCACATTGTTTTGTGCTTGTCAACCAAAAGAACCCTGCTTGCAAAGTTTTGTTTAAGTCCAGGACTTATAAACGAGCTACACTCTAATTGCAGTGTTACTGTATTTACTCCAATAAATGCATGGTTTTGTTTAAAACCCTTCAAATCTCCAACCCTTGTTATTATTACCATGAAGGTTCACGGACATGGTGTGTTTACAGACTATTCACTTATGCTAAGTTTGTATCAATGTCTATTTTCCTGACTTGATTTTTGAGTTAATGTCACCCAAAGCAACTCGGTTTGAAAATCGGACTTTTAAAATGTTTGTGCCGTTTACTTCTCAGATAAGGAAATTTGAAGTCGACCCATCAGTCTTCATATTTCTGTTGAGCACCAGGGCTGGTGGACTTGGTCTTAACTTGTCAGCAGCGGACACAGCTATTATATATGACAGTGACTGGGTGAGTTGCTCTCCATGGATGATTTTGATTGACATTCAAAAGTAATACTGAAAACCTGTGCAAAGTGCCGAATGGAAACGTTATCAATGACTGTTACCCAGCTCTTTTGACTGCTCACAAATAACCCACATACCCATCCACTCCCCTCCAATTAATATGTGTAGATGTTTCAAGAAAGAAAAAGATATTTGTGCCTTATCGAAGGTGTAAAGGAAGAGGAAGACCTACCAGCAGGCATTTGTATGCATTCTTACAGTTAACTGGTACTAGTTTGCACTGAAGGCTTGTGTAGATAGTTTTTTCACATTCAAGTATTTTGGTGTATTTAATTTCTGGCACAAGCCTCCAATACAATAACTTTTAGGAAAGACATCGAACAAATGAAAATTTAAAACCACCATCTCCTAATGTAAATCCAAAAGAAAACTGTAAGGTGGACTTGCATCATACTAGAATCAGTTACTTATTTCAGCTGTGGTATGCTAGAATCCACAGGTGGACTTACAGGCTCAAGATCGCTGTCACCGGATTGGTCAAACTAAGCCAGTCGTCGTGTATCGTTTTGTGACTGCCAACACTGTGGATCAGAAGATTGTCGAGAGAGCATCCGCCAAGAGAAAACTTGAAAAGATGATCATCCATAAAGGTTCGTGTCTTGCAAAGCTTGTATTGTATTGCAGCGACTAATAAAGGATGGTTGTGGTGTACATTCAAACTATTATTAACACTGTACTACAGGCAACCTGAGAGCTACTGACCAGGGCGGGCTGTTTGACTCTACTTCAACTTAGTCGTATTACAGAGATGTAAGGGCTGGCAGGCAGCTTCGTGGACAATCTGATATACTTGCTGCTTGATAATTATCATTGTTAAAAAGACTGACCAAATTGCAAACTGAGCAAGGTGCTCCACTTCTGTCACTTGAGGAGCAGAGGTCTGTTTACCGTATTTACTCGAATAAGCGCCGCGGCGCTAATTAAATCTTTCGCGCCTCAAATGCGGCGCTTATTCGAGGGCGGCGCTTATTTTAAAACTGGACGCGACAAATAAATCTTTTCTTTTAATTTAACGGTATATTTTCTATCTGTACGAAAGTTTTACAGTAACCAACAGGAGCGTCTTTTGATTGTCACCATTTGTCTTTTCCGGTACTTTAACAAAATGTCACTAAAATTGTAAGCAAGGAACAGAATGAAGTGCTCGGTCTCCTAGGTTAAAACGCTTTTGCATGGAACGTTAGCATTTTTAAAAAATGTTTCGTTTTCTTTCCTCTAAAAACAGTTGCTTTGCAGATTTTTTTAGTTATACGGAATTCCTCGAATAAGCGCTGCATCGGGACCGCCGCGCTTATTCGGGGGCGGCGCTTATTATCTTTTTTGTCCCAAATGCGGCGCTTATTCGAGGGCGGCGCTTATTCGAGTAAATACGGTAATGTTTGTTTTTGACAAGGATGGATGAGACAATTCACTAAAAGGACTACATTTTTTTATTCGTCTAGATGCAGTTGAAAAGGAATGAAATACAATGGTGTTCACAACGGCATTTTTATAATAATGTGGCATTTTAGACAATTTAGTATTTCAAGTGCAGCTGTGAAAGTGGAATGGAATACTGACTAAGGGGGAGTATTAATCGAGGGTTGACGGTGTCTGAATTTTTTGTTTGCAGGCAAATTCAAGGGTAATAAAGATACAGAAGTTATTGATGCCAAAGAGCTTCGTGAATTACTAGCGTCTGGTGATCATGACAGTGTAGTGTCTAGTGAGGGTTTGGTTATGAGTGATAAAGATTTGGAGGCTCTGCTGGACAGAAGTGATCTCCAAACCAAAGGAGCTTCAAAAACAAAGCGCAAACAGCCATCGAAACAATATGACACCAAGTCAGAATTTTTCCGTGTTTTGGATGAAACTCCTGCTTCTTGATATCTTGAGCTCAAATTCTGTGGCGATGTGCCCCTATTTTGAAATTGTATATAAAGTTTGTCATTAGTTTAGGTTCAATGGCCTTTTTGGGTCATAAGTTTTGTTGTAAGGATAGAGTGATTTTCGTGAGACTTTTGTTGAACCAAAGGCAAACTGCCGACAACTGGCCAGTGACAACACTTGCAAATAACTCAATGTACCAGTCAAAGCTCAGATGTATAGTCATGGTTGGTTCTGTATTTGCTCGTGACTAGCAAGCAAACATTTTCCTTATTAGTGGACAAAGTTGGGCGAGTTTAGCAGAGCTTATAAAGATCAAGTCAAAGATCTCTTTTCTTTCAAAAGTCAGTGGAAACCACCCTTTCATGTTGTTGATACTGTAATCTGTAATTCCGTGCACTCGTGTATTGTTGGTGGTGAAGAAAAAAGTTGCCTGTCAGCTTTTCTTTACTCCCCACAGTCTGGGCACGACCATAGCGTATAATTTTTTTCATACTTTGGGAGGTATAATTTAATCTTACTATGACTTAAATTTAGTTAAATTGCAATAAAGAATTGGAATAAAGTTTATTTACAAAGTTAAAGAAGATTTGTTTTAATTTTTGGCACGGTGTATACAAGCAAAAGCTGAAAAGTGGCGTTAAATAGTTAGAAATACAGTCCAAGCTCAACTTTCTTGGAAAACATGAACATAGCTTGAATATGATTATCGTCTACTTTTGCTTTCATATTTCTTGCGCACCGCCATTTTCTTTTCTTTTTTTTTTTTTTGTCATCTTCATTTTTAGCGTCATGTGGTTGAACCGAGTCCCTTGGTTGCTTGGTTGTATTGAGGTACGGTCCACGCGTGTGCATCAAAATGGCGGCTGGTTCTGCATTCGCATCGCATCGCGCACAGCACGCGCAAATATCCCGCGCGCGTTTTGCAGTCATCTGAACATCGAACATCTGTTTCGCATCCTGCGCTACACGTGCGCTTCTGGGGGGTTTTGCAATCTTCTAAACTTCACTACAAAAGAACTTCTGTTTTTGACCGGTCCGCCTGGGGCGGGCTTGGTTTTGATCTGGCTTTTCTGACAAACACCTCGATGCTGCTGTGCCCGATTGTACGAAGTCGTTATTTGAAAAGCCGCGTCTAAGAAACTGCTGTGCATATAGCTTCTTGTACATTAGGCCCTGTTGTTCGAAAGTCGTTAAACGCTAAGCCGGGATAAAAGGTTGACCAAGGCTTCCGTTTCTCTTGCTTAGAGACAGTTTGAAAGCAGCCAAAGTTAAAATGTAACACAAAAAGTCCACCTCGCTAAGGACCGTAGCTCCATAATATCTGGTGAGAAATCAAGCTGTTTACGTTCTTATTTTTTCAGGGGTAAGACTAATTGTTGCTGATTTGTGTGTGGCGATAAGCTTATATTTCATAAACGTGCTTTATGCCTGTTGTTACTTCATTTTTAACAAGTACTGTCGTTCTAGACCTTGTAGTTTTATTCTTTGAACCCCAACAACGGGTACTTTGGGACACCGGGACACTATGGTCCCACTATGGGTTTAACCATTCATGGTGGGATCTGACTTTTCCAAGCAAGAACCCTTTTCAGCCTGTAGGTTGTTAATCGTTAAGGGTTTTTATATGTATTCATAAACGGCGTACGCGCGAAAATAGAAAAGCTCCAAAGAAAGATGTTCGAAAACTTCGAAGTGTTTTTAAAATGACATGGGACTGACATACCGTATTTCCATATTTATTAGGTATAGGTATATGCGATAGATATATAGATTTATTAGATATAGGTATATGATATGCAAGCAGGCTCACTTGGTGTGTAATTCGCGCGAGTAACTTGACGAGAGAGCCGCCAATAAGGGAAAAAATCGCGGCAAGCTGCCAAGGTACTCGTGCGAATTACACAGTGAGCCTACTCGAAGGCTATTTACCAAACAAATCCGAAAATGTGGGTTTGAGAGGTAAATAGACCACGTATGATAGTTCGTTCTATTCGAGAATTTCCGAAGCAGCTGAACTTATACGAAGTGCCGTTTTGCTTGTTGTGACATTCCTAATGGGAATTTTCTGTCCAATTAACGCGTTTCCTATCGTTTACATCAGTTTCAGGCCTTTCAAGTCGTTCTTCGCTGCCATATAGTTGATGTGGCACAACACATACCCCACTGAATTTCCGTTCAGGTTGCTGCTGCGTCCCATTTCCCTCAAATGTCGACCAACCGGTATTTCCTCTTGGGGCGCGTTTTTTTATTCACAATTCTGGAATGAGAATGGCCAGAATGTAAAATGCGCGCGTTTTTCTCTTCCGCATTCCTCTTCCGGAATGGACAGAACGCCATTCCATCCATTCTACTCCCAGGGGCAGAATGAATAGAATGTTGCGAATGAAAATCCAAGATGGCGGACGGCGAAATGAGTGCTGCGGATTCAAATACGTCTCTACCGGAGAAAAAATCAGGTTACACTTTTGGACACAATGAAACATTGCTTCTAATTTCATTGTACCAAAAGTACGAGACTTTTTTCGGTGATGTTTCGTACAAGAAAAAGGCAATTTGGCAAATGATTGCCGACGACATGAAGAAAAATGGCTACTCTCCGTCGGCAATAAACTGCGAGAACGGGTGGAAATGCCTTACTTCTTCGTTCCGGAAGTGCGAAGACAGCAACAACATATTTGTTACGCAATGTTTACTCGTTCCAGGACCGCGCATCTCGACGGGCGTTTTTTTATGCAGACAATCCGAATTATTCCTAGCATTCCGTACCAACCATTCTTATTCCAGAATTGTGGATAAAAAACGCGCCCTTAAATGATACATCATCCGAGCGACTTCTTCAATGTGGTGTTCCACAAGGAACTATTTTAGGTCCATTTTTATTCTTGTTATATATTAACGATCTACCTAACTGTCAACATTACTCCCAACCAAGAATGTATGCTGATGATACCAGTATTACATTCGCAAGCAATAATGTCGAAGAGATAAACGAATGCATTAATTCAGACCTAGAGGAAATTCGAGTATGGCTTGCTGCCAATAAACTCACTTTGAATATGACGAAAACAGAATTTCTATTAATTGGGTCTAGACAGAGATTGTCTAATTTAACTGAGAGTCCTACAATCAAAATAAACCAAGTCCCTGTAGAATAAGTTTCTACTACGAAATCTCTTGGTGTACATGTTGATCAGAATCTAAATTGGGATTTTCATATTAAAGAAGTTTCCAAAAAGATTGCCTCTGGCATAAGCGCCATTAAACACATAAGGAATTTCGTTCCACGAGAGATACTTCTTACTATTTATAATTCACTAATTAAACCTCACTTCGATTACTGTAGTGTAGTGTGGGGATGCTGTTCAAAGGGACTCTCTCAGAAACTACAAAAGTTACAGAATCGTGCCGCACGTATCATAACCTTGTCAAATTATGACAGTAATACTGACGAACTTTTTCGTGATTTAAATTGGAGCAAACTTAATCATCAACGGGCAGTTAGTAAAGCGATTATGATGTACAACACCATCCACAACCAGATTCCGGGTTATTTAAGTTCTCGGTTTATTCCGCGTCACGAGGTTTTGTCTTACAGTCTTAGAAATAATGAATGTAAGCTATCAATACCACAGCCGCAAACTAATTATTGTAAACGAAGTTTTAGCTATAGCAGGGCTGTGTTATGGAATAGCTTGCCTCGTGAGATAAAACAATCCAACTCTCTAAAAGAATTTAAAACTAAATTAAAAAATCACACCTTCCAAAGCGAGCTCGTTTATCAATGTTAAGGCATCAATACACGGCATCCTTGTAAAGCAGGTTTAACTGGTAGTTAGCTTATTAGTTAGTGTAGTTAGCGTTTTTATCTCTTTTTAATAATATTTGTATAAATTTTTCTACTGAATGGATTTACCGTGTTAAAATAAAGTTTTACTACGGAAGTTTAGTCGAACCGGTTTCAAGAGGTCAAGTTCGTGGGCTCTGATTGGTGGATTTGGATCCATTTGCACGGTCCGTTAGTTGACGGTAGTAAAAACCGCAATCGCTTACTGGAGCGTGAAACTCGTTACCCAGACCCAGACGTCGACCCAGACCAGGGGCTTCTCGGCCCAAACCGTTTATGTGCGTCCTCCGTTAATCAATAAGGTGTATGTATAGCGGCGCATGGAAAATCGAAAAATGGGCGATGATCACATAAACTTTTGAAACATTTTATTAAAAATTAGACAGGGATACTACTAAGTCAATATGTACACTTTGTTTTACGGTTTCACAGATAATAAGCGCGGCCATTTTGCGAGTTGTGTGTTATCTTTCCGAACCCCGCAGGGAGTGGGATAATGCGAGCAATGAGTATAGTAAAATGTCCGCGAGCACTATCTGTAGAACCCTAGAAAAAAGGTATTTGATATGCCACTTCATTATACTCGTGATTTAGCTCCAACGCTCCGCAGTCAACTGGTCAATCCGGAAAATTACAATGTGATCTTATAGTGTAATACTACCGCTGTCATATTTTGTGTGATCTGCTGTCGTTACATGGTAAAATGATGTAGTAGTGGAAGAAGATTAATTAATTTATTAGCATTAAGTAATGGTAGGTAAAGGTAAAGTCGCACAAGAGCCAAGGAGACTCACACGGCCGGAGCTTATCCTGGTTTCTGTAGCATGAAGCAACTGAGAATATTGCAACTCCCCCCTGGACGGGATACTTCCATCGCAGGGTTACCCCCAGCAGTATGTTACTGGTACCCATTTTATACACCTGGGTGGAGAGAGACAATGTGGGGTAAAGTTCCTCGTCTAAGGAAACAACACGATGGTAGGGACTGGGCCTTGAACCACTGACCTTCAGATCTAAAGTCCAACGCGCTAACCACTACACCACCGCGCCCCCACTAAAGTAATAGTCATTGTAAATTTATGAGATTATTATTTAAATTATTGTAAATTTGTTTGTAATTTTTATTTGTACTATTGTTATGTGCAGGTGAGCATTTCCGTATGGAACCCGCGCAATACAAATATTAAATTTATTTCATTATTTATAAGAATAATTTGGTGAACTGTCTTTTTCGTAGCATTTTCTCCGAAAATGTAGCCGTTAAGAAATGAAAAAAGAAAGAAATATATCTTGATAGATATTCAGTGCATCGCCGTATATTTTTACGAGTTGTGATTTATTATCCAGCTTAACCCTTTTCAACCTTTTTCAGTAACATGAAGGAAAACTACAAGTGTAACAGGATGAGCGCGCGCACGGTACTCTACAATAACCAACTGTACAAAACAATAGAGTTCTTCTGTCGAAGGCACTATCGTGTGAGAAGTTGCCCCAGGAAATTTTATCTTCACAGCAAATATTAGCCCGGGAACGTAGTTCGAGGGCTTATATAAAGTTTGAACATCAAATTTCCGAGGGAACCTATCACACATAGGGCCTGAGACAGAAGAAATCTCTTGTTTTTATTGTACAACACTAAATTTTGAGCGAAAATTCCTAAAAACGGGCACATAATGTACTGATAGGCGCCCGATGAGGAGAGACACCATCCCGTCACGTGATCGATTTCGACCAATGGGAGCACGCCAAAATTTAGCGTTGTAAGATAGTGGGATATTTGTACTCGTTTCGCGCGCTTTCTGTACAATAATTAATACAGTTGGATAATAAAGACGCTTACAACACTTAATGAAAACCACATTTCCTTATTTCTACTTCAGTTACCAATGCCATATACGCTAATAAGTTCAATTTGTAGTTATTTCACAATCAATTATCTTCAGCTTTCAAAGTTAGAATCCATATAGAGCGAAGTCCTGTGTAGATCTACTGGAGCCTCTTGCAAATCTTAGAAGGAGCAGTCGGAAACTTTCAAGTCTAATTCTGCAGCCAAGAAACAGCTTGAGCACTCCACTCGAAAACCCTGGGTTCGGTGCGTTTTTGTACAATAAACGAAAACAAATAAATTATAAGCACTTCTTTTTCCGTGCCCAATAGTTTTCATTTGAATAATCACTGAGAACCACCTCGCAGGGTACATTACACAGAATCACAGGTAATTACCGCTCATTAGCTTTCTTTTGAATGGTCACACTTAAGGGTTTCATCCAGACTCAAAAGGTAGAGCTACCTTGTACAGCGAAATAACAAAAAAAAGCACCACAGGAAAGTTCCGCTAAATAGCTCTCATTAAGAATCCAGAAAAAAGGTTAAGAAAGAGCATAAGAGCATTTTCAGCCTTGTACATCACTTTTCATGACGTGAATTTGACAGTTCAGTGACTTTAGTGGTCCTAGCAAGGCGTTAGCGCTTTTCGCAATGCCCGTCCTCGCTCCTTTACGGCTTCTATTATTTCTTGTGCTTTTCTCACGTTTCAAACCGCTATTAAGAGGAGTCAAAGTAAAGGCCAGTTTGTAAGTGGAAGAAGCGCTCAAAGAGGCACGACTAAGGAAAGTTCCAGAGCTTGCATTCCCAAAAGCAGCCAAGATCGAAACGATGAAAGAGTAAACCAAACATCATTCTTGCAACACATCCAGTTCGAGTCAATGCTGTACATAGCCGATTTTTTAAATGTATGGTAAACTTCGAAAGTGGGTACACTCAATACAACACAATATAGCACTTTCACGCCAGGTTATAATGTTGTACGCCTTTTTTTTTTCGAGCCCTCCACGGAAAAATGAAGTGTCCACTCGTGCTTACTATAATCCTGTTAAACCATCCTGTTATACTGTTGAACCTGAGATTTTTGTCATTACTGTCACTACTGTTCTTTCAGTGAGGTTTTACGTCCGCCGTGTGCAATACGCTGGGATATTTAGCTTGCTCTCTTTTCCTTAGACGATTCAATAGCGTGTCAATCGAAGTACATCTCGTAATGTTTCCAAAACGTGATTACGCTTTTTACTATCTGAGGCAATTAGTTAGAACGCTACGGATATTGTTTATGACGGTTCTACGGTGACGGAAACAAAATGTCTGATTAAAATAAACGACATCAGAAAAAAAGGACCCTCAAAGTTTTTTTTATTATTATTACGAACAACTTGACCCCCTGCTCCCGAGGGAAGTTCGTTTTCCCACACTTCGGTCACACCAGTTGATTAAAGAACAAAGAGGATTTCTGCCACCATTTCAGTCTACATCTAAGATAAGACAACACGGCACATATTTTTGCTACACAAATGTCTCGTTGTGGTCCAAAGTCTTGTGACATGCTACACACACCTTTGCGTTCTCGTCATTATGGAGAGTGCAATTTTTGCAGACTGTGCTACCAGGTTTTGATTCCTCCACGGCGCCAAAGCCACGTGTTGTGGCGCAGAGGACACATATGCCATGCTCTGGAGAATTCAGATAGGTGCATCGGGAGCAGGGCCATTCTTTTTCTTCGTCTCCGGTGTCAGAAAATCGTTGATTTGACAAGGTAACACCGTCAATGGCTTTCTTACTCCTTTCTTTGCCTTTAATTTCCTCAAACATATGTTTCCCTTTCGTTGTTTCACAGAGATTGGTTTCAAAGATTGTTTCGCATGTTTTGCAGATAATTAGCAGGCAGTTTTTGCAAATGATCTGCCCCTCTCGCGACATACAGTGGCTGCAGATTAAAGCTGGTGAAGCTGGAGCCCCGTCCTTAACCCTGTCAGAATAACGATCTGTCTTAAACGATAAAGCTGTAGCCCTGTCGATAGGATCGTTTCTAGCTCCTTCAGAATAGTGATCCTCCTTTAACGATGAAGCTGTAGCCCTGTAATTAGGACCACTTCTAGACCTTTCAGAATAATTACCCCTGTCAACGGGATCGCTTCTAGCTCCTTCAGAATAATGATCCTTCGTTAACGGTGAAGCTGCAGCCCTGTCGACAGGATCGCTTCTGGACCCTTCAGAACAGTGATCCTTCTGTAAACTTTGACTGAAATGTTCCACAACTCTTGGTGTCGAAATACGTTTACTCTCGCTGACTTCATTGGCATTTTGTACTGCAGCAGAATGAGTACCCTTTTTAGGCAGCTCAACAAATAGACCTTTTTCTTCTGTTTTGTGCAAAGAATAACCACGACCGTCGGCGGTACGAGTAGTAGTGACATAGCTTGTAGCGCCTTGTGAAGAAGACCTACTTGAAAGTGGAATGCCTGTAACCTCTCTACCACACATATGGGCAACTCTTCTGGTGCCAGCTCTAGATGACATATCTTCCCTTTCACTGCTCCGCTGTTTGGATGTACCGTTTTCAAGAGTCAAGTGGTACTGCAAATTGGTCTTTAAATCAGAAACACCAGCTTCACTTTTGGCTCTGGCATATCCTCCTTCTGTCGTCCCTTTGGAATAAGAGGTATAATTATTCTGTACACGACAATGTTCTGTCTGATCCAGTTTTACTGGTTCAGGGACAGAAACTCGCCGTTGGCCAACCTTCTCACTTGCGTCATTTGGTCGAGTAACAACCTTTTCGTGATCAGGTTGAGGCAAGTCTTTGGCCCTTACATGTTGATTATCTGAGCTGCTGATGTCTCGCAGGTGGGCATACTTTTCAGATCTCGAAGAACCTTGTGAGTGTTCGTCACCTCTTGTGGAAATCTTGGGCCGAACGGCATTTGTGTCAACCAAGACCCTGGCTGCAGATGTGCTTTGGGGCATCACATTAACTCTACGGAGATCTCTTTCTGTAAGGTGTGCGTAGCCCTGAGTGGAATACTGATGACTGTATTGTGATGTTGTCCCGGTGCCAAGGAAGGAAAGGGAATGAGAACCTCCAATACCCTTGGTAACTTCAGAATAAGGAGAGAACCGACTCTGAGGATAAGCATCAAAGCGATACTGTCTTGCCCCATATGGCTGACTTCCTATACGGTCTACACCATATAAATCGTCGTCAGAATACTGTCCTGCAGGGTTCACGTTGGAAAGCAAATGCCTGCGAATCACATCTTCCTTGTAATCAGCAGACACACCAGCTGACTGATCCTTCTTAGCGACTACAAAAGCAGTTGATGAGTCATCAACATCCATAGCTTCATCTTCAGCAGCACTGGACGGTGGATGATCCTTAGAGTGCGTACCTGAGCTATGGTCGGCAGAGACTGTAACTTTCCTTTCATCTGAGAACGTTGCGTTAACTTCTCCATCCCGCATTTCCTGTACTTGTTTATCAGATGCAGCATCGCCTCCTTGTGCTGCATCAAGTTTCTGCCGTTTAGCAGCTTTACTAGATAAATATTTACAGGCAGCTTCTACGGTGTATGTCCTTGTCCGTGCCTTGACAATATCCTTTAGAGTGCAATTACTCTCCGGGGGGCTATCCATGATTTCCTTTATTATTTGCAATTCTAGCTGGACCAGAAAGAGATCCAGAGACACCCAGATAGCACGATCAACGTCTGGCTCTTTCACTGACACTTGGTCAACGTCTTGTTCTGTCTTTGTGTAGCCGAAAGATTTCAAAATAGAGAAGATTACATCCATGTCTTGAAGCTGTTTCTGAACATTCCACTTAAAAAACGCAGTGTACAGCTGTAAAAGAATTGTAATATATACTTAGAT
>OZ034969.1:42679200-42811700 GCA_964030785.1 Siderastrea siderea | reverse complement strand
CAAATTTGGAACAAACTGGTCCATTAGCAGCAAACTGGAACACAAAGTTCCTTTTTATTTTAGTCAAAAGGAACAACTGGTTCCTCTTTTACACTTTTGGGAGGACCCGCACCGCTTCCAGACGAGGTCTGGGATTGGTCGAGGAGAACAATAGGTAAAGAACAAAACAATAGCCCTAACCCTGATAACAATAGACAGTGCAGGTTATAGGGACCAATGAAATTAGAGGTTTGGAACCGTGCAGGTCTACCGATACTTTTAGGAACAAAAGGTCCTCTTTAAAATAGTCCGGATTTCCCTTCTTGTTTCTTTTGAAGTGATTGGGGAACAAATGTTCCCAATCTTATTTCTCGCTTAACACAGTTAGGAACAAATTGTTCCTGTTTACTGGTATATCCACTGCTGTTGGGAACGCCTTGTTCCTTTTTGGTTTAAATTGTTCCTATTCATGCCCCACAGGAACAGAATTGTTCCTAATCAAGGTGTTCTTATTTTTTCAAGATGAGTGTTATGTTCCGCACAAAAATGGGAACAGGTTCCGAATTTGTTGATAAAGGAACAAGCGTTCCATTTTGCGCAAAGTGTAAACAGGAAAAGGGAACAAAAGTTCCTATTTAATGGTGGCTATCTGAAACTACTGTCTATCACCTCCTTGAGACAACTTTCTCAAAACGTATCCTTCAACGAACAGGTTAAGTACGAGACATTAGGCCTGGCCCGCGCAAGTTCAGGCTTGTGTCTTTGTTCCTTTTGATTGAATGTGTACCAAATACGGACAAGGGAACAATGGGGCAAGGGGCAAGAATGATCAAGTGTGGGCAGAGAATAGTTAACAAATATCTCATTGGCGAATAGGATGATCTCTTGGGGACCCTTTTGCTAGTATAAGTGCGTGCATTCTTTAGAAAAATATCGATTTCAAGCTAACGCTTAAGATGAACAAACGAGGAAAGGATGTCAACTGCTCAAAGTTAGCAAATGCATCGCCTAAACCAAAGAGACTTCACTTAGAAGAGGATGACTGTGGTGGTCTTTTTCACTGGCCAGTGCAAATTTGTAACCACGATGGATTCACTACGCAAAGAGGCTGTAGAAAACACGTAAAGAACAAACACAGTTGGTACTATTACTTCGACGAGAAGCCAGACAGTGCTCAAATCGATTCACTTCATGTCGATCAAAACAACAAATGCGAAGCCATTGAGCAGAAGATTCCACCGTGTAAAAGCAGGGCAATTGCCTCTTTTGATCCTACAAACAACATTGCCAAGCACTTTTTTTCGTGGCTAACTGGCAGTGGTGGGGGCTGTAAAAGTGATCGACAAGCACAACAGATCGTAAGCAAGTGCTTAAGAGGAGCTCACGTTTGACATTGTGGACTTTAGTTTATGTTCACCGAATCTCCTTTTCAAGTTTGTTGATATGATGCAGGATGATTGGAACCTGGGACACGCGGGATGCATAGGCTACTTAAATGCCATTGCAGAATTGGTGGATTATCGAAAAGTGAATGGAGCATCGGAATCAGTATTGAGAGGACTGGCTTCAACAGAAATTTACTTAAAAAAGGTGTGCAAAACCGTTTCCAAAATGATGCGGTTGTAGTGGACCAGTGAACTCGACATCGATGCCTTAGAAGCCAAGGGACACTGGGCCACGCTGGAAGAACTGTTGGAAGTCCTGGGGCGCTACTTGCCGCGCTACAAGAGCATGCTGAAATCATGCAAGGTGAAACTGGGTGCTGTTTTGCCCACAGATTTATCTTTTGCTACCAAATTTTTGGCCGTCTATTTATTCATCAAGGTCGAGGGCTCACGTCCCATGACATATCAGTACTTAACCGTGGAAATGGTGAACAAAGCCAAGACTAACGGTGGATTCATAGACCAGAAAATGTTCAAAACGGCTGGCAAATATGGCTTCGATTCTCTTTACCTGACTGAGACGAGCATGCAAGTGCTGGATGGCTATATCAACCACATTTGCCCCCTACTCAGACTGACCTGCGACTTTGTGTTAGTGACAAGAAATGGAGGGCAGCACAACAAGCTTGGAGAGCTAATGAGTAAACTGGTCTTCTATGCAACGGGCAAATACGTTCACCCGACTCGCCATCGACAGATTGTGGAGACCGCGAGTTCCAGGCAGCTGAGCAGCCGCGCGCAGAGCACAATCTCTGAGGACCAGAAACATAGTTCTGTTGTTGCAAGGGTTCACTATCAGAAGCAGCGATCGCACGAGGCGGTGAGCAAAGCACATGAATATTTGGAACGACTGCACGGGAAAAAGGGATCAGAGATAGAAATAGACGTGCGTTCGAGGCTTTCAGGCAATTCTGCATCTTCTGAAGATCAAAATGGTAGCAAAACGGACTACTTCCTCTAACGACGAGGCAGAAACGATCGCAGAAACACCACCTGAGCATCTTTCAGGCGTCCCGAGACTAAAGCAGGAAAATGCATTTATAGTGACAGATTTCCCGGTGAGAAAAAAGAGTCTGATGTTCATCCCTGCAGAAGACAATTATCTAAACCAGGCATCGAGCGACACGGCTATGGTCAATGGAAAGCGATTCTCAGGGATCCCGAATTTCGTTTTCAAGAGGGAAGGACAGCCAACTCACTGCTGAGCCGTGCAGCACGAAGATTCGGATCACTTTCTAAGTTATCCTAGAACTTTACATTTACCCCAGAATAAAAAGACACCCTTGAAATATAAATAACGACATACACACTGTAGGCAAGCAGCAATATGGTTCAGTACATGACAAGCAACATTTTATTGTTGTTTTAAGAAGAAATAAATTACTGTTGACTCGAGAAATACTTGTTGATTTTGTTGCTTTGACAATGTTTTTTCGTACCTCGCTGGCTCGCAGAGGCACGCTTGCGCTTACTGGCTTCAGTGGTTGTGGTGCGTTTAGGCTTTTAGGCTTAGTTTAGGCTTTTAATAATAATAATAATAATAATAACGAATTTTTAAACAGGATGGCCCTTCAGTACATGCGTACTGTTATCAAAGGGGTCCTGTAAAAGAAAAATATATATAACAATATAAAAATAAAATACATCATATAAAAGGATAAAAGGTAAAAAGTTAAAAATCTATTAAATTATGCTTACTTAACCTATAAAAATACTTCGTTTAAAGACTGCCTAAATAAAACCCTACTGCTAGTTTGTCTAGTTTTTAAAGGTAAAGAATTAAAAATATTTGCACCAGAGAAATAAAAACTTTTTCGTGCAAATTCAAGTTTCACTTTAGGTAGAACAACAGTGGCTCTACAGTTCCTCGTATCACGATTATGCGTTAAGAAATTAAAATAGTTTTTAAAAGGGGTGCAAACGTTGCCTTGTAGGCAGTCAAAAACAAAATTACAGGTTTTTCTCATTAGAGTATTCTCGACTGTGGGTAGGCCGAGTACACAATTAAGACATGTAGGATTTGGCAGAATGGTCCTGTGACTTCGTTGTTCCAGGTCTCTGATTTTGCGCTTGCGTGTTTCTGACCAACCAAGCATACTTTGACCACAGTAAGTGAAAATGGGCATGATCATTGTCCTGTAAATGCGTTCAGCGCTAAAGACATCAATGTTAGAACGGATTCGTCGTAATAAATTTACTCTCCCAGCTGCTTTTTTGTACGTTTTTAAAAAGTGCGTGTCAAGATTTAGTGTGGGATCTAAATGAACGCCGAGGTATTTGTAGGTTGTTGTCGTGTTTATGCGGCATCCGTTTACCGTCAAGTTTAATTCTTTGCCATCGAAACAATTTAATCTTTTCGCTGTTCCAAACAACATAACTTCAGTTTTTCCTTTTTTCCAAGCAGCAATATGGTTCAGTACATGACAAGCAACATTTTATTGTTGTTTTAAGAAGAAATAAATTACTATTTGTTGGCTATGTTTTCGACGTGCCGATGAATAACTGTGAAAGATGATTCATTAGTTTGTTTGTCATGTTTTGAAGTCAAATTTGTTGACGAGGACGTGTCGGAGATGATGTAACTATGAAATGAGCGTTATAAAGGGTGTTCCTTTTTTGCATGTTTCTTTAAAGTATGAGTCACTGTTGTTAGCGCAGGACAATAAGGACGCTCTGATGTAATTTAGAGGGCAAGTTCAACGCAAAAAATGCAATCGCTTCATTATGATAGTGCTCCCCAGGAAAAATCGAAGCAAAAAGCCTACCCTTTTTGGTGAAAGACAATAATGATAGGATCATTAGACTTGTTCTCTGACTTGTTTTCTTGGACGCTCAAACAATGCAATCAAAACTGTCATTCAATCAAGGTAGCAGCCGGCACCTTTTCTCAAACAATGGTTCAAAGGAATGACCAAAAAGATGTGATGCATTTAGTGTCACCATTTAGGAGCAAACTTGGTAATGAAATGCAAGAAATGATTGTCTTTCTCGTGCCTTTTCACAACGGACCTTTTTTAAAAGAAGTTTCTGTAATGCTCAAGGTGGAACTTAAACTCAACCAAAGCTTCATGTCTCTGGGAAATCTGTAAAAAACAATTGTCTAAAACGAAAACAAAAAATACATGTGAAAATGCATGAACTTGAAGCTCCATGGCTCCACAAAATCCGTAAAATCCATCTTTTCCGTGTGTGGTGAAAAGTTCTTTGAAATGGAAAAGAAATGCATTAAGCATTGACTGTTGGTGAAATTCATAGACAGTAAAACTCTTAAAAAGAGTAGTGGAAAAGACGGATTTCACGGATTTCCCGGAGATATCAATGTTTAATAAGACAACTTACAGTCCTGACTGACTGCTAACTGAAAAAGACTCTTAAAAGAGTAGCAGAAAATACGGATTTCACGGATTTCACGGATTTCCCGGAAATGTGAATATTTGGTATTATTCAAAATTAATTTGAAGTAAGTATCTTAATACAATTATATTTTTATATATTAATAATAGTATAAAGATACCTACAGTAAAAAGAGAAGTATTGTATTAAATTAACATTGAATAATATTAAATATTCATATCTCTGTGAAATCCGTGAAATCCGTATTTTCTGCTACTCTTTTAAGAGTCTTTTTCAGTTAGCAGTCAGTCAGGACTGCAAGTTATCTTATTAAACATTCATGTCTCCGGGAAATCCGGGAAATCCGTTTTCTCCGTTACTCTTTTTAAGAGTTTTACCGTGTATGAATTTCACTAGCAGTCAAAGCTTAATGCATTTCTCTTCCATTTCAAAGATCTTTTCCCCACACACGGAAAAGATGGATTCTATGGATTTAACGGTGAACCACCAAAGATCGTGATCAACCTTTGCTTTAATACAATTTTTGCAATCCAACACTGATTGTATAAATTCAACGGATATAACGGATATGCCAGAGACAAACTCACGTAGATATCACGAAACAAAATCGCTCTGGGTAAACCCTTGTTTGCTGATATAAATTTAAGGCTACAGTATAGGAACAAGCGTGCCTTTCCATGGCCATTCCCCTTACGAGGAATGCGTTTGCGGAAAATCGTCCAGATTTATTTGTAGTTATTTGCAAAAGATCTGAGAATGTGCTTTTTTAGCTTTTTCCTGCATAAGACTACCAAGAGATATAGTTTTAGAAAGATTTTCGCAGTACTTAGTGTTATTTTAAGGCTTCAAAAAAGGGGAACTGAATTTTTGGGAAACAATCAACACCATCACCACCACCACCACCACCACCATCATCATCATCATCATCATCATCATCATCACCACCACCATCATCATCATCACCACCACCATCATCATCATCACCACCACCATCATCATCATCACCACCATCATCATCATTATTAAAAATTAACTAAATTTAACTCTACAACATGTTAACTGTAACGTTTTTGAAATGGTTCATGTACATGTAAATATAAAATATTTAGAATGTGTGAATTGTGCACATCTTAATGTATGTACCTTTAGGAGGTGGTGGAGGTTCGAGTCCCAGCCTAATTTTCTCCTGCTTCTCTTTCTCAATCTCTCGCCGTCGTTGAGTGCGGATCTTCTTTCTTTCTTTCTTTGTTAACATGATGGGAACAGAAGGTGCTTCTTTGGGTTCAGCTAATGATGGAATCCATCAATAAAGGAATCAGATTAACTACTTTTACATTGGTACTTATTTCCAGCATTTCTAGGCATGAGGTTTGATCTGCAAAATGAAAGTGATGAGTTGTAGTTGCCCTGAAAGTACATTATTATCCAGGCAACTTCAAGTTCAGGTATTGTTAGCAGTATGAATAGATTGAAGTGTAAGAGATATAATATTTGAAGGGTAGCCTGGTGAAGTTGCTCCAATGAAGCTCATTTTGGCACACAGACTAGATAAAAATACAAAACAAAGTTCTGTATTTTTTATAAACTGAAGGCTTTAATTCTAAGGATAAGCTTATTACTTTTTGCTAAAAATGGAAACTAGCTCAAGCAAACTAAAGCATCAAGTAATTTCTTTTGTTGTCTGCATGAGCCAAAACATCTTTTCCTCTTTTCCCTTTGGCCATTTAAGGATTTTAGGAATTTAATATTTTGTACATACAAATTAGTCTGTTCACTGAAAAAGACTTTCGTCACAGGGACATTTTTCTAGGCTGCTCTTCAATTGGAAGCTTTTAAATAACTGATTAAGAGGGTTACAATGTCTTATTACCAGCAGGATGTTTCTGTATAGGATGTTCTATTAATGCAGTCACTCCAAGAATACTATCCTCTATGCCTTCAGTCTGTAAATTAATGTATTTTCCACTAGGCAGGATATTTCCATCCCACCATTCCATATCTGGAACTGTATCCTCTTGAGCTTCTTTAGGTGTGATCAGTGCAAGTTTAGTTGCAGATGAAATCCCTGTTTTCTTCGCTGCTGCGGCAATCTCTTTTTGAAGTTTGTCTAACTGTGTCTGAAAGAACAAGCGCAGAATATTAATCTGTTATTTTCACACACAATTGGTTAACAAGGGTAAGAATGAAAAGTGTGGTCCATGGCCTGTTTGACAATAGAATTTTTTTAGTTGCCAGAAAGCCCAGCCTAAAACTTGGAAAATGGTTGTTTGCAGCACTATAATACACCCTTTGCTTGATCCTCTTCCTCTGTTTACCGGAAAGATGTAGATCAAACATCTCAGGACAACCCTTGCAATTGGCATTTACAACTTGGCTACATGTGTTTAATTTTTAACTCGTGAAGATGCAAAGCGTTGAAACGTGTTATAGGAAGAGAGTGAAAAATTCAGTCAGTTGGTCGGATGGTCTGTTGGTCAGTCGATCCCCCCACAACCTTTTATTGTTAATGATATCCTTTGGGGGTGGGGACAGGAGAGGGCTTAACTTTTGCTTTTGGCTTTCTTGGGGACAAGGCTAGGTCATTGCAATACCTCCATCATGCTTATATGAGAGGTTTAAATTCCAGAGTAAATTACATGCAGTTGGTTATGAAAAGTCTGTCCTTAACTCAGAAAAATAATTTTAATTCACACATTTGAAATATATCTCACATAAAGAGGGAACAAAAATGCTAGAATCTACACTGGGTTAATTTTGTCAAATCCAATCTTTTAGCAGTGAAAACAAGCTAATACGTCAACCAAATGCAATAACATAAAAGGTTTATTTAACCTTAAACCCTGAGCATTTGATTGGGGATTGCCTTTCTACTAGGCATGCAAAATGATACAGGTAATGCAATGTGTGGTTCCACAAAATATCCATACCCCTACCACGGAGGGAATTTCACTTAGGACCCCCTTCCTCCCCGGATTTTCTGTTTTTTGAGGTAAGCTATAACCCCCTATCCCTCCGGATTTTCCATGTTATGACAAACACCCCCCCCCCCAACCCCTCTGGAAAATTTTGTTCAAGAAGGGAGAGTGTAAAAAATGAAGCAACCGATCCAAATTTAATTGAAGCTAAGCCGTTCCGATTACGTAGGACATGTTTATACTGTTTATTAGCATTTAAAATAATAATGTACATAGTCATAACTTACTCATCACATATTCTTACTAATATCAACTGTTCTTCTCTAGGTCAAACAGATATACTAGGTATCTGTAAAATTACCTTGACAGAAGCATGTAAAACGTTCGTTTTAATTGAAGGATTCCTTGAACAGTCACAGTGTTGCTGATTAATGTTACTTCTACATGAACGCGATCATGAACAAAGACAACGCACAAACAAAATTAAGGGGAAATGAGCAAAAAGAAAGAATAACGAATGTTGCTAGCATGCCTCTATTATCCCGTGGCTTTGACATTTGGTGTATCAACAGATCTGTGTAGCAAGAAAGCCCGTAAACATATTTGGCGATACGTGTACTTCGCAATGAATATACTTGTTGCTAAGCTTAGCAAAACACGACTTTTACGAGTCAATGAGATCGCGCTTCGCTTGCCAGTCGCCACATAGGGAAGTTCAAAAGGACAGACTGATTGTTCGTCAACAACCCTAATAATTAATGTCAATCGTGAAGGTAAGCTTACAATTTAGGTTGTTTCGGTGGCACAGACATTTCAAACTGCTCTGGATCTGAAGTAAATGTAACCACTCCTGGTACCCGTTGCTGTCTTCTCGAAGACTCTGGTAACGAGTAATGGCGGCTACTTCTACGCAACAACAATGTTTATCTCGTTTCGACCCCAATATCACTTCCAAAGGGCCTTGGGAGAAAGAATACCTGTTTTATTTTTAACAAAAGTGTTTATTAAACAGAACTAATTTACTTCCACAATAAAGATCTACAAATTTGGTAAGTAGCATTGGAATGAATCAAAGTTGACCCTCTGGAAAGTAATTTATCCGTTCACTCCGTCTTCTCTGGATTTTCCTGGGGTTTTGATTCCCCACCCCTCCGGAATTTCCAATTCCCTCCGTGGTGGGGGTATGGATATATTCTGGAACCACACAATTTTATAAAATACACAGGGCTTCTTACTGTATTGTAAAATACTGAAAATGTGAGGACTGTAGGAGAGTTCAGAGGTTTAATTTTAGTGCCTTCATGTGTCCAGCCACATGAGCATTTCGTCTTCACGTACAGTGTAATCAACAAAGTGTATGAAAAATATAATGTTAACTCACAAAGAATGGAGTGGTTGAAAAACTTAGGTAAATGTATATAAAGTTTATTATATGTGTAATGATATACAAAAGTAGATTCTCACGACCAGTTCACTCAGATCTCACTCCCTGATCACAAAACAAAGCAATCAAAACAAACAACACCACCAAACAGTGTACTTCTATTTAAGAATCACACACTATACCTTGGCCCGTATTCTCTGAGCTATTTGTTGAAACTTCCCTTTCTCGTGAAACTTAAATCCTCTCTTGCTACGTTGCACTGGTTTAATCCTCAAAAAGGGAGAGAAAACAACAAAGCAGAGCCGAACAATGAGTGACCTTGATTCAGGTTCATCACAAAATAAGTTTCCTAATAAGTTAAATATCCCAAATGTTTCTTCCATAGACAGTTAAGTACCAGATTCAATTGTGTTTTACATCCCACTTTTCATTGCTTGTTTTTCATTCTTTTCCAACACCTTTAATTGTAACAGGGCTAAGGCATTGGCAAAAAAAAAAAAGAATATAACGTTACAGTGTAGCTACTCGAACCGGGCCACTTAGAAGAAAATTGACCAATCACAACACTAATTGAGAACAAAAGAAGGCAACATTTTTTCATAAACTGACCAATAACGTTGAAGGATCTAGATAATACATCTCCAAACAAATTTGAAACTGTCTCATTCTGCGGACCTCTCGGGAAATGGTCGATTGTTTCATTGGTTAGCTTCAATGATGGTGCAGTGTTGACTCGATGTGACTGAAATCTGGCGGACTGTTTTTACGTGTCACATAAGCTATAAGCTTATTGTAAATGTAAATGTTTCCAAAATGGCTTTTGCCCAGAAAAAACAGGTAAGACTGAATCGAGAGGGCGGCATCTAATACGGCAACAGTCGTCGACATTCCCATCGAGAATTTCAAGCTATAACGAGATTACGTTTCAGACTTGCACCACGCTCACATAAAGGATTTGGATTTTCTTGCAGTATTGAGACCGCGGCTGTGAAAGGGCTGCAGAAGACAAAATCAACACATCAACGACAAGCACCGGCCTGTTGATTCAAAAAGCACTTTATAGTGAATAAGGAGATTTGGGAACCTCCGTTTATAATTAAACGATCAAATGTCAATATTTATCTTTAGTCTTTAGATCTGTGTTTGTTTATACTCGCTGCACTGAGCGAACACTTATCAGAATCAAGCAAGCTTGTTGCGTTACCGAATTTCATTTTGGGAAAGGTTTGTTCTACAAACAAACTCATGCATTAGCTGTACTGCTGAAGTGAAAGTATTGTTTAAGGTTTGTTTATGGGCGAAAATTTTATTATCAATTGTGAATTCGACATCTCAATGTTCTGCCCAAAATTCAGCACATTTAGGATCGAAAGTAACCAATCGTAGACGTGACAGTTTCCCGAGCGGTCATGATCAGAGGTCACGGTGTCAATTTTTCCAATGTGCATTGTCTGCCTGCCTCAACGTCATTGGTTGTTTACAAAAAAACTTTGCTATCTTTTGTTTTCAATTAGCGTCGCGATTGGTCAGTTTTCTTCCAACTGGCCCGGTTGGAGTAGCCGCACTGTAACTCTAAAACTCTAAACAAACAAATTCTTTTTTTTGTTATGTTTTCATTTATTGGTATTTTGAGGTTTTGCTTAGTTTGAACTCCAGTTACATTCTTCCTTTGTTTTCAAACCATGAAAATTATTTTGCAAATCTGTATGTACAACTATCTACATGTAGTAACTATAACCATACTAGAAAGCTTCACAGTACATACAGAAGACATAATCAACAAAGTTTATAAAAAAGAATACTTTGCAAACTATGAGTTTACAAAAATAATCATTGCTTACCCCACTCTGGGATCGTAGTATTTGCTTTCATTCAAATCTTCTGATGGCTTTTCAATCTTGAACTGTTCTGCTTTCTTAGCACGAATGTTTGCCTTGAGAGTTGGCATTCTGTTGGTGAGCTGAATGGCTCTTCCTGCAGCATCAACAGTGCGACCAGACTCGTCCAGGATCAGTGATTTGGGGTGAGAGCTCTCTTCTTTAACATTAGTCACAGAAATTAACCCTGACTTAATCAGGTTTGCACCAGCACTTGTGAGACCTGTACTGGAAAACTGAAGGATTGACCATAAATCAAACACAACTAAGTAAAAATCCAGGGGGAACTTAAATTAAAACTAGAGACTAACAATTGCTAACTATTCTCTTTTCAGCAAGCTGCTTGGTTGATAAATTGAGATCACTTCACGGTATTGCAACTCTTCTGGCTGCCTTCGAGACAACATTGGTGGTAAAAAAATTGATTATCATCTCTAATGCTGGCTTGTGATCAAAATTGTTTTTTAAAAAAATTACATTCATGCACTGAAGATATTTCTTTTGTTCCTTTCAAGCAATGTTTCGGTTGATAAAGCAGCTAATTCAAACATTTTTCTCGAAAACCAAAACTGCTTTTGCATTCGAGTATCACTTGTGCAATTAATCTTCACAATGGTTAATATAAGAACTTCTTTTGACCAATAGCAATCAAAGCTCGGATTCTGAAAAAAAAGGCATAGATCACAATGCAAAAGTAACATTTGATTTTTATAGAAAAAAGTGTCTTTTTCTTCGTTAGTAATGTCATATAATTTTTTGGACAATTTTTATATCATGCTGTAAAAAAATGTCATGTAAACACGTTGCTCATTTACTTACCTTTTAGTTACGGTAATTTATCTCACGTTGGTGGGGGCAGGGAGGCGAGGTTGGGGAAGTTAGGTTTGAGCTGAACGGTGGTTGCAAAACCCGTAGGCTGTCATGATAAATTCATTTTTACAAGCAACATTTTATAGAGCATCACCTGATAGCAAGAGCATTATACAATATTGTGAAACAAAATGTCATCAGTTCTGCACACATTATGTGCCTATGTTTCAAATTGGAATGTCTGTCCAATCAGCAGTGAACCAATGTCAGTATCTCATAATAATCATAAACAAAAGCTGTTCTCACCAGATTAGGCTTATTAGCCAGCTGAGCTTGGATTTTTGCCTGCAGTTCAGCAGCTCGTTTAGCTTTTTCTATTGCTTCATTCATCAATTCTTGTTGTTGCAGTAAACTAGGAACAGGCTGTAAGATAAATGATAGACATTTCTTTGTAAAGGCTGTTAGAAGTGATAGTCTTCTGTAATGATAAATGCTTAGTAAACTTTGACAGCACGTCAAAGTTTCCGTTACGTACATAATCGCTGTACGACAGTCTGTATTTACTCCGTACTGTCAGTGGTTATATTCTCAGTCAACTGTGTTGATTTCGTAAGTCTAGGAAGTGAACTGGTGGTGTGATACGAAATTGTAGGTTTCATTTTAACTTGAAAGTACCGTTAGACAATGAAAATGGATACAATTGCAAACACTTTTCAGGCACAAAGAGGGGGGAACTCTCTTCTCAGTAGAAGAGTCGTCTGAAGTGTTTACTTCAGGTGGCGTCAGAAACTCATAAGGACTTGAAACGTGTAACTCGCATATGCAGGTTTTGACTGATGCTCATAATCATTCATTTTCGCAAGTACCATATTTGGAACATGAGGAGAAAGAGAACTGACCGATCAGTTTTGTGAACGACGTGACGTAATTTCACACCAAGTTCGCCCACTTGCTCAAAGAATAGCTGACAGAGTCTGGCTGACAAACAGGGGGAAAACAAGCCGACAAAGCTTTCAAACGTTGGAACGACAAAGCGGAAAGAAATACTGGTTTCAAAGATTGAGCAGGAAATTTTTCAGGCAACAAAATTGGTAATTGAAACAACATCGAGCAAACCGCTGGGGTTAGAAGTAGATCAGACTGCGAAACCAAACCAAACTAGTCTAGCCTTGTGTTTACGATTTCTTTCACCATGGCACTATCAAGAAATGTTCACAAAAGGTAGGTTTTACACGGAAAACTTCTGACACCAAAATATCAAGACATGATACACAAATTTTTAACACAGTAAAATTGAAGAGAACCATTTAATAATATTTATAAGTGTCACATGCCACAGATTTTTGGTTGTTCACTACAAAAAAACAAGCTAAATAATTAACTGAATAAGAAAGGATGACATTTTTTTTCCGCTTTATAAGCTTACTACACAAAATAACACTGCAGTTGATGTAGCTCTGAGTTCAAGCAGCTCCAAATAAACAAATTAAGAGATTGTAATGCAAAATAAGTTGAACGTTTGATTGATTGTTGTTTTGACACATTCCGTCTGCAGCCTCTGAACCTGTAACCACTACGTCTTGTGTTCATTTCCACTCTCCATCTTCAATGCTGAAATCATACTGTAGCTTTAATCCACTTTGGATGATGAATATGTTGTAGTTAATTTTTGATCTCAGTTAATTTTTTTTTCTAACTAGGTAGTTTTTTTCTAACTAGGTAATTATTTTCTAACTAGGTAATTATTTTCTAACTAGGTAGTTTTCCATCAACTGTCTAAAAAGGGATTTTATTTTATGGGGTGTGGTTAAAAAATAGGGGCGTGGTTTTTTAGGGGGGTCTAAAAAGAAATTTAAAAAAAAATTATAATAAATAAAAAGTAAAGAAAAAAAATGGAGTGCTGCACTTTATTTGCCTCTCTATCCCCTCTCTTTCTTCTTATTCCACTCACTAGCCCTCCCTTCTGCTATCCCTTAGCCCCCCCCCCTTGTTTTTCCACATTTATTTTTTTTTTATAATATCTACTCACCGAGCCTTGAACTCTTGACCTTGGGACTGACTCGCTGGCTTCATATGACATCATGATCTCCACTACACTACACAAGCGCTCATACCAAATCGGTGAAAATTTGTTTTAATTATTTCTTATTCGCCCCAGACCTATGTCAACCAAAATTTTAATTCATGCAATTATTCGAGCATGCGCATTAGTTTGAAAACGAGACTTCACTCGACGAAGTTGTCTTCGACTCGCTTTAGAGAAATGGAAGATTGTGTCGACAGAAAAACTTTTTACGACAAATTAGAAACCTTAAAGGCTGGAAAAAGCAAACTGACAGTTTATCTAAGCGTTTCACTACATCACAACGCGAAGAATTATCTTGAGAAACTTCAGCAAGGCAAAGAAGATGAAACACGTGCCGAACTGACCAAAAGTGAAATCAGCACTATAAAACGTAAACGATGGACTCTAAAGGATGAAAACATTGTCACTGGTGATAACAGAATAGTTGTTCCGAAAAGTAAGCTGCACGAGGTTCTCTGCGAATGTCACTCGTCAACCGCACACCGCGGAAGAGACAAGACGAACACTTACGTGAAAGGTATTTACTCTGAAATACCACAACAAGTGGTATCTCTGTTTACTAGTTTATGCAAACTACATGCTCAACAAAGAAGCATAACAGACCACAAGAAACAAGCGATTACAAAACCAATTAGTGCCGAAACATTTATGTCTCATATAGAAGTCGATCTTATCGATTTCAGAAATGTGAAATGTTCGTGTACTAATCCCCATCAGTGGGTTCTTCATGTAACTGACCACCACACCAAGTACTCGTGGTTATTTGCTTTGCACAACAAAACCGCTGAAGAGGTGTTAGCAAAATTACAAGAGTTATTTTGGCATTTTGGATTTCCCCAGACCCTGCACACTGATAATGGTAAAGAATTTAAAAACAAACTAATCCAGGAATTTTGCCAAAAGCATGGCATTAAACAAGTACATGGAGCACCAAGGAAACCCCAAACACAGGGACTTGTGGAAAGAAACAATAGGACTGTTAAAGAAAATTTAACGAACATACTAAAAGAGAACCAAGCTGAACTCACAACATGGTGTTCAAGACTTGGGGAAGCAGCGTACAAGAAGAACATTACCATCCACAGAGCTGTCAAGGAAACACCATATCGACTTGTTTTTGGAATTGATCCCAAAAAAGAAAACAAAGAGAATCCCACGCAAGAGGAACAAGAAGAGGATCAGGTGTCAGAGATGGAAAATGAGAATGGGCAAATAAAACGAAAAACCGCACCCACTTCTGAAGCTGAAAGCAGAAAAAGGATAACAATTGAAGCCAATTCCCACCAAACTGAGTACAACGAAAAGATGAAGAAGTCCAGGCAAAAGGCTCAAACCCTTAATATTGGAGATTATGTTAGCATCAAAATTGACCCAGTTGATAAAACACCTTTTCATCCAAATGTGCTAATGGGGAAAATAGTTGCATTTGAAAATGAATATGCCAAAGTTGCTTGCAAATTTGGACTCATTTCCACCCTTATTTCCCCAGCTAGATTAGTTAAATGCCAAGCAACAAATATGCAAATATGCGAAGACAAGGAAATAACATTCACCAAAGCATGCAAAATGGCGATCGACCAGTAATTCCTAAGTGTGATTATGAACATTAAAAGAAATTCAACTTGTTATTATTGTTTCACCTCAAATATTTAACACTTTACTTCCCATTTATAAGTGTGATATGAACATTAAAAGACATTCAGTTTGTTATTAGATTAAACACTCATAATAACATGTATGATTGTGACACCTCAAATATTTAACAATTTACTTCCTATTTGTAAGTGTGATATGAACATTAAAAGACATTCAGTTTGTTATCAGATTAAACACTCATAATGACATGTATGATTGTGACACCTCAAATATTTGACAATTTACTTCCTATTTGTAAGTGTTATATGAACATTAAAAGACATTCAGTTTGTTATCAGAATGAATACTCATAATAACATGTATTATTGTTTTATCTCAATTTAACAATTTACTTCCCAGTTCTTGAAAATATGTCATTGAATGGGAAAACCAGTGGTCACCCACATCCAAACAAATAGCTAGCAGTAAACCCCAAAAGAACCCAACCCTAAGTAAAACAAACAGTTAATCCTAACCCTAAAAGAAAACCAACCCTTACTCTAGCAAACAGCCAAACCACTAACCCTAACAGAAAGCTAACCTTAACATAATTTATCATCTTTAAAATGAATTAAATGGTTTTAGAAAAATAACTAATTCCCCAAAAATTCAACTAGTTATAAAAATATATCTAGTATAATTATTATTTGCCTAGTTAAAAAAAAACCAGCTAGTTAGAAAAAAACTACCTGGTTAGAAAAAAACTATCTAGTTAGTAAAAAACTACCTAGTTAGAAAAAAAAATTAACTGAGATCAAAAATTAACTGCAACAAATACAACAATTTTTCAGGAAACGTCAAACCTATACCACATTTTAGAGCCAATATTTGGAAGACTTTTTCAAAAAATTATTCTCGGATGTCCAGTTCGGAGCAGTTTCATTGATCCATTCAGCTTTGCAAAGAAACGCTGCAACACGGTTTTGGCGCCTTTTCCTTTCAGTCATGTGATCGATTACTTTCCTTTTTTTCCTTTCTCGTTTTTTTCTTGTTCTTTCTTGATTTTTATGGTAACTAGTGATTGAGTTTTGAATCAACTGCGCATTTGTATCACTTATAAGTTCAATTTTTAACAGACGCGAAGTGAAATACTTTCAGTAAGCTCATAATCATTCAGTTAAGTTTCACAACGTTGGATTTGGCCCAAACCCAGCCTTGTGAAACTTAACCTTTATAATTTACCGAGCACTTTTGCCAAGTATGTTGCCATCTTCAGCTCACAACTCGTGCGTAGACTGGAGCGAGGGGTTTCCAAATACGGTAGCTTGAAAAATGAATATTCACGAGCATAAAATGCAAATTGCATGTTTCTCCCCTTATGAGTTTCTGGTGGCGTACAGTCACAGTACAGTAAATATTGCACCCTGTCCCCACTGCTTCAGTGAGTTCATTACTGCACCGTCCTAAAGCAGGTGAAAACTTCTAGGGAATAAAATATATAGCGCTAAGTAGATCTTGTTTGGCAACTACAGGTTGTGTGCTGTTTGACAAACCCGGTGAAAAGAGCTAATGAACCAACAGTTCACCATTTCACTGCCCAAAAAATTAGATTGCTATTAAACTTTCTTTCTTACATTAGATTTCTTTGAAATCTGCCAACAACGTAGAAAGTATTTTAACGCAGGAAAAAGGATTAGAAGCCAAAGTATTCTTAGGGGAGATTGTTTTTATGCTGAACCGTCACTTTTACAAGAGATTATAATTGATAAACAATCCCTATGTTTTTAAGACGGTTCACCATTTTGAGTGAGCACTGTGCAACTTGTACTGGACAAATTATCAAGTCCATCACAAGCGGCGTTCGACATATTCTATAGAATCGTTCTATTGGTAACGTAGCGCTATTGCACATCCCAGTGTTGTGAAATTGATGTGCGAAATGGTGAATCGTGGCACTCTATCACATGTACTTCATGTACTGGAAGTGCCTTATTAGCGTGAGTTTGATAGACTGTAAGATAAGTCGTTCTTTGTGCATGAATACGTTCAGATGATGGAAGATTTGGAAAATTTGCTACCTTGAATGGGTTAATCGTTCCCTTTTTACGCTTTCTTTGTTCCATAAAATTAATGGTAAACCCGAGCGCGGGCATTACTATTGATGCGATCTGTATGAAACATGATGATAAGATTTCATTTTCACTGAATCAACATTTCTCGCTGTGTATTTCATTTATATACTTTCAGCCTAAGTTATTCTAGAATGTCTTGGAACACATACTTTCGTGTTTCATTTGGCATTCTTACATTGAAAACCCGAAATGACGCTCTTAACGTCGTCATGCATTTATCTCACTTTAGTGTGACTACAACACCTTGTCTATAAAATTCCCTGTTATCGCTTATCACACAGTCTCGGACAATAATTCTTGGGACATTTGACACCTCTGAGGACGGTACCCCTTCCCCCGTTCAATGTTGTTGGGGGCAAATTAAAAAAGCAAAAAATTAATATATTTTACATGTACTTGTTGACTTGTTCCTTTTTACCTGTGCAGTAACTGGGACTGATTTTATTGCAGGAACAGTCGGTTGAACCTGCCTTGTAACATTTAATTGCTTCTTCCGCTCTTCAATTTGTTTCTTCATACTCGCCACCATTTCACTAATTTGGCTGCTACTCAGTGGAGTGGGCCTCTCTGCTGTTTCAGGCATGGCTGGCGGTAAAGGTATGTTATCATCCTTTAAAGCGTCAAATCTGCTCTGCTTTCGTTTGTTCTTTAGATGCGATGAGTCTCCGCGATCTTCCCCACCAGTATCTTCACCAAACACATCTTCTAGCGTTCGTTTTTTCGATTGAGAGATTTTGCCAGAGCTCAAATTTTTACTACTTTTTATCTGAGATACCTTGTCGAATAAGTCGGTTACAAACTGAGGCGCTAAATCGTCCAAAAGAGACGATAGCTTCTCGCGGGACGAGCTCCTGTCCAAGCTGTTTGTAACGCAATACAAGGCAGCGTTAACGACGCTTTTCTCGTTAAATCCTAGACGTCGTTTTACAGTTTCTTCCACCCATGGCTTCAGCTCTTCCAACTCCTTTCTGCTAACAGCCATTTCTCTAGTTTTGCCTTTTTTTAACGTTCAAAATCAAAACAATTGTTCAATTAATTTCGCAAACGAACTAAGCCGCCATTTTGAATTTCGTCTTCCTCACGTTTGGCGCATTGCAAAAAACGTGTCGCCGCTGACAAGGCCGTCCGCTGTCATCACCAGTCTCCCATTTTGGCGCGCTTTGCAAAGAAGAGCATTCGAGTGTGCATTTTGTGATTGCTCCAAGAATGGGAATTCACGGACTTTCCAAGGTCATCGGCGATCATGCCCCGTCAGGATCAAAAGAAAACGAGATTAAGAACTATTTTGGTGAGTAAGAGTTTAAATTCAAACAATCTTGTTCGCGAATAAAATTTAAGCTCATTTCGTTGCCAGTTTAATAAGCTTACAGACAGGGCGCTTACATGTACAAAGTTAAATGTCGTGTGTGAAAGTGCCATGATAATTACGGATCGCTGGGTGATCAATAGAGAGGACAACAGAAGGCATGGTATGGAGGGTTTTCACGGCGGCAATGTTGGAGGCAAACAACAGTTAAAGTATTTGCATAAAACATAACTTATTTCCCAACGGAGAAACATTTTATTGTTTTGTACCTCCAATATGCCCGCTGTGAAAACCCCCAACACTGAAGGTCGACCATGCTCCGTAAAAACTAAAATCTTAAATTAAGACGTTTTTTCGTCTTACAGACTGGTGCCTAGATAAGATGCGCATTTGTCTTAAATTAAGATTCCGACGTCTTACTTTAAGATGATAAATCGTCTTAGAACAAGATGTCAACCTCTTAATTTTAGTTGCCTGACATCTTAAACACGAGGTGCCTAGATAAGATGGGTTTTCATCTTAATTTAATATTTCAACTCGTCTTATTTTTCCGGAGACCGTTACATTTCAAAAATTGATTGCGCGTATTCTTTTTTCGCGTTGCGGCTTGCCTGCTCAGTAAAACGAGAATGAACAAATAACCACAAAACATTTTAACCAAAAACGCTTTATTACACCACTAAATTAAAATAATTCAGCTCAAACACAAAAGGAAAGATAGAACATTAACAACAAGCTCATCACCGTATCTTTGCTTTTTTTGCTGCCCTTTGCCAGTCTTCTTTGCATGCACTCACGCTGAGCTTTTCAGTGGCGAAGAAAGGAAAAAGCGTCAAATATCGTTGATATCAGCCCTCGCCTTTACATTGAACCAAAGTAAAGACAACAGAAACACGCAATGGAGACAGTTTCAAAATAATTTAATCTGGAGAAAAATATGGGCGTATATGGTCCATTTCTTTTGATGGTACAGATCCGTTGCTTGTGTATATTTTTCCCAACAGTTGCCATTACATCTTCTTCTCAGTAAACTTAACTTTATGCAGTTGCTTTGGACAAACTGTCTTTGAACTTCACAGACATTCTTTCCGTTTTATCGACCCAAGTCTTCAGCTTTAAATAATGTATGAATTGCCAACACCAGTTGAAAAATATGTCACTGTCACAACAATCTACAGGCATAAAAATGTCAACTTGAACCGAAGAAGTCATATGGAATTCATGCCGCGTGTTGGTCTGTTCAACGAATTGAGTCAAGCACAAAAACGTGGCTGTTTCCTCTGCAGTACGCATTTTGGATCGAAACTAACCAATCACGGGAGGGCAGCAGAACTTTCGATCCTTTTCAGTTGAAAGCTTTGAAAGAAATCTGTTCCTGTCAATTTAAGACGCACTGCATCTTACTTAAGATGAATTGCTCTTAACTATTTTCAAATCATCTTAAAATTTATTTAAGATCACGAACAATCTTATTTTAAGATGTTCCTAACTTAAAATAAGAGGTGTAATTCTTAAATTAAGATAAGATAAAATAATGCGTCTTAATTTAAGAATCAAGATATCTTAGTTTAAGACATTTCGAAACCTTAAATTAAGGCGGTAAGAATCTTACAAAGAAATAAGAGTGTGGTTGTCTTAATTGAAGATGTTTTTGACTCACTTAAGGGTATATCATCTTAAAATAAAATGATTTCGGTCTTAATTTGAGTTATTATCTATCTTATGTAAGATGCCTAACATCTTAATTTAAGATTTTAGCTTTTACGGAGTGGCTTTGTGCCTGGCTGATAATCCCGCATAACAAGCTGATAATCGTGCTTTGAGTCAGAATACCAATTGATGGTGCATCATTTGTACTTCAATCGTGCCTTCAACACATATCAGCCATGCCTTAATCGTACACCAAATTATGGTGCCTTAAAATCGTACATCAATTGTGTAACATGTGCGTGAATCGTGACTTTTTTTGAGAATCACTCAACCCTTCAACGAGGCCTCATGTGTATTGAGGCAGTGTTGAAGTTGTGGGCGTTCCTTTGGATCACAGCAAACCAACTGAGCAAGGAACAAGCAACCAAAGAGGTTGCTTTTGGTGTGTTTGCATTTAGCAAAATGAAAGTCAGGGGTTGATTGAAGTTTGGCGTACCGTATTGACCCATATTGTTCTTGGTTCAATAATCTGCTATGTGTAACATATTTGCTGCAAATGCATGAAGTGTAATACATGTGCACGCAAAAGGTATTTTTATTCTTCTCTTAGCCTGTGTGTTCGCCCCGGGATGATTTCATCCCGGAGCTGGAGACCGGGATAAAATCATCCTGGGGCGAACACATTTTTGCTCCAAATCATGTAAACACTTACAGGTGAATGACCAGACACCAAGACGAAAGTCATCCCAGGATGAGAAATAACTAATGTAAAGGTCTCAGAAATGCACGAGTTTACACTCAAGGGGATAAATTCAGATTAGTTTAAATTCTAGGGAAATGAGTAAGGGGCCAAAGTTCGGTCCCAAAGGGTTGACTTTTATTCAATGATCATCAGAATAATGTACATGCAAGAGCTATAAGAACATGGAAACACATTCCATTGGTACAGTAGTTGTGACATGCACATGTACCTGTAATGTTTGCATTGAAGGAAATGGGTACCACATTTCTCAAATTAAGCTTGGAATGCACTGTTTGTGGAGTTGACACTTAGCTGGATATTTGCACCGTGCAGGACAGGGCTTATTTTAACTTGGTGGAAATTTCCACTCCCAATACATGAGTCAAACTTGTCAAGTGAATTGCAAAGATGTGTAGTTTGAGTTGGTTTATTTTTAAGGCGGGTTATTCGTTGTTGTAGGAAACATTTGAGTTCCAACGATCTGGGACATGTCATTATGGGCACGAGACATGTTTACTCTTGTAGAAGCGTCTGCGATTTTGACATTACGTCAATGTGTTTTGAACGAAGAAGTAGACTAGAATCATGTTTTAAAGCAAACCCCAAGTTTGCCTTGTTTTGAGCTGACGTCAACCAAGTTTTACCATACAAGTAGGAAAATAAAAGGGATAACTGCAGCTCAAATTTAATTTGCTGAGGTAACATTGTTGTACGTTTGCTCTGTGTAAATAGTTGCAAATTTTGGGCTGCAAGTTAGTCTGTGGAATTTCCACTAATTCACCCCTGAGTGATCAAGAGGGAAAAAAATGGTTTGACATACAGGTGTACATGTATCAGGGGCATCCAACAGTTGAGACTTTCATAACAAGGGGACTGATTAATTCCTTTTATTTTCGGGAAGGACAAATATGTCATTTAGAGTGTAAAATAAGGTTATCTAGCATTAATGTCACCGTTCTGTATTTATCCGCAAGAGTCACACAATCAGAGTTGGTACACAGAGACAAAATAAACAACAACTGTGTGGCATAATAGGGGCGAACACAGCCCTGTGGCAGGTAACATGCGACTTCAGGATGAGCACACAAAACTAAGCCTCACTTGTCTCCCCAAAACTTGGGGATTAGGACAAGAGTATTGGCAGAGCCTTTCTTATCTCCCCAGCACTGCATGGGCTGGATCGGACAAGATTAAGGCAAAGGTATAAGATGGCAAGACACAAGCAATGCCAAAAGCTTGGGGGCGCAGACTTAACCGAACCACAAGGAGATAGGATTCCGTTTTTTTCTACTGCCTACAGTTTCAGCTAAAAATGCCTGTACTAGCTTACACGAATATGCCTTTAAAAAGCTCTGAAACAATACAAGAAAGCAGAAAATGACATTTCAAGTATTTTCTGCTAACTTTTCTCATTGGGTTTCCCTGATGGTTGACCAGATACTGGATTAGAAGTGTGGTTCACGAGGGTGAAAAACAAACATGCATGATAAGTTATTTTTTGGTTGGCTAAAATTATGCCTTTACTGGTACTTCTTTGCTCCATAAACCAGGCAATCCAAGCAGATGCCAACCCAGTTGAAAATGTTTTAGCGCAATTTTCATTCAAAAAGTGACTTGAGAATAAACCCGAAAGTACTAGGAAACATCATTCAGAATCTTCGCTTCTTGCTCTGCAAAAACACACACTGTGGCAACGACCAACAGAGACATATTATCCCTTTCAAGCTGTCTACTGGTGGTTTGGAACCAATCCCTAGAAATTCAAATGACAATGGCATGACATGTTGGCAGTATTAAAGTGCTACTATGACCAAAATTTTTGTTTTTCTTTTCGACTTTTTCTAACGTCAATTTGGTCAATAAGTCTATATTTAACTAACGCGCTAGAATTTAGAACGTTGCGAGCGATATAAGCCTTGAAATAGCTTGCCGAAAATCGTGGAAAACCCGTCCGCCATTACTCGGACCGCTAAAGTGAGCCGGCGACTGTACTGAAAAGCGGATTTACGTATGATTTACTCAAAGAGGGAATATACTGAATTCTTCGTCCAGTTCGTCGGGTAGCGAAACCGAAGAAAGCTGCAACGAAGAGACAATGGAATTTAGCGCTGTCGTTCCTTATGATGAGAATTTAGAGCCGTTAGCCACCGAAGAAGAAGCCAGTGCTGCAGATGAGAATAATACGCGTTGTGCCAAAAAAACAATGAACTGAATTGAAGTGACAGAAAGTCTTCTCTCTTGTGAAATCGCGATCATTCAGTGAGCTTGCAGTGCAATGAGATTTTGTGAATCAATGAAATCTCGCGACATAAATACTATTATAAATAAACATAACAAATTTCCCGAGTCTAAAAGAAAATACACTCAGACGAGTTATAAAGAATATAGGTTGAAGTGAGTGTGTGTATGTTTTCCTTGATTTGTGAATAACACAGCAAAGTGACAAATATGCGCGAAAAATTCCGCAAATTCACTCACCCTTCGACGACTTCTTTCACTGAGGGAAACAGAGGCTTCTTTCCATATTGTCGGAACAGAACCAGCCTTCAAACATCTCTCTGTTCCCTTGATATGGACTGCACGTGTAAAGCAATCGCTCGTAAAGTGTAGCCAGCATACACCAAACGATCCTTTCGGATTAAAGTTTTTCCTGTGTTGTAGCACAAATCTCTTCCACTTAACACGTTCCGTGAAGGTTCTTGGAGACACGTGCATCGAAATTCCCAACTCTTTGTTAGAAACACGATCGCAATCTTGCACTACACAACGTCTTGGAGGCATTTTGTAGCTATCGACCCAAGAAAAACATTCCGGATACTTCTCACTTCTCCAAGATTGCATACACGATTAGCCACGTTTGTTTGGCCTGAAGTGCGCATGTGACGTCACTTCCGATCGCGCGCGACTAGACCCAACTCTTTCGATTGCACTCGGCCATTTTTTAATCGAGTAATGGCGGACGGCCGAAGCCGGAAAACAACGTTAAAATAATCGAACTTCCCGTGCGAAGATTGGAATAAAAGTTGGCATGGTAGGTTTTCATCACTTCTTGATTCCAAAAATGAAAAGAAAAGGAAATGGAAAATTTTGATCATAGTACCACTTTAACAAAAGGAGATACAGAGAAAACTTTTGTTTTTCATGTTTGCCAACATGGTGGCAATGTGCAATCCAAGAATTGCCACAAGATCATACCATATAGCTGTAAGCCATCATCGGATCTGCATGCTTAGCATGCCTATGTTTGATGAAAGTGGGTGGTTCATGTTACATGGCATGAAAGAACTTGGCCCCTTGTGCTTGCTACCTTTTTAAGAGCGCCAGTCTGTAAAAACCAGACAAAATGAAAATTCTGTGGCAAGGGTAGAAAATTCGATTTCCTTCATATTTTAATGTTAGATAGGTTAGGGTATAACTAAAATCACTGGATACTTTTTGGCAAAATCTCCTTTTATTTCAAATAACGAAATTCCATTAAATCCCCATTTGAAGCAGTAAAACTAATTATGACATCAATTTGAGGCATTCACGTGCAAAAATGAATCCCTCTGTCGTCTTTAAAACACCCAAATCTACTTTTGCAATCTCTCAAGAGCTTCAAAAATGATTTTGGTAAAAACTGTGCCGTTCTTTGTGTTTGAAATAATGTGATTTTCAAAGTATACATTTCTCATTGGGACAAGTACTTTGTGAGTTAAATTATTTTTCACCATGTGAATTTTATATTTGGTTATGGTCTATCCGAATATTAGCCAGGTTGTCGATGGAAGCCTCGCTGCTTCTCTTCGTCATTACTCAGGTGTATGTAGAACACGAAAGAGATAATAGACGTTAAAGTGCAAGATCCTCCGGTTTTAGAGGTGAGCGTTGCAACACTTGTATTAAATTAACTGAACCGTTGAGTAAGATGCCGTAGTGCAGAAAGATGTTGAACGCTTTACAAGAAAAGTTGGTGTCGTTGAGCTGTTCGAGCATGTACAATACATTGACCGAGTTCGCGGTGTTCATGGATGTCATCAGCAGGACCAAAATACGGCGAACGGCAAAAGAATCACTTGGAAATGGCCTCTGGACCTGTCCTCTACAGAAAGGAGGTTAAAGCATTTCGAACTGTTTTTCTGTTTGACATTTTCGATCTCACATGGGTCAAAACATATTAAAATATGTGCGTGACTCGCGAATGGAATGTTGCCAGGAAGGGTCAAATAACCTGCATTTTAATGAACTTTGAAAAGCTCTTGCGTCGCTCTCAACTGTTTGCCCAAAGAAATTTTTGCAGCAATCCTGAGAACATCTTTTCTTAATTCAACAGCTAGAAGCTGAATCGATTTGAAGGTTTAGCACATGGTGAAAAATAATTTAATTCACGAAGTTCTTTTCCTGATAAGAAATGTATACTTTCAAAATTACATTATTTCAAACACAAAGAAGACGCAGTTTTTACCAAAATCATTTTTGAAGCTCTTGGGAGATTGCAAAAGTAGATTTGAGTGTTTTAAAGACGACAGAGGGATTTGTTTTTGCACATGAACACCTCAAATTGATGTAACAATTTGCTGCTTCAAATGGGGATTTTAATGGAATTTCATTATTTGCATTTATCTATGATATAAAAGGAGATTTTGCCCAAAAAAGGATCCAGTGATTTTAGTTATACCCTAACCTATCTAACATTAAAATATGAATGAAATAGAATTTTCCACCCTTGCCGCGTTATGGTTAATTTTTACAGATAAGCGCTCTTAAATTGCAATTAACATTTAATTTAGGCAAGCCTAAAAGTGGAGCTCCACATTGTTTTTGCTGGTACTTATTAATTGGTGAAAATACTCTCATTTACGTCGTTAAATAAAAAAAGAAAAGAAAAAAAGAAAAAATTCATATCCCCTCTTAAGTATCGAACAAGACAACTGCGTATTCTTTTGAACTTTTTCTTTCCATTAATTAAATTGTTTTTTGCTTTTGCTGTCTTTGCTAAAATGCGGGTCATCATGCGATTTCGTGCCAAAAACACGGGATACAGCACAGGGTTATCTCAAGTGTGTGCCACCTCATATTGGTAACCTGTGGTGTGGACGAGTGGACAGATGGTCACGTGGCTATTATGTCACTACTAAAATTTCTTGGCTTGATAGATAACCATTTTTTCTTATCCATGGTGCTCCACAGGTGCGGCTTTGCCACACGGAACTCCGCTATTATTATAATTATTAGTTCTTTGGAAACAGCCTGGTCTATTTTGAAGGAATGACAAAGTATCCATGATTATTGCCCAGGGATGTTGAAGCCTGCCACCCCTCTTTAACACAACAAGTGTCACGTTCAATCCTTCAACATACTATGTGAATAGCCAACTTGTTAGCCTCTCACCAGTTTCCATTCTTCTTAGTTTGTGTATGTTTTGTATGCAATTTTCATGTGTAATTTTATTCTATTTAAGGAAGGAAGATTGCAATTGATGCTTCAATGAGCATTTATCAGTTTCTCATAGCAGTAAGATCTGATGGAAGTCAACTCACCAATGAGGCAGGGGAAATCACTAGGTAAAAATACTTAGCTGTTATTGATTACATGTTATGTGCGAGGTTGAGGTGTAGAAATGTTGGTCAGTAAATGTTGGTTATAACAAGTTGCACTGATTCAAATACATGTGATTTGCAGGGGGCTTACAAACTCTCTTTCTGTTGCACTTGAATATCCAAATGAATTATTTTTCAGTTTAAACTACTTCACACAAGATTACAACAAACGATTTCCTGCACACAAAAAAAACTCTAAAAAATAATTGCATCTTGTGCACCTGCACCTTCTGTGGGAGTGAGAAACATTCCCTTGTCTATCTATTCTAGATCAGTCTGTACCAAGATTACACTTTTCTGGCAGGATTTTCAAGACTGGATGGCCAAAAATCAAATGTTGAAAATAACAGCTCAGTCTCTCTGGTTGTCATGCTGTACTTGGCCTGAGAACAGATGTCTTGTCTGACATACAGCAGTATTTCATCTACATTGCCAGACATTACATCTATATTTGGACCTGTAAAATGCAAGAAACAACCACTAGAATAGAAGGATTTTAAAGTTTCCTAGTCTTCTTCAGTGGATTTGAAAAAATAAAACCCCTTAACCTCATTGAATGGAATGACAAATGACCTTTAAAAGAAAACATGTAGGACATGCACGTACATGTAGTAATAGTAATTATTTAGTAATAACTTAGTTGACCACTCCCCGTGAGGGGCTTTTCAGAGACAATGTAAAAAATAATCTAAGTGAACATAACATTAACAAATCATGTAATATTATATAATACGTGATGAACCCATCACAGAAAAACCGAAAAACAAAAAGCCACAACCACACCCTTTCTATACTTTCCTGGCAAGGATGTGTGCAATTTGGTTTTAAATAAAAAAGATCCACATTTCTTTGTTGCAAGTTTGCAAAGTTGCACGTTTCTCTCTGCAAGCAAACACCACACCATGTCTGTTGATGTGTGACAAATTTCAACTGCTTTTGCAAATTGGTGTCAGTTTTCATGCATGACTAATTTCAACCGCTTATGCAAATTTTTTATTGGCTTTCAAAACATCGTGTCGTAGACTTTAATACTCCAAGTCAACCGCTTCGATTGATATTAATTTGCCCTGAGTATTGCAAGTAAAGTGAGCAAAGCGGGCTTCAATGAGGTCGCGAAGCGACCGGGCGAGCAGTAAAGTCGCGAGAGGCCTACTAACCTGAAAAAAATTTAAGGACTTGGAAAAGTCGATTCATGTTGTTCAGTGGTGAATTGTTCACGGGTGCCAGCTAGTAATTAATCATCTATGAAACTTTTAATGTTCCTTATTTTCAATTTGTATTTTTGTCTTTTTTTTTTCATTTTGCGCTGCAATCTCCCGACAATAATTATTTATTGTTACATGCTGTATCTGTTAGAATGCAGTTTCCTTTTTTTGCGAGACTAATTGTCATAATGATTATAATTTAAATATGTACTGTAAAGTATTGTCAAGAACTTTATAGTATTTTAGAGCTGTGTTGTGTAATAAAATCTTTTACAGTATAAACAATTACCAAAGTTAACGATTTTAATAATTGTTATTATTATTATTATTATTATTATTATTATTATTATAATTATTATTAACTTTGGTAATTGTTCATGAATTTTTTTGCTATTTTAATTATTGAACTAAGACTCAGACATTTAGCACTGCTACATTGTTTTGTTTTTATTTAGTCATTTAATGGGAATGTTCTATCGAACCATCAGGATGGTAGAAAATGGAATCAAACCTGTGTAAGTATTCATTTGACACAATACTTCTATTGACACTCCCCTTATGGGCTTAACATCATTGTCATTGTCATCATCCACACCATAATCAAATGTTTTGTCACTGGGCGCACAAGGCCACAGGACTTCCCTCCACGGCTGATGTCTGCGGCTCTACATTCATGCCATTGTGTCAACCTTTTCTATGCTTCAATTAACTTCCTCCGGATTCGTTCAAGATCTTTGCACTGTGCCTTTACCTAGTACATGTATGTAACCCATGTCTAATCACTAGTGATTATGCAGTAATAATTTTCTCAGAACATTTTTACATTGTTAATACGGCAACCACTTTGGCAATCAGGGAATATGGTTGCCTTCAGAAATGATTGGTTTGATTCACAGTAGATAGAGTTTTTGGTTGCATGGGATTTTGTGATCAATAAAGGGAGCTGTGTTGATTTCAAGAGTGGTCTTTTAGAGGACTAACTGTATTATTATTCATCAGGAAATATGCCATGTAAGCTTTCACAACGTGTCTTTTTTTCCTTTTGTACATGAAGGTACGTGTTTGATGGCAAGCCACCTCACATGAAATCTGGAGAGGTAAACATTGTTATGTAAACACTGTAACAATAAATATATTGAAGTGTGTGTACTTGCAATACAATCATCCAGCACAATAATTTACAGTATAATGTGGTCATGTAATTTAAACACAGTCTGCAGACTGTGCAGACCATGCAGACTGGGAATTTTGTTAACCTTAATTTGTTGTCCTTTTTACTTTGTGCTGTGTTAATTAAGATGCCCGGCAGTAGGTATAGTTCTGAAAAAAAGTAAATGCCCGCAGTAAGAACTTCTCGGAGAATCTCGACCTGTTTACAAAGTGTCCTATCTTGAGCAGACGACGAACTCGCTATGTTTTTGACACTTAAAATGTCTGTGGTATAAATTGGCAGCCAGAAATTCGCAAAGAATTTCTATGGCAAGTGGAATTTGATGCCAAGCATTTACTTTGAATGTTTAGAGCTTGAGCATGCCAAGGAATCGCTATGTTTTTTGTCTTTCTCATGGTTATGGTTTTAAGCTACGTGCCTGTCAGGTTCGTTTTCCTTACTAGCCTACATCATTTTTCTTATGGTACAATCAAGACCGTTTTTTCTTTGGTGGTCATTTTCTAGTCATAATGTGCACATGGGCATCGTATGAACAATAAACTGTAAATTTTTCCTTCAAATTGTCAAAATATGTGTTTTATCAATTGTGGCTACTTTTGGTGGATGTTCTGAAACAGTTTGCAACAAAGTCCTAAAAAATAAGATTTTCAACATTCTCTGGTTAACCTACTGCCTCGCATAATGGAGGTTGGGTGCCTGGGATATCCAGGGGCCTCCACTGTGGTCAGCCGGCCCCCAGATGGACTACTCCATTACTGGCAAATCCCCAGACCCCAGCCATGAGCCCCACACGCCCCAGCACCCGTCACACTGACTTAGTCAGTGGAGAGAAAAACAAAAAGAAGTAAATAAAACAAATAGGAGGGAGGGAGGGCCGGGGTAGAAAACACAAGCAGAACGCTGCAAAATACCTAGACAAAACATGTGCAAGCAGTCACAGCCCGCCATTGGAGTAAACTACGCAAACTGAGCCTGACAGCACCTGAACAACCGCTGACCACCACCACTTGATAACCACATGCTCGTTGTAGGTTAACTTGGTTAAATACATTTAACCTCATTTAAATAATTAAAAGGTTTACAAGCTTTCGATTGCCAGTCTGCAATCTTTGTTCACTTGTCAAAGATTGCAGACTGACAATCGAAAGCTTGTAAACCTTTTAATTTTTTAACCAGAGAACGTTGAAAATCTCATTATGTCTTACCCTGGTTAATCGTCCATTTTTAAAGTTCTGAAAAGTGAACAAATCCTCAAAAGAAGGAGTTGAAAACCAGCTGCCATCATGGTTAAATAAATGAACCTCTTCTGGCAGCTGGTAAAGATATATACCAGAGGAACAAGGAGGATTGAACAGGTGGCCAAGAGGCATTATGCTTCAAGGGCAACTGGAGAAATTTTGAGGACAATCTTTCAGCCAAGAGGTTATCCTCCAAGCCAGAAAGGGAATTTTCTATTTTATAAATGTGTTTGCTTTATCATAATTTATCACGAGTAAAAGAAAACAGCCAGTGATATTCATAGCACGGTTGCAGCTAAATAAATTTACAATACTTGATTTCATTACATTCTTTGTTGTATTCACGGCAGTACAACAGGACGACAGATATCAAATCAGATGAAGTACTTATTATGTACTGTACACACGATATGCTGATTTTGTGCCCAGTGAATGCGTTTCATCCAATGAAAGCATGCAATATTATTTGTTGGGTTTTAGAGAGAATGATTGATTCTCTCTCTATTCCAAAGGTGAATGGGTCAATTGCTGCCCCAGTCATTTTTTGTTTTATTTTAATTCTTAAATAAAACTTAACCACAGTGGATATAATGCTGAAAATTGTAATTATTTCACTTGTGCTTGTTGGATATGACATGATTTTAACCAACTTGGCGCTTATATCCAGTGCACACCTATGGAACAAGTAAAATGCTACATTTAAATAAATCAATTTCAACAGCTTTTCCTACATGTATACACAGTAACATACATGTAAATACAGACAAAGCAAATATCAAAAACAATTAAAAGACTGCAGAATATATTTTACTTTATCCAATTATCTGAGTGTATTTACAAGTACAATATGTTCAGAAGAGTTTACTCCACGTACACTTAGAACATTACAACATTTAACTTAACTTTTGTTCCCTCTTTATTCTGTGGCAAGTTGGCAAAGAGAAGGGAGAGGCGTGAGGAGGCACAGAAAGGGCTGACGGAAGCAGAGGAAGCTGGTGAGGATAAACTGATTCACACTGTTATACTAGTGCAGGTTAGAGAAAACTAGCCAAAAATAAGTTTGTGAGTCACACTCTTCTGCTAGAAACACATGTACTTATGGTGCATTCAACATGAGCATCAAAGATGCCCACACAGCAAAACTCATTATCCAGCTCATTATGGCCACACTTATTGTTTGTTGTTCTCAACTGATTTCATCTTTAGCATCACAGTTTATTTTCATTCAAACTCAAATTACAATTATACAAAACATAGGCATGCAGTGCGTGCAGAACCGATGACGTTTTTAACTCGTGAATTTGGCTTGTGCAGTGAACGGATGGTGGATGGTGTCGACAGTCTGTAATGACCTTCGGAATTGGATCGAATTGATGAATTATTTATATCCTGCTTTCGAGCTAGGCCGCATGGCCAGAACCAGCCATGCTTCACATTATGTTCCGCCTGGAGGACACTTTATCTCCTACCTCCCCTACTACACATTTCTCTGCCCTCTAGTGCTGCCAGTTGTTTAGGAGACATATAAACCAATCAGAAACTCTCTTTTGGACATATATTTGTGAGTTTTTTAAAAGGAGTAGGGGAAACGCCCAACCTCGTCCTCAGGCTCTTTCAAAACCGAGAAGACCCTGGGGAGGAGGTTGGGGAAAGGCCGATATTTGGCCTACCACGTGGGATCTGTCCTAGATTTTCAAAATGTATTTTTCTTCTCTTAAAATTAAGATACTTCTATTTAGGAGCTCAAAATGGAAATAAATCAAGCTGAGGAATAATCCGCCTCTGAAAAGAAGACATGGAGCTCTGTAAAGCAACAAAAAGCCGTTTTACGTTGAGATTCTTTTGACCCTGACCTAAAGTCTGTAAAGTTTGTTCTAAAATGTAAGCCGAACCACGGACTTCAAACAGATTTTACAAGACCTGGGTAAACACTACAGTACGGTAAATGTTGCTTTTAAATGTTGATTTGCTTTTTAAAAATTGTTTAACTGAACGTTTGATCCAGATTTCTATAAATTTTTGTAATTTTGTTTGCAAAGCTGCTCCTCTCTTGATTTAGCCTGTGAACAGCCACCCCTCCCCTCAAGACAGGCTACTTTTGATTGTCACAGATTGTTTTTTGCTTGTAGTGTGACGCCTGTGTCACGCAAAATTATTTTGTTGGTACTGTGACATTTTTTGGAAGATGATCTTAACACGTGGACAGATCACGCAGTTGAAACACGTGATCACGTGAACTTGATTTATTTTCTCGCGTTTTTGTACGGAATATATTTTGGATTTCGGTTTTGAAATCCGTTCGCTTGCCAGATATCTGTACCGGTATTTTTGATGGAACAACAGAGATAAAATTCAAGACATTGGTGAACCGGTCATCATTGAACAGACCTGAAGTATCTGCAAAAATTATGTGCCTGTGTGCATGCAAGTAAGAAAATCGAAAGTTTTTTGCTGCCAAAAGTAAATACCGTAAACACTGGCGTATAAGCCGCACTCGCAGATAAGCGGCACCCCGAGTTTAGAAGCTCAAGATTTGGAAAAAAATTTTTTGTCAAAAATTCATAGCAGAGTCGTTTCATTTATAAGTGAACATATTGGCTGAAGTGAAGTCGTTTTCACTACGGATCGATGATTCAATTTGTAGTCTGAATAAGACTCAAACACGCATTTTAATCCTTACAAGTATAAAAAGGTACGAAAACGTACTTGAACACAAGACCGCTTTCCCCGATGAACTTTTCCCCAGCATTTTTCCAGTTAAAGATATTCAAGTCCGAAAATTTGAGTATAAGGGGCCGTTCACATGATACCGGAATGACTCTCATTCCAGAACGAGTTCATTCCATCCCCATATATTTCTCTGTATCTGTTTACATGATACCGAAACGAATTTTTGTTCCCGCACAACTCATTCCGGAATGACTTCATTCCGGTTTTCAATCCGAATGAAATTCTCGTTCTGGTATGACATTTCATTCTGGTATCTCTGGTATCATGTAAACTGAAAATGAACTCCGTTTCCGAGATGAAAACGCAAACCGTGTAGTCTGGGACGAGTGGCGCATGCGTATTGTTTTCAAGATGGCGGACAAAACGATCGTTTTCAAGACGGCTGAGCCGGTCGATTTTGTCATGTGAATGCAGTACGAACTTCATTCTGGAACGAAACTAATTCCGGAATGAAACTCATTCTGGTATCATGTGAACAGCCCCTAAGTTCGTTCGCCGTTCGGTTGCGTATCGAGGCTTAGTAGCCAGGCATTCGATGAGAAGAGAGAAAACTGGTGACAAGTGTTGTCGCTTCGTTCAATAGACCATTTTCATTATGACGTCACACACGCAAAGGTTTCTGGTAGTCTTCTGGTAGTTGTAGTAAAGATCGCGCCCAGGGTCGCTCAATTGCGGGAAAATTCAAAATAATCCACAAAAACACATGCAATGCAATGGCGGCCGAGTTGGTCGATCACATCACGTCTATAATGTGCATAATTGAGAGGACCACGAGTGATATAAGCGACAAACCTGCTTTTGCCCCACCAGGACACATCAAGAGACAACAATGTAAAAGTAAGGATCGGGGAAGATTTATTTTGCAAGATTTTCGATTTTTTATCGTTTCGCACTCGGTGCATTACAAAACTTTCTAGCGGATGGCTTCTTGTACGCTCGATTTTCAGGCCGGTAATTTTACAGGCATCCTTAGGATGACGTCTTATGAAGACATTTCTTTTAAAAGCTTGTTGCTACAAGGAAAAGACCTGAAGAATAATTGACGGCGGTTATAGAAGAAATTGGAGAGGTTTTAGAGCAAAGAAATCCTTGTTCGAGAACAGACTGTATTGTCAGTGTCGTTTTTATTTCCAAGGACAACGATTGATTTTAAGTATTTCTTCCACTTCAACCGTTGCTAAATTACATATTTGTCTGTGGATTGACTTCGTAAGAATTTTTTAAAACTGAGGGAATCCACATTTACAATAGCTATCTTGAAATGTTTAAAAAAAATGCAGAAATCTGGTACAAAACAGTGTCAAGTTAAGCGGAATTGTACTAGAGACAATTTGCTTCCCAGGACAGCAAATGCTATTCTGAATACTTTTTTCATACCTGAAGGTTTGTTTTCCCTTTTTTCTGTTTCTATTTTCATGGAATTTCTTGTTAAAATTAAAATAAGCGATCTGATATCGCAGTTGCATTTATTACAGTTAATCTTGGCGAGAAAATTATTGCGTATAGACTTTCAAGACTTTGTCTTTGTAGGTTTTGTTTATTAAGCTTAGGTCTTATTTCGCAAAATGGTGAAAATAATTCAAAAAAATAGTAATAGAAACTATTCTAGACTGAGTTAGTGTTGTTTCTCAAGCCAGTTTGCTTTCCTTTGGTACTGCACATTAGTCCGGTCCGTTAAGGGAAAAATCGTGACAAATCGCGTAAAAGCATCAAATTTGGCACACATATTCTTGAGACCGTATAAAACTAATTGAGAAGGGGTGCCACGAGATCCGAGCATCCGGGGGGCCGTGGAACGCAAATCTATTGTCAATAACTTGGTCACAGGACAACCAGGCTCACTAACAAATCACTAATACCAAAATAGAATTATTGTAGGGAACTTTTTAACTGATTTCATCAGCGAACGGAACAAATGATAATAAACAGTCATTAGAGTTACTTGCCACATCAAATCCACATACTGTATGTACATTTGTCTACCAAGAGATCTGCTCATGAGCCTGGGGATCCTGTGGTCAAATAGATTACTGGCCGTGACTGGTGGACAACAACCATAAGCCGGACTAATGGAAAATAAAGCTTATCCCAAAAGGGTTAAGCAGCTTATCTAAGTCTTAGTTCAAGCTTTCTTTTGACAAAGACATATCTGGGAGAGAAATTTCTTTTCTAATTAAAAAGTGTTACAAATAAACCAACACATTCAATAATTCAATTTGTGATCACTCAGCCACGCATACTGTAGATCTCGAGATCGATCGTTATAAGAGATAAAGGCCGACAAAGCTCGACAACAAAAACATCAAAAGGCATCAGTTAGCTAGAATGACCTGGCGAACTTCAGAATTTTTTCACCAAACTGGAGAAGGGGATTTTTATGGGTTAATCAGCCATTCTCTCGGGTGTAAATAGGAGCCTGCGCGCAAGACAGGCATTAATTAGAAACGCCTGTTCTGCAGGCGGTTGTAGGTGTGAGCTGCTAAGGCTGCTAGCTACATTCAGAGGAAAAACAAAAACAAGTGATGGTAAAAATAAAATAAGGAAGCAATAGCGTTTTTTACGTTAATCGTGAAGAACACGTAATGTTGTCAGAGAAGATTCTGGCCTATTACAATAACAGCTAATAACCATCCCCTCTGATCTACGCGTTATTTAAAAGACCTACACTGAAACTCTAAGACGGTAATTATTTACGTCCCTCGCTATTCTAGGGCGAAAGATTGAGCTCGTCACCATATCTAGGCCTTTTCGCTCTCCTTTTATGCGTTGTATTCGGAATCTAACAGTCGCAAGTAATTTAGCCTGATTAATGTTTTACGCGTTTTTCAGGCGAACGCTCGCCTGAAATATACAATAAAATCCTGTTCTGCAGAACTCGGCGTCTTTACCATTTTCTGGTTTCTAAGATCGTTTCCGAGCTTTTTAAGGGCATATTTGTGTGAGCTAATACGGGTTGAACTGTTCGGCGTTTTTAGCTGAAAATCAGTTAAGGCGCATACAATTTTAGGAAACGGAATCCTATCCGTCGAATTTCCGAGCTGCTAATGTCATTCCGAAAATGCTAGCTGACCTTATTTTACACTCTAAATGACATATTTGTCCCTCCAAAAATAAAAGGAATTAATCAGTCATTTTTTTAAGAAAATCCGTGAGGTGATGTTTCGCCACAGAAATCTTTATTTTTCACTGCAATTAAATCCGAATATCTCAGGCGACTTCGGTCTGCCGAACAGATATTCCTCCGAAAACGAACCGTTGGGTGCCCCTGTTTTCTAAGAGGGAGGGATTTGATTAATGTTATCGGCATAAGTTAAGTACCCGATGCGGTGTACTGAATTAAGAACTGCAAGACAAAAAAGAAAGAAAAACGTACGATGCTGGAAAAAGTGGTGACTAATCGTTGGAGCTGGTTGACTACCGTGAAAGAGAGTTTAGCAAGCGTGCGTGCTTCTTATGGTACTTGCTGGTGACACACGACTCATGGCAGATTGAACTGAACGTTGCCAATTTTAGAATTATATGAAGATCATCGCAGTGAAGGTGTTTCAACTTAAGCTGTTGAAAAGAAGAAACCTGAAAAAATTCAGGCTTGAACGGGAATCGAACTGACCCATGACCTCTGCGATACCGGTGCAGCGCTCTAACCAACTGAACTATCAAGCCAACTGGGAGCTGGTCAATCGAGAGTTCGTATTTACCCCGTAGATGGAGAAATGAACATTAATATAAGAAATAATCATAGCGCTTTAGAGCGCTGCACCGGTATCGCAGAGGTCATGCAAGGTTCGATTCCCCGCTCAAGCCTGAATTCTTTCAGGTTTCTTCTTTTCAACTGTTTAAGTTGAAACACCTTCACTGCGATGATCTTCATATAATTCTATCATTAGTTCAAATATATGATTATTTCATATATAAATGTTCGTTACTAATTTTGTTTCTTCAGTCATTGTACTGTGAATTAAACTGACTTTTAAAGTAAAGGCAGAGATGTCAGTGACCTTAAAATGTCTCTCGCGATGTTTTTCTCAACAGTACACTTAAAACATCTGACATTTTTTAGATTTCTCGTCAACCCGACTAGCTTTTATTGTCTAAAGGAACTTAATGCGGGAGAGGCTGTAAAGAAACGTAACTCAAAACAATTAAGAACGGAAGTCAGTCCTTTCAGTTATCCTTCTCCTAAATGGGTCGGCGTACATGTTCCTGAACGATTGACGAAAATAACCCGAAATAAGTAATGTTTGAATAGCTGTAGCAGGCAATGGTTTCCTTTGCGATTTGAGCTGCTGATTTGGGACTGTTTGTCGACTAATTCGAACTAATAATTATTCGTTCCCTTCACAGTTATCTGAAGTGAAACGATTCAGTTTTAAGTCTATTTGACCACAGGGAACACAGGCAGGCGAAAAGGGAGCGGAAAATACAAGGATATGTGGCTCGGTAAACTTTAACGGCTGTTTGTTGTCATTTTCTGTCGTTCGCTGACAAGGCCAGTTAAAAAAGCCCATCAAATCCTCTTCAGTTTGCCAGTGTATGGTCTTTTCATGAGCGTGGGAGTCCTGTGACCATGAATAAAAATTAATTTGAGTGCTGTGGCCCCCCGGATACTCGGATCACGTGGCACCCCTTCTAAATTTGTTTTATATGCCCTCAAGGACATGTATGCCAAATTTGGTGCTTTTACGCGACTTGTCACGATTTTCGTAAATTTCGACGCTAACGGACTGGACTACATTGGGTTGTTTGAAAGCAAAAAATTGTTCGGCCGTCTTTTACTCGTAGTACGAATAACATTGCTTGGTTTTTCAGTTGACGGAATATTTCAATCATCATTACATGTTTTGCGTTAACTAGACTTGTAGTAATGAATGGTATTTCTCTTCCATTTTAATGATTTAACCTAGAACTGCCGATTCACTCAAAGCGAAATATTTAATGCTTTGTTTTGTTTTTATTAAATCTCAGAGCGAGTCGCTCAAAGCATTTCAATGGGTTCCTCATTTTGTTTCGCACTATGCTTGATATAAAATTTTTATTGCTTTGATCTCCATTTGGTTCTGTTATTTAAAACTGTTCTAATCGTTCTATATCTCCTATCTCAGAAACACCCTCCTCCCCTTTGATTCTTTTTCTCATGAGGGAAATTGTATTGGCAGATTTGTTAAGACACGTTTTCCTGCTACACACTCCGTATCCAGAATTTGGGAAAAAACTTTTCCATTTAACTGTTCGTTAACAACACTTCGCAATTCCTCGTTTATCGAAAAAAAAACAAAAAACTCCACGCTGAATTTCTTTGAATTTGTGTAGCAATCGAGCACATAACTTTATAAAACACCTGGTAGCTTGCCTTGGCCGACATGGCGCTGATTTTTTGACACTTTCCCGCGATCGCGCGACACTGGGCGCGATCTTTACTACAACTACCAGAAACCTTAGCGCGTGCGGAAATTTTAGCGATTTCTTTAGCTGTTCGTGGCTTCCATACAGGTTTACAAGGATATTTGGAAGCCATTCATCGGTGAAAAACTCGCCTGTGAAAGGGAGTTCGATAATTGCTTTGACAAATTTGCCATCAAAGTAGTCAACAACGGAGAAACAGTGGGCCATTTACTATGCGAGTTCTCAAAGATAGCGTGACGTACCATTTTTGACTTTATTTTGGTGTTTTGGGGATGATTCATTGAAAATTACAGATTTTTTTTCCAGATGTTCTCGCAGATAAGCCGCACCTCCGATTTTGAGCTAAGTTTTAGAGTAAAAAGGTGCGGTTTATACGTCGGTGTTTACGGTACGTTGTTTATTTGAATAACATTTTTGGCTGGAAAGCTTTCGGTCGTTTATTCTGTGTGTTTTTAGTGGTAAGCAATGCTTTGTAAACATGGTCTAATTTGATATACCAAATTTAGTTTACAAACACGTTTATGCAGGAGTTAATGTTCTCACAGTACATTCTCGGCTTGTAGTGCTTTAATATTATTTTGCTAGCTAATTATTCCGCTTGGAAATTAAAACAAGAAAACCAGACAGAAACAAATTACATGTGCAGGAATTCGCGAAGCAAGCCGAACTGGTTCATTGCGGCCAAGATGTTCTGACTTTTCTCAAACTGATGAGTCCGTATTGTGTACAATTTCTGCTGTGATTGTTGCTGTGGAAATTTGTACCACGGCTAAGTAAATGCAGGACTACAACACGAATTAAACCCTGCCAGACGTCAAGTGTACAAAACAGCGTATTCGGAGTAAAATTATGCTGATCAAGACCCGAGAATGCCAACACTTCGAAACCCCTGGGTCGTATTCCCCTCTATAAGCCGTATGGAGGTGTCCCTCTGATATTAAAAGGTAAGCATTTCCATGTCACGGTAGCACACCCCCACCCAGCACCTCACAGAGTACCCCCAGTTCATCTATTTTTAGAACCCGGTTTGGGTCTCGGCACGTACTTCAGTTGTAGTGCTTACAACCGGATAAATACGGAATTGACTCCGTCAAGCTGGTTGGAAGTCGAAATGTTCTCCTACGAAAGCTAATGATTCCGCTTGGAAATTAATGAAGGAAAACAGAAACTACATGAGATCAGGTTACTGTTTTGTGTAAACAAGTGGTGTTTTGTCACGTACAAACATGTGATGAGACAAAGTTCAATGGCGAGTCACGAGACTTTCATGAGACTGTCATAAGTTTGTTTTCAGCACTTGTGGGTTACACAAAGGGAGAAACATAACTAGGAAGCAGGGAATGCGTAAATTTATGCGTTTTTTGTTATTTGAAAATGATAACCGATTTTTGTGTCTATAAAGTGTGAAACGAGTCTTGCATGGAGCTATTGTGTGTTAGTCTTCGTATTGGAGGTGATAATTGTTTTGATTTGCTCCTTGTCTTGCTGCTCTTTCCACTCAAACTTTGCACAAACAATCCCGCTATCTCCACCCAGCCTAACCAGAACCCCATTGCTCTGGTAAGTTGCCTCTAACTTTGCGCCTAGCTAGTCGCATGTACAAGCAACGTTTGTAGACAAAATAGCTTATTATTAATTACAGCCAATTATTAATTACATACTTCTTCTTGATGGAGACTCCCGAATGCAAACACTTCAAAGCCCGGGGGTCATACTCCCATCTACAAAGTGTATGGGAATGTCTCGCTCAAAATGTAACAGTTTCAGTGTCCCAGTGGCACACCCCTACCCAGCATCTCACAGAGTAACCCCCGGCCTCACATACATGTAAGACAGCTACCGTATATCGTACATCGTGCGACACGGCGTTTTTTAGGTCTACAGCATCAACAGTTGACGTCATAATGACGTCATCCGTTAAAATAATGTAAAAAGAAAGGTTTTACACAAAAGTTGCATTGTGTACATGTAAGTAGCCATTAACTTGTAGAACATTGTGATTGTTTTTCTTGATGTTGTCATGAATCTCCAGGTGCATCTGTTCTAAGAAAGATGTTCTTCATTATGGCTAGTTAATCATTTGTCTCGCAATTCAGTCACTGATGTAGACCTGCAGAGTTTTTTGCCTGTTTATGATGTGGAGGTTTTGGTCAAGGTCGACATTATCTTGACTGGTTTGTTTAGCGTGTATGTCTGCTTTTGATCTCCTGTTTTATTGCATTCCCTTGTGTTGCTTTGTGGTTGCATCATTTTGTGCTTGTTGTGTTGCATTGGGTTGTGTTTCATGGTGTTGAGTTGTATTGGGATGCATTGTGGTACCCATGTAGCTCTGCACCATTAAAATAAATAAATTTTATTGCTAGTGGTGCTGTTCATAGAGGATGAGGAGCAGGAGGATGTTCAGTTGCTAGAGCAAGAGTCCCAGACAGGGAAAGAACAGGTGGAAGAGCAATGGAAAGTGTTCAAGGGAGCCTATGTAGAGGTGTGTGAGGATGTGTTGAGTGAGGAGAAAGGAAGGAGAGGGAAATCATGGTTGTTGGAGGAACACTCATGGGAGAGTATAAAAGAGATTATCATTGAAGAGCAAATGAAGCAAGAACAAGGCACCAAGGAGGTCTGCACAGAAGTGAAGTGGCTTTGTAGGAGAGACAAAAGGGCCCATGTAAATTATTTGGCAGCAGCTAGGTAAGGGGACATGAAAACGCTGTATAACATCACAAAGGAGATGAGTGAAAGGTTGCAGACTAAGGATAGGCCTGTCAGAAATAGGGACGGGACACTGATCAGGAGCATTGATGAAGAGTTGAAGAGGTGGAAGGAGCACTTTGAGGAAGTGCTTACTTGCCCAGATCCACTAAATCCTCCAGATTCTATACCAGGGCCAGATTTCCAAGCCCCTACAGGCAATATCACAGGGCCTGAGATTTGTGAAGCTATTTAGAGTTTGAAGAATGGGAAAGTAGATAATGTTCAAGCAGAAACGCTTAAAGAGTGGGGTGGAGTGACAGTAGAGTCCCTACATAAGCTCATAAACAAGATCTGGGATGAAGGTGAAATACTGAGTGAGCGGAGAAAAGGTCTCTTGATTAAGCTGGCCAAGAAGGCATAATGTTGTTGAGTGTTACTAGTAAAGTTTTAAGTAGAGCAATACTGAACAGGCTGAGAGGTGCTTTGGACGAGAAACTTGGAGAAGAACAGGTTGGGTTTAGAAAGGGGTGCATTTGCGTAGACCAGATTACCCCCCCCCCCCCCCCCCCGCCAGATCATCGTGGAACAGTCGGTTGAATAACAGTCCTGGGTGTATATAGGCTTCATACATATTTTGCAAAAGCCTTTCACAGATTTTACAGCACAAGTTGTACATATTGGGCAACTGACTGAGCCAGTCAAGATGTTTACAGGAGTCAGACAAGGTTGCCTGGTTTCTCCCCTTTTGTTCCTTGTCACTCTTGATTGGGTGACTAGGAAGGCATTTGGGTCCTTATTGAGGGGGATCCAGTGGCACCTGATGAGCAAGCTGGAAGATCTGGAATATGCGGATGACTCAGCTTTGCTATCACACAGGTTGCAGGACATGCGCTGTAAGATGGAAAACCTGGACATGGCTGGGGAGATGGAAGGTGTCATAATTAATGCGGAGAAAACAAAGCGGATAAAAGTCATGTCTGCACAAGGAGGAGGAGTAGGAATTGGTCAGCAGATGATAGAAGAGGTAGATAGTTTTCAGTATCTTGGGATGAGGATGTTAAAGTTCACATAGGGAAGGTGAGACAAGCATTTGTGATGTTGTGTTTGGAGAACTCCCTCTCTGTCATGGAAGACAAAGCTGAGGATTTCTCTTCCAGTGTCAAGGCAGTTCTACTCTATGGCACTAATACTTGGAGGATTACCAAAGACCTGTTAAACAAGCTCCAAGCTTTTGTCAAGAAGTGTCTTTTGTCAAGAAGGACCATCTTGGGCATCAGATGGCCAGAGATGATCAGAAACGAAGATCTTGGCATCTGTCCAACCAGGAGCCAGTGGAGTTGGAGTTAAAGTGCAGGGCCTGGAGGTGGGTGGGACACACCTTGAGGAAACCGGAGGGGACATCACTAAGAGAGCCCTTGAGTGGAATCCACAAGGAAGGAGAAAGCATGAATGACCTGTTCAAACATGGAGACGTACACCTTTGGCAGAGCTGCAGGCTGTGTTTTCGTGGGTGGCAGCAAAGAAAGCTGCACAGAGTGAGAACAGCTGGAGAGTGTTCGTTTGGGAATTATGCTCCTCTGGGAGTTATGAAGTTTAAAAAGAGTGGTCTTCATTAGGAAATATAGGGCATCTTTACAGATTATTTGTTATTCATAGTCAGTTGCATTTTCATTGCGCCAAGACTTTAACAAAGGAATTGGTAAAAAAAGACACCCTTCAGCAAAACTTGAATAATCGGACAAAACCTTGAGTCCCTGAACCCACCTGGCCTCTTCTTCTTCTTTCTCGCTTCTTCGTTGCTTTTTCTACAACAGACAAACAGCAATAAGCCTGCCAAACTTATGAAATACCATGGACAAAATATCACACACAAGTGGACTCATGAAAGTTTGAGATCTGACCCATCACACAACAACTACCTGTGATAATTCGTATTTCATTTTTTCTATTTTTATTTTTTCCTTTGCATTTTTGGGTGTTGGGCAGGAGGTGGTGCATGAAGTGGTCATGGACTCAGTCTGCTCAGTCCACAGACCAGAGGTCAATGTTGTTCAATGCTGTAAAATTTGCCTGTCAAAGCAAATTCCTAAAAAACAAATCTCTGTTTTTCTGGTGATGGCAGGTGATGCAGAGAGTATGGAGAAGTTTTCTCGCAGACTAGTAAGTTATATCTGAAGTTGCAATCTTTGCCTTTGAACAATGATTGCATGTGCTAATTACTAAATGTTGTTTAACATAGTTGTCTGTTGTTAGGGAATTTAACAATTATTTATTGCAATGCTAATTGAAATGTCACTTTCATGTAAAAACTAAGTTTAAGTTCTTTAATGCACATTGTCATTAGTTTAAATTGTTCAAATCTGTATTCTGTAGCTGAACCACCCAGAAGATAAAATCATACACATACTATTCATGATAAAATTGAGAAGAAAATTTATCATTGTGTGAAACCATTAATTGGTCATTTCACATTGTTGTTTGGCACCTAGGTGAAAGTAACTCCAGAGCATAATGCTGAGTGCAAGAGATTACTAAAGCTTATGGGAATTCCTTACATTGATGTAAGTTTATTATTAAGTTCTTTGTAAGTTCTTTAAATTCTTTTAAACTGGAAACATTATTAATTTTTCAGGGTGTACTCATTGTTGGCTTGAGAGGACCATATGCATTTGATAAGTGTGTAGTCATTTCAGAAATTCAAGTTGCACATGTTCCATTGTTTATTTGCAGTGAATGTACAATCATAGGTAGCCAGATAAACAACGGTTGTTAACTGTTATCAACTTTTAAAGAGATGGTTTCAGGATTTTTCGATGTGGTGTTTAAGGTGCATCAAACTTCTGAATCAAAATATTGGCCAAGTTTTAAACTATTCTGTTAATCATCACATGTACATTACAGCCCCTTCATGTTGGTTTGTTATTGTTTCTTAATAAAAGGGATTTAAAAAAATGAAAACAAGTATTTTTTTTTGTTTCCTTTTAGGCGCCCTGTGAGGCAGAGGCACAGTGTGCTGCTTTGGTTAAAGCAGGCAAAGTATGCATCAGTGTTGCTTTATTCATTGTTCAAAGTTAGAGATTCATTGACATTCTGGAGGGGTATTGTTGTTTTTGGAGGGTCTTAATAATGTTTCTGTGTCAAAAAGATTTAGCATTTATGGGATGTGGTGAAGTTTAGGGCCAAGGGATTAACTTACCACAGCTGATTTCTGTGCTAACTGATTACATTTTTGTTGTGAATTTTGATTTTTTTACCTGATGAACACCGGATTGTTGAAAAAAGTCATGTGAATCAAAGTTGCAACACTGAACATTATTATTTGACTCTTAGGAGTGACACTTGACCTGAGTACCCCTACTACGTAAGATGCATGGATGTCACAAAAAGTGACAAATATTATGATTTCGTATTGAACTGTTTTTAGTGAGTAATTTGTGTGCCACACATTTAATAGTCAACATTCCATTTCCCTTCCTTCAGTCTATTCACCCACCCCACCCTACATGTACCTCATTATACAAATGAATTTTATTATGCAGATTTGTGCCTGGTTTTAGACCAGAAAGCCATTTACAAGATGCCCCCCCCCCCACCTTAAACTGAGGTCAGGTGCTCATTAAATATTATATCCATTCATACACGCATGTAAATAAAACCCATAATTCTTATACAGTAATGGTCAAAGATAAGTTGTTTTATTGATTAAAACATCTACAATACATCACAAGAAGGAGCTACAGTTTTGCATACTAGGACTACACACCAAGAGACGCATTCAGGTAGTTTACTCATGTATGCACAAATGTGGACGGAGAAGAGATCGTGTTCTTTTTAAGCAGTACATTTTTTTACAATATAAAATTATATGATGTTTACAGGTTTTTTTCAAGAGTGGAAAAAGTACACTTTGACAATGTAATGACGAAATTTATCATCAATAAGAGGACAGCTGCATAAAAAACTGACGTCAATTTGTTTTTTACAATGACAAAAAGCCAAAACTGTTTTTCAAATGAAGGAAAGAAATGCAAGAGTGAATGGAAGATGCGATTGCTGCAGAATCTGAATTCGGAGAATCACAGGCTCATAAATTAAAACTTTAGTAAGAATAGGCCAGAAATACAAGGAAAAATTCGAATTGCTTGACTAACCTTTATTTCAGTGAAAACTGTTCACAAAATAATCCGCTAAAACACGGTTCAGCTTGACTTCATCAACAGCACAAATGTCCGATTTTCAGGTCTGAATCCTCAACAAACATCCTCATCTTTTCGCTCTAAGGTTGCAATGGTTTCTTCTATTTTAACCCATAAATTTTACATGATTTCCTCATTGAAGACTACTAGATACAATTCTTGCCTCACCAAGAATGCAGCACTGAAAAGTTTGATGAAACTTTTGCTGATTCTGTCAGGTTAACGTGTTTCATCTGTCTGTACCCTTATTGACAATATAAATTAGCCAATCAGTGCGTGAGAATTCGCTCAGTTATTGTTAAAATACCATTTGCACTATTTATGAGTTTATGATATTTACTTTATGTTAACAACTGCCTTGCAATTGGAGTTTGGGTGCCTGAGACATCCAGGAGCTTCCACTATTGGCAGCCAGCTCCTAGATGGAGACTGCTCCTATGGCTGGCAAATCCTGGCAACCCAGCCCTGAGCCCCCAAGCAGAAGGGGAAGAGAACAGGCACCCGTCACACTGATAAAACAGTGAAAGATAGAGGGAAACAGAGGGAGGGGGAGGCCTATGAAGAGAGCTCCAACTTAATTCAACGCTAACATTAAAGAAACGCACACGCAAACTGCTACAACGTACTGTAGGCCAAGAGCACATGGAATCCTGGCACATGCTTATCTCTAAGGGCAGCTGACTGCAAAGGAAAGACTGGTGCTCCTTGTTGTTAACTCCATTAAATTGCATTTAACTGCATTTAACAACTGCCTCGCACGTGGAGGTTGGGTACCTGATACATCCAGGAGCTTCCACTGTTGGCAGCCAGCTACTAGATGGAGACTGCTCCCATGGCTAGCAAATCCTGGCAAACCAGTCATGAGCCCCCACGCCAAGCCAGAGGATCTCCGGGCAATGCCTCAGCATGCCCGTAGAAAGAGAGGCTCATGCCTGGGGGAAGCCAGAGCCCCGAAAAAACACCTAAATCCGAAGGCACCCAAAATAGCAAAAGGATAAGTAGATATGCATCATACCTGCTAGGCAAGTCTTCCAGCCACTGAAAAGATGGTGGTGTACGCACATATAGCAAGTAAGCTTTACTAGACCAGCGACCCATAGTCTTGATGAGATGGTCCGGTAGGCCTCTACTTGCAGCTGTAGTTGCCGCTCCAATTTTGAAACTATGGCCGGAAAACTTTCAGGGGACACCTGTTGACTGTAGGGTGGTTTGTAGGAACAAAGATAGCCAAGACCTTGAAAGAGGAGTGTCATCCTGTGAAAGAAAAAGAGGTCCAGCGCCCAGTCCATGAACGTGAAGGTAATTTATCAAGGAAACCACTGGACAGAGAGGGAAGGAACCATGGCTGAGGAAGGTGAAACAGCCCTGACAGAAAGGGTCAGGGGGGAGGATTCGTAGTGGAGTCTACTTGAACATCCGCCGAAGTCAAGTGCAAAACAGGATCAAAAGGTCCATTCACAGTTCATTCACCCACTCTGAGGAATCTGAAGAAGCCTTGGCAGCAAGCCATCCAAAGCATGACATTGTAGGGATTATCGAGGTCCAATGACCTATGAAGAACAGACATAAGATCTGCTGTCACCGGCTGGCATTTAGGTATATCAGAACCCTGGTGTCGTTTAATCCCCCGTAAGAGACGTTGAAGTTGAAAACAGTTGGTGAGAAGGTCTGGGAAGCCGTAGTCAATGTGTAATGAACGGACTGCTGACAAATAGATTTTACTGGAAGAATGGTGAAGCCGATCTGCTAAGTGGGTACAGAAGGGTATCAAAGTTTGTTCACTAGCTGGTAGGAGAGGCTGACTTGGTTGCGAGGGCATGTCCAGGCTACAAAACTCTAGGAACTGGCGTTGAGCTGAGCCATAAACTTGACGAGTGGAAGGGGCCAAGGCATTAGCTACCAAGTAAAAATGGCATTTTTCTGTCAAACCACGGGAAGCTGGGCCAGCAGTAATGGTGGTATTGGGGTTGCCCCAGGCTCCGCATGTGTTGCTAGTTGGTTAAAATGCTGAAAATGAAAGCGGGATAAAGCACCAGCAGTGGAATTGTCTCTACCAGCCCTATGAGAGGCAGTAAAGGCAAAGGACTGACAAGCTGCAATAAGGGAAAGGTGATGGAGAAGAACCATCTTGTTTGGATCCCTCAAGGTGCCCGAACAAAACACGCTGACCACTGCCATACTGTCTGAACACAACTCCACACATTTAGTGGCCCATCGGTGGCCCCATAAATGGGCTGCAACCCCCACTGGGAACAATTCTTTATATGCGATCGACAAAGGCTGCTGAAAGGAGGACCATTCACCGACAAACCACTCGGTATCACAGATGGCCCCATATCTGAGTGCAACTGCTGCGTCGGATGAGAAATGAAACTCTGGTAAGGGAGCCCACTGAGGTGAAAGCAGAAATCTCACTGCAAACCATTCCAAGAATGGAAAAACTCTCTCCACCAACAGAGGTCTAGGTGGAAATCGTGGTTAAACCTAATTGGGTGATCATCCCATCAAAAAACTGACAACAAATTGATCATGCACTGCAGAAAAGTGCATCCCTGGGCAATCACTTTACATACATGTTGGGGATTGCCAATGAGAATCCAATTCTTTCCTTTTGCAGTGCTGTTTGAGTGACCAGGATTCCAGGAGGGCAGCAGTGCGATCAAACTTGTCCTTTGGAAGAGGTGCCTGTAGTGCAACAGAATCCAACTCGACAACCAAGCACAGTCAAACCAGTGGAGGGTCCCTCAAGTTTATCCAGGTGAAGGGGAATGCCCCACCGCAAACAGGCGAACACATGTATCCACATTAGTTTAACAAACGAGAGAATTAGGAGGGCCCAATGTATGAAAGTCGTCCAGATAGTGTAACAAAAATTCTAAGCCATAATTTTGTTTGAGAATCCACTCAAGCAGATCTGCGATGGAAGAGAAGATGTAAGGCACCGAGCGTAAATTAAAGGGGAGTGCCAAATCGATGAAGTATTTCCCCCACCATTTCATGCCTGGGAGGTAACGATCGTCAGAATGGACTGGGACGTTGGGATACGTACTCTCCACATCAAATTTTGCCAGAAGTGTTGCTCTCCCATGAGACTTGATCCTGTGGATAACATTGTCTACCTTCTTGTACTGCACTGAAAAAGGGTTCTTTCGGAATTGCATCATTGACGCTGTGGCCAAGTGGGCTAGATAAGTCTAAAGTAAGCTAGCATTTGCCAGGCTGGTATTTTTTAGGAATAATCCCAAAGTGACTAACGTGGAGGTTTGGAATAGGGGAGATTGGGAAGGGGCCTGCGATGCGGCCTTTCTCAAGTTCTGTGGGGAGATACTGATAACTTACCGAAGGGTGAAGAGACGCTTCAGGCATGTTTTGACTGGCGGACTTTAATGTTACTTCCACCAAATTAAAACCAAGATGAAAGCCGTTGCTGAGACCGACAATCATATAGTCCATCTGTGTTTGATTGGGGTGAGAGCGCAATTCTCGCCAAGGTTTTTCAGCATCTGTTGGAGTAACCCAAGATGGAGCCTCTCTCTCTCTTTTTTCTTAGTCCGTCGAGCGAACACACAAGACTGACGAAAATGGCCACTCTCCCTTTTGTACGAGACGATGGAGGGATCTTTGAACATTCTGTTAAGCAATGGTTGAGGCAAGATTCGCATGTTTTGTTTATGTCTTTCTTTGAGGGCAGGTTTTTCCTCCTCAAATGCAATTTCTGCGAGGGTTGTTGAAACTAGCATTTCAGAATACCCTGTATGTACAAATGGATAAGAAGCAGGTTGGATGAGTGGGCTAAAATATCAGTGTTTCTATTTTTGGGGAGCGTGATAAACATCCCTGGCCAACATCAACTTGTCAATGATTTAGGGTTGTTGACAGTTTGTTGTCAATGCTTCAAGCATTAGCCAATGACACTTGTGCGTTGTGAGGGTAACGCGTAATTCATTTGCTCTAGCTTTGGGAGCAGTCTCATTTTTTTCATCTCAGGCTGCCGCCTTCAGTTCTCACCTCTCTCGTGGCTTCGTTGCTCGCAGCTTGCGTGCGTGCACTGCCACCCCCACTAACTTTGAAAGAAAATAAGACACTGCTTGTAGTCTAGCTGCAAGGTGCCAATGAAAAAAGAAAAATCAGGACGAGGGGACTAGGCTGACATTAGCGGAGCCATGAGTCAAAATAGCATTAATGGAAATGGAGAACACGACGTTTGAAGACTGAACTGAACATGGAGTATTTACAATATTTACAAGGCTCCTCTGAGAAGTAGTTTGGGATGAACCAGCTGCCATGATAACGCCGCTGGCATTTACTAAGTAGTGGGGTAGCTGACCATGAGCACTGGCTATAGGACTTTGAGACCAGAAAGGTTGGCCTTGATAAATTGAGTCAAAGTTGCTCTCAGAAATGGTCAAAAGTTGCCAAAAATCGAAAAAGTTGCTTCCGTAATTTAAAAAGTTGCTTGCCAAAGTGAACTGTATTATTCTGAATAACATCTTAAAACAACATGCAGAAATTGTCTGTGTCATATGACATAAGTTTGAAGTATCGATAAATATCATGACAGTCAGTATCACTGTATAGAGCACTGCTAAAAAATAGACTTTCTTAAATAACCACTGGAAATTTCATTGTTCGCAGGCGATATTGATTTTTTTTTTGTAATTTAGTATTTTTATTTTCCATATACAAGAAAGAATTGCAATTACAATTACACTTACAATACAGAAAAAGATTACTTTTACAGGTACAATAAAATTACAGTTTTACACGAAAAGGGAAAAAAAGACATTACGTACACAATCAATCCAATTTAAGAAAAAAGGCGAAAGGAGGAGAAACACTTGCAAAATTTTCCTCACTGAATGCTTGCCAAGATTTTTCTTCCATTTCTCATAGTGCTTAAGAAGCTTATCATGTTTAGTTGCAAATTGTCGCGCTATTTGATAAACTGTCTTGGTCTTGGCTATGAAAAGTTTCAACGACGGATTCGTGCTGTTTAACTTGCATTTACAGATATAAAACTTCGCCATAAGAATCAAGTGATTCAAAATGATCCTCATTTTCATTGTATGCACCAAACAAGATGTTCACCAAAGTTAAAGTTTCTAAAGTTATGTTTTGATTCGTAAGCCAAGATGTGAAGGTTTTCCAAAAGCTTTCTACAAAAGTGCAGTGAAACAGTAAATGTTCGAGGGATTCAACATCTTTCTTACAAAAGGAGCATACAGGTGAATCAATCATTTTAAATCGAAACAGCTTTTCGTTTGTAAAAACAATGTCATTGAGCAGTTTGTATTGAACTCTTTTATCTTTGTCTCTATGGTAACAACAAAAGGTAGCGAATAAATTTTCTTCCAGTCCACGGCAAGCTCGGGGTACTTATTTTTTCAATTTTTTTTTTAGCAGTGGGAGGAGTTTGCTTTACGGCTTTGAATTCGCTATAAAATAATTTGAGATGACATTTGGCAAATCAACTTCCTTTTCATTTATTATAATAGTAATGCTGTCACTAAGGGGTTGAGGTGGAAAGTGTCGAGAATTATGTTTAATAACGAGTCTCCAATTATTCGGTATAGTGTCAATAATACTCATTAATTTAAAATAATCCGTGGTGGATAGATTTGCTCCAGAAACTTTTGCACCTTCGAAAAATTTGCCTGTATCAGATAACAAGTCTCCGATTTTTACCACTCCAGCCGAAAAGAGGCAGTGTTCGAAAACTGAGGCTTTTTGTACAACGATATTCTTATTATTCCAAATAATCTGATTTACAATGTCATCGTAGGTATTTACTGTCGAAGATACTAACTTAGACCACGCCTCGAGGCATTCTTTATAGGAAATCGGAATATGAATTGGCAGTTTGCGAGTATTAAAATTACAAAAAAGAATAAACTTTCCACCTACGCCTTGAAGAAATTCATCCAGAATCACCTTCCAAGAGCTTTCGTTATCATCAAAATATTTCTTTAATACCATTATCCTTTGAGCTGATATCATTGACTCAATATCTAGCATTTTTAGCCCCTCGTCCTCAATATCATTAATAAAAGCCGTACGCTTAATTTTATCATTGCCATGCCAAATAAAGTTGTAGATATTGAATTGATAACTGCCGATCTGTTTGTGGGCACACATCAATTCATACTGAGTTTACAGTCTACAGCATGTTTGGTATCAACCAAAACAACTGCACAATTTTAGTTCATTTATGTATTTATACCTCAGATGCCTCATTTGTTGCCCAAACGTTGCTCTGGGAGACACAAGTTGCTCAAAGTTGCTTGCAGCACAAAAAGTTGCTCAAAACTTTAAAAGTTGCCAAAAGGTTGCCGAGTACAATCTATATAGGCCTACAGAAAGGCGGGGGTGGTCTCCTTTGCATTTTTTTTGCGGCTGTGGCGATAACGGCATTGACCAAAGGGCCAGCGACAGGTGCCATCATTCCAGAATCGGCAAAAATTGGACGAATTGGCTGACAATTTTGTAGCTGGAGATGGGAAGTTGGAAGACAGGCTTGCTTGGGTCGGTGACGGTCGAGTATAAAAATTATACAGGTCTAGGTTCATACAAGACCAGCCCACCACACCTGGTCCAGCTGCATCTTTTCGGAAGGCAATGTCGTAATGCCGCCAGGCTTTCCCAGGGAACTGGTGTGAGGCCTTGAGGATGAGGAGCTTATATTGCATCATATCCTGCCACCTGTAAGGATGAGCACTAAATGAGATCCATGAATACACGGTGAAAACTTTGACCCATGTCACGATGTCGGTGATCTCTCTTGGAGGAAGTGACATGAAGTTTGCCACCAAGGTACGTTTTGGGCTTTAACTCCTGGACTTTCAGGTTCTCTGCTAGCAGGTCAGTTAGGTCGATAAACTGGCCTGTCCTAATCTCAGTCATCAGCTTCTCAGAGACAGGAGAGTAACCTGGACCAACCACTAACGGCCTACTCAGCGATGGCACAGCCCAAGGAACCGAGGTGGATGGGATAAATTGAGCCAAATGAGAACGAAGGTGAGAAAGATTGCCCTGAGGTGGCAGCAATCCGTTCATGACACCACCAGCGCCAAACAAAGATGGTGTCCCCAAAGTGGACAAAGAGGGCAAGGAAGAATTACCCAACGTCAAAATGATGAAATGAAAGAAGGCACGATGACATTACTTGAAGATAGACCCGCGGAGGAGGCAAGCGGTAGATGAAGACGTTCTGTCCGGTACCCCATTTCTTGCCAACGAGCATGTCGTCGAAGCCGACAAGGATGAAGAAGGATTCTGCAAAGTCATCAGGATCCGAGGCAACGTATCGCCTAAGGCTTGTGAAAAGGCCTGAGCGAGGTCCTGCTGTGAAATGACAAAGGAAGGCGAGGTAGTCGCTGAAACAGGAGGAATTGTACCAGTACCTAAGGAAGGAGGAGCTGAAGAAGACGGCTGGCTTCAATCCAACATGGTGGATACGCTGTTTTTAGTCGAACGCTTCATACTAAGAGACATTTGAAACGGAAAAACGAAAGAAAAACGCTCTCGAAAAACTCGTGGATAACGCTGAACACGGAAGGGAAGGCCTATGAAAAGAGCTCGAAGCTCAATCCAACACTAACGCTAAAGAGCACATGGAACACTGGCGCATGCGCATCTCTAAGAGCCGCTGACCACAAGGGAAAGACTGGTGCTCCTTGTTGTTAACTCCGTTAAATTGCATTTAACTGAATTTAAAGTGTGTGGCAGAAAATGAAATTCTAGAAATAATTAGTAATTACAGCAATAAATAGGAATGATAAATCGGTACATGAAGGTTGCTTAAAAATCTGATCCATATTTTGAGTTCCACACTCTTATTTTCTGACTTTGTTTCTCAATTCTTTACTCAAAATGCCAAAAACAAGGATCTGTAAACAAGATGAGACTGTCATTACTGAACTTAAACCAGTGCTGCAGTGAAGGTTTGAAATGAAAAAAAAAATACTGAAAGAGTAATTTGGAAATGGCCTATTGATGTTTAACAAACACACACATGCAGGCTAGTAATTATAGTAAATTGAATGATATGATTGTCTTTCCACCATTCAGGTTTATGCCACAGGTACGGAAGATATGGACGCACTCACATTTGGCTCAACGGTTCTTCTGCGGCATCTCACATTTAGTGAAGCAAGGTGTGTATAGAGTCTACTGTTCCTGTTCATACAAAATAATTTGCATACCAAGACAATCGAAACTTTGCAAAAAAAATACTGTCTTGTAAGTCAACCTGTTGATGTTCCTGTCTCTTATGTTTCTCTGTGGATCCAGATTGCATCCACATCCACAGCACAGAAGCAATTTTACTTACTAGGATTCTCCAATAACTTAATGGGCCATCTGTAACCCAACCCTTGACCATCCAGAATTTCGTTAGTCCTTGAATTCCTACTCCCCTCCCTCTGGAATGTCCAATTTTCTCTGTGCATTAAGGTCTGGATGTTTTCTGCACCCCAGCAGTCTGTGTTTGTTGCCGTGACATAAATTTACCATTTTTTATTTTTATGTTTTAATTATTTTCAGTAAAAAATTGGCATGAAAACACCAAACTAGCCTAACATGTACGATATATGTAGGGTCGTTTAGTTTTTAGCTTTTTTTTGTAACAGGGAGTAAAGTGAGGATGAGCAGTGTAAGTAGCTAGCAATTACAAATGCTTTTACATGATATGTAATATTTTACAGGAAAACACCAATAAGGGAATTCTATTTGGAAAGAATTCTTGCTGAACTTGAACTTTCACAAGATGAGGTGTGAATCAGAATCTGTAGTATTTGTGTCATGAATTAACTTACTTCTTGTTCATCTCCCAAATAAAAGCAGTCTTGATAGTAATCTGTGTACTTTCCTGTTTTTAATTTGCAGTTCATTGATTTGTGTATTCTATTAGGATGTGACTATTGCGACTCCATCAAAGGTAAAAGTAAACACACACTGTTTGAATACAAACTTTATTTGAGTAAGTTGTGCTTGTGCCTAGCCTGCTAGTGAGCTCACATCTTTCTTCTGAGCAACTTAGTTTTCCTGCTGGCTTGCAAATCGCAGGACTGCTGCCCAGATTCTTGCACAAACCCCAAACAAGTGAGCATGCTGGACAAGCAATCTGAGTAATGGAAAATACCTCAAGAAGTTTATCACTGCTTAGTACCCTTCACCATAAATTAAACTGCAGTTTCAGAGTATTGCTTCACTCAATGTCTGACAAGCTTTAATTTTGTTTATTTTGGGTTGTGAACTGTGCTACTATACAAGCAAAGTTATTGTTATCCTGTTACTAAATAGTTTGTGCCATAACAGGAAAGCATTCTCTTAAACTTATCTTCAAACTTGTGTGTATTCACTCTGCAGGCATTGGGCCAAAAAGGGCAATAGATTTAATCAAACAGTACAAAACCATTGAAGAAATCATCAAGCACCTTGATACAAAGGTAGGCTTGGAAACCTATTGACACTTACCATCGTCATACGTCATAACAGTTAACATAATAATTTTTTTTTTCAGAAATATACATTGCCTGAAGAATGGCCATATCAGGTAATTCACCTATATATACGATTACGGATCCAGATTTCTTTCAGTTATTTTATAAAAGTTGGTGAAATAATATATAGATTTAGCCAAGCCTACAAGCGGAGCCGCGAAGGAATAAACTGGTGTTCGTTTCTCAAAAATAGTCCTGAAACTTTTCGGTCTGAAATACATTTCGGGGCTTTTTTTGGCTCGTTCACTTTCGAAAAGTGTTTCTCAAAAAGCCTGAAAGTGTTCCGAATTGTCCTTCAATATTTTGGGGATCTGTTCTGTAAAACCAAGCTCGAAAGGTCGTTCTAGAGGCTGAGCACAGCTTGATTATTTTACTCACGAGCCGTCTAGCTTGGTGTTTGCAATGTTTCCATATCCTGTCATTAACTGTGAAGGCTTGTCAAATCTGCTTGGTTTATTGGCTGTTCGCTTGAATGAACTTGAAACGGCGCTCATTTACAAAAACAAAATAAAAATTATTCGACTATTTAAATGGGTTATCTTCATCGCGTTCGGATGTTAACAAATAACATGAACTGCCACTAAATAAAAATATTAGTCTGGTCAAAAATTTATACTGACATTTCACCGGCATTTTACTGGGATTACCCGAAATAAAGGATCTGGGGAGCTTCGAAGCACGAAGTCAAAAGTAAATAACACATTTCAAATGGCATAAATCAAATTTACATTTCAAAACGTAATTTCTTTCATCGTAATACTCGAAATCATGTACCTTAGACCTTTTAAAAACTTCACTTACTCGGTTGTGTTTCAGAACAGGGCAAACTCTCCGCCGTGAAGAAAACAAAGCGATGAAGTCCTTTGAATGCAGCTTTCGTAACTTGAACTTTTCGCCTTCTACCAGTATTCTTTTGAACTTTTTCTTTCCATTTATATATATTAGATGTTTTTTTTGTCAAGTATAAAACTTCAGTACTCTCGAGCAATCGTTAAATGCTAAAGAAGCTTAAGCTTTTAAAGAAACCTCTTTTTCAAAAGCGACGATGGTCATGCGATTTCCCGCCAAGAAAAATGCCGGTTGCCCTAAAGCACCGTGCGATTTCCCGCCAAGAAAAGATGGCATTCTCTGCCCCCGTCGGGTTGTCTTGGGACTCCCCTCCTCCTCCCACAGAGTGTGCGGACGGACGGACGGACGTACGGATGTACGGACGTACGGACGGACGGTCACGTGACTATTACGTCACAACCAAAATTTCTCGGATTGATAGGTTACCATATTTCCTTAGCAATGGAGCTCCGCTGGCGGGCTTTGCCCGCACGCTCCGCTAAAATGTCAAGACAATATTCCATTGCTCAGGATTTTCTTTATTTCTCTTGCAAATTTGCTTAATTATGTACCATTTATTCTTCTAAGTTTGTCCAGGTGATTAGAAAATTTTTAGAGAGAAAACATATTTTCCCGTACTCATAATTAATGTCATCATAACTAGTTCATTTAAAACGTCATGACATGGAAAGACAGACAAACTGCTTGAAACAGTTGTACCTAGGGAAATCCCGTTTTAAAACCAAACAACTTTTAAATTTTATAGAATGAGAGCTGAACGTTTCAGGAATACTATCAGAGAATTACTGCTTCCACCTTCTCTGCAGGATCCGCAAATCCGTCAAGATTTCACTCTGGATCCGAAATCCGGGCAAAATTATTTGCAAAATCCGTACACCTATTCACCCCCTCCTCCACAATTTCATTTGCCTCCTTCTCCTCCTCCTCCTCCTCCTCCTCCTCCTCCTCCTCCTCCTCCTCCTCCTCCTCCTCCTTCACCACCACCACAATTTTTTCCCTCCTCCTCCCCCACAATTTTATTTTGCCTCTGCCTCCTTCTCGTCCTCCTCCTCCACCACCACCACATTTCTATTGTTTTCACCACCTGTACCCTTCCTTTATCCTTTCTGTTCACCTGTACGCCTTAGGCTAGCGTTTTTGGGAAATTGAAGCCAAACCCCTCATTCTACTAGCGCCGAGATGGAAGCGGAGAGGTGAACCACAGAAACGTCCAATTTCAGTTCCCCCCCCCCCCCCCCCCAAAAAAAAGAAAAATTCGACAGCCTACCTCTGCTGCTCAGGGGCCAAACTTCACCGCTGATGTTTCCTTGACAACGTCATATATTTTTGCTCGAGGAGTACACAGGGGCCCGTTTCTCGAAACTCCCGATAACTTTCCGGGCTTAACTTTTCGAGCTCATTTATTTATCCGCTAATGGTAATTATTGGCGCAAACTTAGCGATATGCTTCACGAAATTATAAAGATTAAAATTTAGCTTTCAAAATCAAAATTGTATAGCTATTGGAGAATGTTGTGTACCTAAAATAGTTGTCGGGCCCGAAAAGTTACCGGGAGTTTCGAGAAACGGGCCCCAGGAGTGGTACACGAGGGCTACAGGAAGGGTACAGGTGGGGTTAAGTGGGTGTACAGAAAGGGTACAGTAGTGGAACGTAAGGGGTGTTGGTGAAAAAAGAGAATTTGTTTTCCGTTTTCAAACAAAATTCGTGTCCACACGTAGCGTTTTCGAATTGTTTTCGCCGAGCTCCACGAAAAGATTAATAGCGGAGCCCGCGCGCGTAGAGCGTGAGCGGGGCACCATTGGTAACCTGTTAGTGCGATAAATTTTGGTTGTGACTTACGCACGTACGTAGTTACGTACGCCCGTCCGTCCCTACAGACTCTGGGGGAGGGGGAGGAGACTCCCAAGGCAAGCCGACCGTGGGGAGGAGAATGCCATCTTTTGAAAAAGGCGATTGTTCGGACAGATTTAAACTTAAGAAAAAATAGTTAACATCTATACTGTAAAGGTGGAAGGCGAAAAGTTCAAGTAACGAACCGAAATTTTTCTTTGAGGACTTTCTCTTTCTTGAGTTCTGCTGCGAACTCGGTCGGCACATCGCTTGAGTTCGCAGCATTTGGTACCGGTCCCTACTCCAAACATAGCAGAGCTAGTGCACCTGCGTGTTTATCTCGATCGAGCTACGATTAATAAACAGCTGTTTAATTATTGAAATGAAGACTTCATTTGGCAACATAGCAGGTTGGTCAAGTGGTTTACTCGATCCCTTTGCGTTCCGGCGGGTCGGCTTCGAACCTCAGAGGAAGGAAAGTTTTTTTCCCTTTTTTGTGGGGCAATTACTCTAAAAAAAAATTAATAAGTTCCAGCAACAACAACAACAACAATACTACTACTACTACTACTACTACTACTACTAATAATAATAATAATAACAATAATAATAATAATGTGGATCACCGCTTTTAGGCTTGGCTAAATCTAAATATTACTCTGACGGAGCGTGCTCATTTACCGGTAAAATGAGCCCGCAAGACAGCAAATGGCGCCATTTTCTTTGTTTATTCGCGCGCGTACCTGTCTTCGTTAGGAACTTGAAAATTTGCAAGATATCGTAGTCAGGACAAAAACTGGGTAGTTCCAAGGGAATGAGCAAGGCTAACTCGTTCGTTTATATTTGGAGAGATGACAAAATGTAGCTGCTTCTTAAAGTTACAATCGAATATGAAATCTTTACGACCTCCGAAAATGTCGATTGGGAATCATGCCAGACAAAGTGCTCTGATACTGTGACGTTTTCGAAAAGTTCCGTTTTCAAAAATTTGCTCTCTGGAGAGCGTTTACGGTCACCGTTTCCTCTGGATACGTGTGGACGGATTTTATTTACATATCAATTGTGTACCAAGAGGAAGACGTAAGGAGGACACGGAAAGACAGTAACGGGGCTTATCTTCATGCTTCTGTAGCTACTGTGATCCACTAGAAAACAAATCTCTTTCTGACTGACAGTTACGGTAACAAAAGTTTACCTAACGCAGAGTCAAACTTCACTGAAACTTAGCAAAGTAAGACATACTTTTTTCGTGTCTATTCCTTAGATAGCTGTTTTACCAAAGTTACTAACAGTTTTCTCAAAGAGTTTATCGCGTTATAAAACCTGCTCTGAATAACCAATTTACCTCCTTGTAAACCTCGTGACCATGATTTTAGTTTTGGTTCTTCAGTAAATTTCTCTTTCAAGTTAATGTTGTCTTCTGGAACTTAACTGTATTGTTGTTGTGTGCACAGGAAGCCAGAGAATTGTTTAAAAATCCAGAAGTTGTTAAAGTTGAAGATGTGGAGGTGGGTGCCCTGGAGCAAACCTGTGCTCTGATTGGCTTCCTGATAATAGACTATCAGCTCATATCCTACAAGTTGTGAACAGAAAAAATTGTGACTTATTTGCATCTGAAGGGCTTAAATAAAAAAAGCGCGTAAGTGATGATTCGGCCTGGAAATCCAAACTGCTCCAGTTTAGCCCAACTTTGATACGGGCTGGTTATTATGTAAGAAACAGTTCTTTGTATTTATTGCTCGACACGACAGCTTAAATTCCAAGAATTACTATTATTATTATTTTATTACTTAAAATCTGACCTCACTCGAGAAAAGCACTAATGATTTCTTTTGTTTTAGTTCAAATAGATAACAAAATGCATGCTTCGCTTTAGCAAGTTCACTGTGACATAATTACGCGATAACCGGCCTGAGTGCCAAAGTAGAGCTAAGGTGGAACAGTTTGGATTTCAAGGTCTATTTGTAAAAGAATCTTTGTTTCTCATGATCCAGGTGTTGCCTTTGTAACCTCATAGTTTCACAGCCTGCTCGGCACTGTGCACCCTGTTGGCCATGAGCGTATTCACCACTCGATTTTCGGAATACTTTTGAAATGTTTTTACAGGACGACAGTAACCTGACAAAAATGTGCAAACTGTCGAAAATAACGCTACCTCGCCCCTAGGCCTTCTCCTCGTTCAAAATGGCGTTGAACGAGGAAAAGGCCCTGGGGACGAGATTGGAAAATAACGTTGCAGTGTTTTTCTCAACTCATGGTGTTTTTTGAATTATTTTTCTGCTCATATCTTTGTTTTCAAATCTTTTCAGTTGAAGTGGGAGGGTCCTAATGAAGAAGAACTTATTAAATTCATGGTCGAAGAAAAAGGTTTCAGGTAAGAAATTACATAAACAAGTCAAGTGTATTTGTTGTTATGGGTCCTAGCTGCAGGTTACAAAAGGAATGCATCAAAAGGTAACAGAATGTGAATGGATAAGACCAATTAAATGATGGGTCAACAATATGGTAGACTCCCTGCATTTTTTAAATTGAAAAAAAAAGTTGTTCTTCCCGAGTACATTCGAACAATATTTTGGTGGCGTTCCTTTTAGGTCAGTGTTAATCCGGATCTTGTGATTGAAAATTTGATTGTCCGTGTCATTAAGCAACAATCAAATCTTACGCCCCGGTTAAACGATCAACGTTTCGTGTGACAAACACGATGTTGAACGAACATGTTTGATTGTTTAGCCGGGGCTTTAGATTGCAACCCAAACAATCCACGTAAGGAGCTGGACCGTTGAATCAGGCGTGTGAATCTGGTTTGGGATTAACAGGAAAGATGGATTGATCCTTTTTTTTTAGATTTTGGCAGCTAATAAAATAGGCAATCGGCATCAACTTAATCTGTAAGCGGATAGACTAAAATGAACGCAGCCTTGTGCTATCTCTACCTCGCACGATCGAATTTTTTTGTTTTCCTTGATCGGTCGAGATACTAGGAACCTTTAAATTTAGTACGACTTTCAATACCAGCTTGCAGGCTTAACATTATCACATCACATTCTAGCTTCCTTCTCTACTGGCAAAAAAACACTAAGGATTGAGAGCTCTGGAAACGTTACTGGTTTGAAATCAAAAATCGTACTCGCATTCAATCTCGCACTGGTAGTCCAATCTTAAGGCCGCGGGTGAGAAACTAAGTCATCAGTGTATGCACGAAGTGCGACGAATGGTTGCGACTTTGCGCGAAATATTCATGAATAGGGTCTTCAGTAAAACTTTCAGTTTCTGAATCAATGATTGCACGTGCGTTAAATCCTGTGCTACGGAGCTGTGACTTTAAAACATTTTTAAATAAAAACTGTCGAAGTCCGGCTTTTTTACGTTCAAACGTTAATACAAACTTTTTAGAAGTTTTCCAACAAAACAAAACAAAACAAAAACTACAATAATACTCCTTATAGCTAACATAGAGCTTGGGAAACGCTTATAATCTTCAATCCAAAAATTTTCCATCTCTAAATTGCAACGTATTGTTCTTTTCTGGACAGTGAACAATAGCTGCTAGAATTTATTTCCATAATTAGCATAATCTTACCTTAAACATTCGTGTATATTCGGTAAGCCTTCGGAAGCCCTTAAACCACCAATTTTGTGTCCAAGAATACAGCGCAAATATAAAATTTCCTGAACAGACACAACAGACAGACAAACTAGGTGTATTGTAGACAGGGTTCAAAATAGCAGCCGGCTACCGGCGACAGCCGGCACTTTGGCCACCCTTGCCGGCGATTTTTCACCCAAGAAATAGAAAAAAAATGACCTCCCATCCCTTGATCGGTAAAATCAACGTCCCTGGAACGTGCGTCATATTAAACGTTTCATATCAGAAAGTAATGCAGCCATGAAACACTTGCACACATACAACAACAACTGACGGAACGTAAACAACTTTGTCGATTCTTGTAAATCAAGTCTTCGTTCGTTCTATCTCTATCTGCCGGCACTCTTTTTTTTCCGGCGTGGTTTCATACGTCATCAACAACGCGACTTTTGAGGAAATAGGCCAGACACGGGGTAGCAGTGCCGCAGCAATTCAGTTCTCTTTTAGTAACCGGGCAAATTTTCATTCACGATTTCTTTGCTGCCAATGCGTCTTCGATCCTGTTCCACTTAGCACCTTGTCACTTTTTTCGTGTGCTTTCGAGTTCTTGTCCAATTTAATTTGCTGGAGACCAAAGGAAACATACCGTCGCGCTGAAAATCAGTGTCATTGTTGCGGCATTTATCATTTTCAACGGCCTGATCTAGTTTGCTGAACGCCAGCAAGCGATCCTGCCAGTCCGCCGTCGATGAGATTTCTATGCTCAAGAGAAAAATCGAGCCGTCAGAAATGTCGATAGTTAAACTTCAGGCTCACACAGAAAGGGGCACATGCGCAAGAGACTTGCACTTTGTCGCAAAAGCAAACATCACTCCTGACGAGGAGTTTAAGACAGAAATAAACTCCATAAAGAGAGAGGTCGTGCGGAAATTCATAAGCGCACTGACCAAGTTTCATTATCGCCGCGTTGAGCGCAACAATAATAAGTGGCGAAGAGCGAAATCTGCCGGTTAATTGTAGGTCAAAAAGAGACACTGATCGGGCTTAGCATAACGCCACGTGCATGCTCAGTCAAACAGTAGTACAAATTTTCTACACTCCTCTACCACTTGAGTGGAAAAGATACATCGATGACATATTCTCGCTGTGGAATGTTGACAAAAAGGAGATAGAAGAGTTTATTGTCGTAGCAAACAGTCACCACCCGATCCAATTAAATTTACTGCTGAAATCTCAGACAAAGAAATAAACTTCCTGGATACCATTCTTCTCAAAGGCAAAAGATTTAACAAGCAAGCCACCCGCCAGGGGTTAGAAAAGGTTTTATCAAAGGTGAAGTCCTACGTTTTCTTAAAACAAACTCTTCAGCGAAATCTCTCGTTGAGAATATCACCCAATTCAAAACACGCCTCCGTGGGAGAGACTACCCGAACAGTCTCGTAGAAAGAATAACGTCCGAAGTCAAATTCAGTGAAAGGAAGTCGGCACTTCAACAAAGAGAGCCAAAAAAAATTCTGCCTTTCGTAACAACGTACCATACAGCTGTGCCTGATTTTAAGAACATCCTTATTAGCAAATGGCACTTAATTAAAAATCAACCATTGCTAAGAGAAATATACAAACACATTAGCACGAGCACATGAGCCACGTCTGGCCTGTAAACATTTTATTCCATACTTGGGGGATAGGTGCTTGTTCATTCTTGTTGACAGCCGGCTAAAAATTAGCCGTGAGAAAAAAAGCCGTGAAATTCAGGCTGAACGCTCTGATTTTATTTTGAACCCTGGTAGATTGTCACAACAGAAGCAATTTTTTCAAACAGGCTTTGTAACAAAATATTGAAGACTTCAAATTTAAACAGGGACGATTTTACTCATTTAAAAGCTTGCAACTTTCAATGGAACTCTAAATCCTATAATCGGCTTCTGTTGTGACACAATAGAGGTTTTAACTGATCAATGAATGGTAAAATCAAAAAGTGTTGTCTTCTCCACGAGGAGAAAACTTGGACACGGAGTCGCGTTTTACAAAATCTTAACTTTGGGAGCTCATGGCATCGCAAAGAAGCGCAATCTATCAAACCAAAAACAACCTTGTTACACTTTCACCATTGCCCAAGCTCCCCGTTAAGTTTCAACGGAATCGGCTCCCAAACGTTCAAGATATAGCGTTTTTTAGCGTAGGACCTCCACCAAAATTTTGCCTTATAAATTTATTCATGAGCAGCTTGTCACCCGCGGCCTTAAGTCGCTATTGTGTGGTGGTCCGTAGTCAAACCACTTTGGTAGATCAAAGGGTAGTGGTGCTACTCACACGGTCACATTGCTCCTATAGATTTAGAATTTACCAAAGCACGCATGTGCGGTACTTGTTGATTATGTTATTTTCTTAACACTTTATATCAACTGTGTTGGTTTGAGGTAAATTGATCACTGTAAAAGATTTAAAAAGTCGCATTTTGTGCGTGTATTGTTTTGTTTTTGTTATCAGTGAGGACAGGATACGCTCAGGAATGAAGAAGCTCACCAAAGCTCGACAAGGCTCCACTCAGGGAAGACTGGATTCGTTCTTCAAAGTTCTTCCTTCGCCATCTTCGTCAAGCAAAAGAAAGGTAAAAACAAAACCTGGACGCTTAACACTAATGTTATGTTGTCAGTAGCCTTGGTGACGACTGAGGCAGAAACAGTGGCTTATAAGTCTTTACTGGAAAAAAGAATTGTTTGCAGTGATTAGGAATTAAACTAGTTACAAATAACTTGATATTTTTTTCCGATTTAATTTTTTCACTGTAGCCAGTCGGGTAAAGGAGTAACGCTCTTGTCCTGTGTTCGGTCAGCTGTAACTTTTCTGCTTGTTTTCATATTTTAGAGCGAAGACTCAAAAGGACCAAAAGCCAAGAAAGCCAAACCCGCGACCGGAGGGAAATTCAAGAAACCTAAATAAAACATAATCCTGTTTCAGCTTTACATTGTTTTGCCGAACTTCCACTAAAGAAGATGAGCTTGGGTTGTGCCACTCACAGGTACTCCTTAGAAAGAACTTTCTGAAAAACTTTTTGAAAGACCAGTTTAAACAAAGTGCAAGTCTAAGTGCACGTTAATAAAAGCTGATTGCATTTTCGTCGGTTCTGTGTTTGAAGCGGTAGATCTGTTGTTCGATGTTGTAATACTCAACCAAGAAGTCAGAGTTAAATTTTTTTAAGTCCAGCCTGAGCTATCAGACAAACCGCTCAGAAAGCAGCAGTCCTCAAATAACGTGTCGTCAGTAATATTAAAAACAGTCATGTTTTATTCAAATAAAGATGGTCCTAGTTGTCCGTGCACTGTGCTTTAATAATACCAGTCAGGAATCACAATTAAAGGGAAAACTTATTTTTGTTACTCAGTTTTTCAGTCATTAAAATAAAAATTTCCTCGAAAAGGCGATACCATGTTTTCTCGATTAAACGCCGGGTCTACACGGTCAAATTTGAAATAAATTATTTGAGGTCTAACATTTATGTAACTAATTCTTGTAGACAATCAGTTGTAACAATTTAAAAAAAAGGATCACGAACTACTGCAGTACATTAATTTATTTTGCTCTTTTTAGCTAAAGGAGGTGCTCTACACTCTACTGAGCACCCAATTCTCCCGCCTTGTTGTAGATTTTAGCGACTTGTTTATCCTTTGTTTTTTCTATATTTTGTTGTTATCTTAAAGAGTAAAGACCAAAAAAATCAACACTGTCAAAATGATGAAAATACTCTAAAAAAGGCCGGGTCTACGAGGTCTAGTTTTAAATAAACGCCCCCGGCGTTTAATCAAGAAAATACGGTACGTCTTACTTTAAAGGTAAAAGTATCCTAAACTTAACTTGGCCTGAGTTGCTTCTTAGTGTGAATTCTAACCTGAAGTGAAGTTATCAATCTTTACGGATAGAGAGATCAAGATCACGTAATGGACGTGGGTGTGTGTAGACAGTTTTATCCCTCTTCATTCTCACTCCCTAGTGTTGGAGCTTTTTTTGTCTTATATGAGGCGGGAACCTTGTTTTGGTTTCAAGTAATTTAGCGTCCTACGTAGCTTCAGAGTAACTGAAATCAGCCAAATGCATTTCAATGCTATCGTGCCATGGAGTTTTGTTTCTTTTCATCACTTTACATGCGAATTTCAAGGATTTCAAGTCATCTTTTTCTTCTTTACCTACATTTAAAAAAAAAGCGAAAACGAGAGAGCACTTAGGGTTGTTTGTGGACTGTTTTGGTGTCCATGGATATTTCGGTGGACACAAGAACGGAGTGTAATGCGAGCTGATTGTTAAATATTAAACCCCCAAACAACAGCACTAAATACGTTGACAATTTTTTCCCGCGAATCTTCTCATTTTCTTACCCCCAAAATCCTGAAAATGTGCGACCGCATTCTAGCAGCCCTATTGGAAATGCAACCCCATTATAGTCAATCCAGTCGTGAAAATGCGACCCCATTCAGCGGCACATCCCCATTAGCCTCTTACTAGGAAGTATCCTCCCCTGGCTGCCATCAAGTAAGCATAACAAAGACAAAACTTGTTGTACATAGAAGCCAATATTGTTTTCAAAGCAAGTTTAAGGTAAAGTTGCTCACAAGCCAAGGAGGCCCACACGAGCCGGAGCTCAGCCTGGTTTCTGTAGCATGAAGCAACTGAGAATATTGCTGGATGGGATGCTAGTTCATCGCAGGGTTACCCCAGCAGTATGTCGCAGGTACCCATTTTATACACCTGGGTGAAGAGAGACTGTGGGGTGAAGTAACAACACGATGGCAGGGACTGGGTGTCGAACCACTGACCATCAGTCCAACGTGCTAACAACTACACCACCGTGCCCCTACCAAAGCAAGGCATACACAAAATCCTACAAATCAAGCCAACTGCTTGAAATATAGACTTCTCAAGCTCGCTCGCTTGGGAGGGAAGAAGCAAGTTGAAATGTTGAATTAACTCGAGTATGAAAAAATCTGGAAGAAGAAAAAGAAAGAAGATAAGTAGTTCGTCAAGTATTGAGGGTCCCTCAACTGTCCAAGACAAGGAAGGCGAACTGTCAGACTCAGAAACGCCTGCAGCAATGGCGACCGATAAAAGCGTCAACGAAATTCCTTCTCTGGCTGACGTATGGAAGGTTCTTACAGAAATTAAAACGAATATGGAGAAGCTGGTACTTTATGTGGAATTTACAAAGGGTCAAGTAGACTTTTTGGTCAAAGAAAATAAAGGATTAAAGTCCAAGGTAAAATACCTCGAGGAACAGGTGAAAGCGTCCAAGAAAGAATTGGATGATATGGAACAAAGACCCGACGAGGTTGAAGCCAAACATAATGACTTGGAACAATACACCCGAAAATTTAATCTAGTGATACACGGAATCCCCGAACGCGAAGAACAGGATAGCATCGAGAATGTTACGAAATCAGGAAAACTTCTGGAAGTTAATTTAACTAGCGGGGACATAGACATTGCTCACAGAATGAAAACAAAAAGCAAGGACAAACCTCGGCCAATTATTGCCCGTTTCAGCAATTACAACGCAAAAAGCAAGTTATATAAAGCTAGATTAAATTTACGAAATGCAGTTTTACAAGATTTATGAGAGGAGGATTTTCATTAATGAGAATCTGATGGCATGGAGAGCTGAACTGTTCAAAGAGGCGAGAAAAGTAAAGAAAAAATACAACAACGGCAAAACGTGGACTGTCGACGGAAAAATAGAACAATACACGAATAAATGAAGATTTGAAAGCACTCTAATACGGAAACGAACGTCCAAAAAAACAAACAAACAAGTAGTCCAGAACACTGAACATTTTGCATACACATTAGCAAATTATGTCATTTGCCGACCTCTCCAGTTAGCACCTGGGTGTTTGAGGCTGTTAGCCGGCTGGTTGGTTTATTCCCCGGGAGAGATAAGTGATTTGTGTAAATTGTGGGGGACCCGCACCGCTTCCAGACGAGGTCTAGGATTGGTCAAGGAGAACAATAGGTAAAGAACGAAACAATAGCCCTAACCCTGATAACAACAGACGGTGCAGGTTATAGGGACCAATGAAATTAGAGGTTTGGAACCGTGCAGGTCTACCGAAATTGTGCTTTGTTCTGTCTTATTGTTATCTTTTGTGGTTTTATATAGATAGTAAAGCGGAATGGGGTGGCCAAATTTTCTACTCGCATGGTTCAAACCATTCCAAGGGCGTGTGTATTCTCATAAAACCAAACTCTCCACTTCACGTAGAAATAGTGGAACTCGATATAAATGGAAGATTTATAATATTGTGTTTAAAAACACCGGGCGAAATCAACTTAAATGTTGTTAATGTTTATGCCCCCACAGACCCCCGGGAGCAAATCGACTTCATCAATTCTATTAACAAGAAAATTATATCTTACATCGAATCTAATAATCGCAGGTAATTGGAATGCAACGTTAAATCCATTAGATAAGCAAGATGGACTGACTTGGAAAGAAACAAATTATAGGAATTAGTTAGTTAGTTAGTTAGCTACACACGTTAGCTACACACGTTTGGTGCCCACAGACTGTAGAACTCATAAGGCGTACGGAGCGTATACAACGCCGGGCTACAAAATTTATTCTAGACTTACCCTTTCTTTGCTCAGATACTTGTAAGGACAGACTCGTAGCTACCAATCTTTTGCCAATATGTTACTGGCACGAGTTTATGGACTTGACTCTATTTTTTAAAGCAACCACAGGCATGATTTCTATTTCTCCTAATGTTATACCTCAGAGACTAATACCATCTCGAATAATTCGCTCCACTGCAAACCCAAATGTAACCTCTTTTCGCATTCGTAAATGCAAAACTGTAACTTATCAGAATTCTTTTTTCAATCGCACTGCAAGGATATGGAACATATTGCCTGAATGTATCAGAATGCCTACATCAATTCAGAGTTTCAAGCTTAAACTACTAGAATATTATTTCGAAACCCTTCGTACAAGCTATGATCCAGAAGAGCCTAGAACCTGGAAATCTATATGTGTTAAATGTAAAAATACTAGACTGTTGAATTGTCCTGTAACTTGTTGCTTTTAATCAGTTTTTGTTTCCTTATGTACCTTGTTAATTAATTAATTTGGGCCCACAGTAATTGGTTCTTACTGTTGTGGTGTCCCTGCCTGGTTTTGTAATTGTCTTCAATGTTTTTATATACGTAACTCCCAGGCAAAGCAAAATAAATAAATAAATAAATAAGTTCATTTCATAAAAGAGGCCAATTTGGTTGATATATATCGTAAACTCAACCCTAAAAATAAATCGTACACATATGAATTAAAACCTTGAAACTAAGTCACGTATAGATTTTTTCTTAATAAGTGATAAATTTCAACCGGATATTACAAAAGTGGAAGCGCGAGCATCAATTGCACCTGACCATAAAGCAGTCTTTTTAAGCATGAATTTGAATGAAGAATTAAAGCGCAGACCTGGATTATGGAAATTTAATAACACACTCCTTCAAGATGAGTCTCATTTACAATTAATAAAAGATTATTATGCTTGTATCCTGCAGAAATACTCTGAAGTTAACAAGAAACAACTACTCTGGGAATTAATAAAAATGGTAATAAGGTCGTAAACGATACGTTATTCCAAAGGGAAAAGTAAGCAATCAAAAATGCTTGAACGTATTATTCAAAGTAGAATAGAAGAATTGGACTCAAAAATTTGTAATGACGGCTGCCTGGACCAAGACATCTTATTGGAATGTGAAAAATTAAAGAAAGAAGTACAGGAAATTTATGAAGAAAAAGGCAGAGGAGCAATTTTCAGATCCAAAGCTTGATGGATTGAAAATGGAGAAAAGCCAACGAAATTCTTCTTTAACCTCGAGAGAAGGAATTATGAAAAAAAAGATTGTCTCACAGTTACAAATCGGCGGAGAAGGAAAATTCTTGTCAGATTTCAAACAAGTAAACAAAGAAATAGAAAATCACTATGGCCAGTTCTACAGAACAAATATTGAAGAAAATGGTTTTCAACAAAGATTCGAAAGTTTTGTAGAAAATTTGAATTCTACCCAACTTCAAGAGCATGAAAACCAAGAATTAGAAGATGAAATCAGCATTGATGAAGTGCGGAATGCTCTAAAAGGTTTCCAAAACAACAAAACTCCTGGTGACGATGGCTTCACAAAAGAGTTCTATGAAGCTTTCTTTGACCTTTTAGGTAATGCGCTTTTAGAATCTTTTAATGCAGGGTTTGAAAATGGAACGTTGTCTGTTTCACAAAGACGAGGAATTATCTCATTGATCCCAAAAGATGAAAGTAATTTGACTACATTATCTAACTTGCACCCAATTACTCTGCTTAATGTAGACTACAAGATTCTAGCTAGAATCAGTATTGCCGAAATTGATTCAATCCGACCAAACAGGTTTTATCAAGGGAAGATTTATTGGGCAAAATGTAAGATTGTTAAATGACCTACTGGAATATACGGATGTCAAAAAAATACCAGGAATCCTGCTATTTATTGACTTTCAAAAAGCATTTGATACAATAGAATGGCCCTTTATACAAAATGTGCTTAGACACTTCAACTTTGGACAGGTTATTAGAAAATGGGTCTCCATACTCTATAGCGACGTAGAAAGCGCGGTTATAAACGGAGGCTACCTGACCAATTATTTTAAAGTTTCAAGAGGTGTTCGGCAAGGTTGTCCACTGAGTCCTTTATTATTCGCCAGTTTGGGCGTAGAAATCCTAGCCCAAAAGATCAGACAGTCAGCAGGTTGCCGAGGAATTAAGTTACCGCAATCAGTAGAAGCTAAAATTAGTCAATTTGCCGACGATACAACTCTTATCTGTAGGGATGTTGACGCACTTAAAGAAAATATGAAGGTTACAAGTGAATATAATGCTATCTCTGGTCTTAAATTAAATAAGAAGAAAACAAAAGCAATGTGGATTGGTTCAGCTAAAAACAATAAAACCAATCCCTTGGGCTTTGAATCTCATCATGAACCAGTTAAATCACTAGGAGTAAATTTATCATACAATCGCGATAAGAACAATAATTTAAACTTTTTTGTCAAAATGTACAAGATGGACACTAAGCTGAATATGTGGCAAACGAGAGACTTACTCTATTTGGTCGCACAATGTTAGTTAAGACCCTCAGCATATCAAAATTAGTTTACACGGCCTTCATGCTTTGTGTTCCTGAAATGATTAGTAAAACAGTACAAGAAAAAATATTAAAATTCTTGTGGAAAAACAAAAAAAGATAAAGTAAAACGATCAGTTGTGTATCAACCTCTCTTCCACGGTGGATTGAATTTTCCAAACTTTCACACAGTGATAAAATCATTGCGCTTGAGCTGGCTAGGCAGCTTTTTAAACTGTACAAATGAATCCTGGCAGGCAATTCCAAATGACTTTTTCAACAGGTATGGAGGATTACCCTTCCTACTTAAATGTAATTACGACTCCAAATAATTAGACGAAAACTTATCTCTTTATTATAGGGAAGTGTTGGATTATTTTAAGGAGTTGCGTGCTGGTCATCCTGACATTTATAAAAGCGAATTCATTCTTTGGAACAATAAAGAAATTACAATAGAGAATAAGTCTATATTTTGGACACATTTGTCGGAACAAGGAATCTGTTTTGTGCATGATTTACTTGATAAAAACGGCAAGTTTCTGTCTCTTGAAAATGTACAACGCAAATATAATGTGCACCTGAACTTCTTTCAATATTTTCAACTTATTGCCGTGATCCCAAGTTACTTGAAGAAAAAAGCTCAGGAAACTGCCGTAACCAATAGGGATATACTTAATGAAAGGGATGTATTCTATCTGTCCGAAAATAAAGCACTCTATTTAACCAAACTGAGGTGCAAAGACTATAACAATTTATTTTAGGAAAACAATATGGAAGAACCTACCGCTGTGAAAAGTTGGACCAGACTTTTTCGCAACTTTGCCCATAGTTGGAAACAGATATTTAACACAATCTACCAAACGACTGCTGACAACAAGTTAAGAGAATTTGGTTTTAAATTTCTTCATTTAATTTTAGTAACTAACAAAGAACTCAAGAGATTCAAAATCAGAAATGATGACATTTGTGCTCAGTGTAAAAATTCCGGCTGACTCATTGGAACACACCTTTTTAGAATGTCCTATCAATGTTAGATTTTACCAGGAAATTTTATCGTGGTTCAATGCAATCAATAGAACGTTTATAAATTTGTCAACTGAGCAATTTCCATTTCAGAACTACCCCCCTCCTTCTATAAACGACAACCTTAGACGCCAACTAGATCTACTCGTCTTGCTAATAAAAAAAAGTACTTATATAGTTGTAAAAGTAGAGAGATAAATCCTGGATGTTCTCAATTTATAAATAAATTAAAAATTCAATGGAAAATTGAGATTTCAAGTTAAAATCGATCTCTCTTTTTTGATACTTTGTCAACAAACCCTCTCATATGCTTCCCCCTCTTGTTTGTTCCTTCTCGTTATTATTATTTTTCTTAAGTAATAATATTGTAAACACAATTGTATCAACACTAGAATGAAACATTGTTACTGACATTAGGTAAAACTACTGTAAAAAAATAAGGAGTCAACATACTGCAATGTAAGATTTGTAAGCAATATTATTGTAAGAAAACTAATGTACGTAATGTTGTGTAAATAGGTAATTCTCCGCTGTATTGTAAGTTATATAATTAATTTTTGTATATTGTTGTCATTGTTGTTGTCATTGTTGTCTTGTGATTGCAAAAAAAAAAAAATTGAGACAGCTGTCTTTCTGGGCGGTGGTTTTTCCTCAACGAAACAAAAACCTACCAGCCAGAGGGACAAGTCAAATATAAAAATGCTCACTGCCAGCAATTCTATATAGTGTTAATCTGAAGGAGAATAAACAACAGTGTGTTGTCAACCAAGCTGTGACTTTATCTGGAGCCAACTGCTTGAAATATCGAGCCTGTCCTTCTGAGCGGTAGTTTTTTGTTAACAAAACAAGATCCTACCGGCCAGAAGGACAAGACATAAAAGCATTAAACTGTTCGTGTCCAGAGGCTTCAATATCAGTAATCAGACTTCATCCAGTATGTTCCGATCGTTCAGGTTAATGAAAACACACTTTTCTCTTCCATGGAACTATGTCTTATGTCAAAGAAATCGTCCGCCATTATTGTAATTGTCGAGAATCTTCCGACGAACGCTCGGCTCGGATTCTCGATCCTAGGACTGCTCGGCTGTCCTTCTGGCCCCAGTTGTTCAAAAGTTGGATAGCGCTATCCGCCGGATAAATCACTATCCAGTGGATAAGTATTAGGGAAACCAATTGCGTTATCCACTGGATAGTGATTTATCCGGTGGATAGCGCTATCCAACTTTTGAACAACTGGGGCCTGGACGATAGGATTTAGATCGACTGACCGAGGTCTGACTTAGTTCAAATTTCGCGCGGGCCACAAACAAAAGTCCCGGATGATGTCGCCTCATTCTGGCCGACGTGCTCACATACTGTGTCAAACAATACTGAAAGGTTGGAACCAGAATGTTAATAAGGGCAAAAATACGAACGATTTTCACGTCAAAACCTTTCCCGTTTTCAATTTTTTTTTTCTATCTTTTTTCTATTTTATGTAAAATTAGGGAGGGTCAAATTGTAAACTACTGGGCAACCAGTAAATTGTTACCCTCATTAAATAAAGTCATATTATTATTATAATTATATAGCTGGTTAGTTATTCCAATATTGTCAGCCCAAGCATTATCCTTTAATTTCTGAGGACTGTCCAATTAAGGATTAATTTTGGATACTTTTAAGTCACGACTTTCAGTTAAAATACACAAGCTGTCCAATTTAAGAAAAATAGGACAGTTTGTCTGAGCCCATCAAATCCAAGAAAAAACAGTAGTGAGAGAAACCAGCCAATCAACACAAAGCATAGCGTCAGCACTGTAAACGGGGCGTCTTGTCGCATTGTTAGTTGACTATGGCGGAATTCAGTGAAGATTTGCCAATTTTTTCCATTTCTCATAATCTTTTAAGCAATAGTAACGCAAATGAGAAATTTCCTACGTTGCCAGAAGAGGAACTTGCTAACCTTAGAAGCACAAACCAAAACCAAAACACCTCAAAGAGTACAAAAACTTGGCTCAAGGTTTTCAACGAGTGGAGAGTACAGCGTAACGAAGCGAGACAGTTAGAAGATATCCCTCGCCAAGAGCTAGATGCAATTCTCTGCCGTTTTTTTGCTGAAATTCGAAAAACAGACGGTGACGAATACGAACCAGAAAGCCTGGCTGTCATGCAGTGCTCGTTGGACCGCCATTTGAAAAACTGTGGCCGAAACTACAGTATTTTGCGCGATCGTGAATTTGCAAACTCCAGGCAACAACTTGAGGCGAAAGCAAGAGAATTAAGAGTGAGGGGTTACGGAAAGCGAAAAAATGCCTCTCATGCTTTAAGTGAAGCTGACGAAGAATTCCTCTGGCAGTCAGGTCAGCTTGGTAAACATTCTGCTCAAGCATTAGTCAATGTAAACTTTAGAAATGTCACTGAACACTTTGGCCTTCGAGGGAGGCAAGAGCACTATTCAATGATGGTGGAAGATTTCAACATCATAACCAGTCCTGATAGTGCTGTCAAATACGTAACTTTTAAAGAAGGACCTACCAAAACGAGACAAGGAGGGCTCAGGATCGCTCACAGGGCTGTACAACCCAAAATGTTTGCGACTGGGGGCGAGAGATGCCCTGTGATGCTTTTCGAAGAAATGCTAGCTAGACGTCCACCAGAAATGAAGGGCAGTGGCCCATTCTACCTGACTACCATTTCAAAACCAAAGAGCCAAGTATGGTTTAGCAGACAGCGAATAGGTGAACACAAAATTGGACAGCTTATGAAAGACATGGCTGTCAAGTCTGGTTTAACTGCTGCCACTGGTAAGAAAATTACTAACCATTCGAGCAGAAAAACATGTGTACAGAAACTAAAGAATGCTGGTATCCCAAGAGACAAAATCATTGATGTCACTGGACACCGAAATGTCCTCAGCCTAAACTCATACGAAAGGGATGATGAGAATCAGGCAAGGGAACTGTCAAATATAATCAGTGGATGCAAGCAAATAAGTGATGTTCAAAAACAAACTAACAGCAGCCCCATTAAAGAGAGACTACCTCTTCAAGCTAGTACTTCCAGCAACAACTACAGCACTATCAACAACTTTACAGGTACAGTGAATTTCTATGGTGGGTTTCCTGGGTTATCTGGTCCATCAGATATGCCAATGCCATCTTACCAAAGCACATGTACAGAGCCTCAACGTTCATGGAAAAGGATCAGAGCATCTGTACTTTCAGACTCAGATGAGGACTAGCTATTGTCGACTGTACAAAAGCTATAATTTTTTACACCTTTGGATTTAATAGCATTTTCTTTTTAGTGCCATTTCACCCTCTTTAATGTATGTGTTTTTAGTACTCACTACATTTTATTCTTCACATGACAACGTTCAGTATAAGATATTTGGAACTGAGTAAAAAAAAATTAAAAATAAATTTTTTACACCTTTGAAATTTAATTATTGCTGATTATTGCAATTTTTTCTTATTTTCCCCATTCCTATTGTATGTGTTATTTCTATACACTATATTTTATTCTACATGAATAGTTTGGAAATAATATTATTGTAATTAAAAACATTCTTCGATATTTTATACCTTTGAAATTTACAGTATTCTCTTTTTCATTATATTGTTATTCTATGTGATTGTGGCATTCCATTTTAAATATTGTGGAAATAAAAAATTCTCAACATTTCAGTCTGCCTTTCTTCAAGGATAATACTTTTGCTGACAATGCTGAATTAACTGACTAGCTATATAATTAATAAGTAAGAGGACTACATGCTTGTCCAATTTAGAAATAATTGGATTCAAAAAATTCCTCTGACAGCCAAATTGGACTCGGCCTACGGCCTCGTCCAATTTTGGCTATCCTCGGAATTTTTTTCATCCAATTATTTCTAAATTGGACAGCATGTAGTCCTATTACATATACTTATTATTGAACGCGGCCGGCGCTGCGTAGGAGAACAATTTTTATCCCTATGAGGAGACCCCAAAATACTTGCCTGTTCTCAGAAGAAAAAAATTTGCCAATGAAACAAATTTTATCGTGCAAGGGCAATGAATTGATATTATTTCACGACGTGCAAAGCTGAACGTATAACGCTATTTGAAACTATGTTGTCGGCCAACAAAACGAAAGCCCGAAGGCAAAATATCATGTAAACCCAGCATTTTATGCTTCTGTTCGAGCTTGGTAAGTTTTACATTTCTTAAAGGTAGTGACACAGTATCTTCCTATTCTCATTCATATTTATGCCGCAGAATTCTGGAGTGCTCGGATTACATAACCGAGCCCTTCCAAGGGGGGTAGCCTTGTCGCTTTGTCGCGTCTTTGTCAGGGACGATGTCGCTGAACTAACGGTTGTAAATGTCGCTGTCGCTTTATAAATTCTCTTAAATAACGGAATTGCTGGTTATGTCATAGTCACTGCCCTCCTTTGCCATTTAAATGAGTTTTGTTTTGGAGTTTTTGGCACATCTTGGCACACCGTCAAGAAGAGCATTGAAACATTTAGTGTCTTCAATATCACGTGATTGGAAGAGGTACTGTTAAATTAATGGCCACCAGTTCCTTCTGTTTACCCCTAAACGACACAAATCAAAATACAGGTACTAGTTAGATTTTCAATTTTGGGACGACAAATGTTCTTCTAACACTTAGAAACTCTAAAATACGAGACCCTGTAGACTGTAGAGACAGTGACGGGCGTAGCGTGTGGTTTTGAAGCTGTAAGCACGATCCGAAGAGAATATTTCTAGCGCCGGAGGCGGTTCCCTCCAGGGGGGTCTGGAAAATTTCGAAATTTAAGGTCTCGGAAATTCCATTTCCTGCATTTTGTAGGCGACATTTTCAATAGATAAATACGTAGTAAAACACAGTAGCTAGTTTTTTTTAGTTATCTGTCAGCCAACTGGATTAGTGTTTACGGTAAGGCTACAGTATGACAGAAAAGCACTGAAATGGTCAAACGGGTAAACTCCGTTGTTATGTACACCGTCAATGTCGAAGTCCTTGTGCTTATGGATGTGCAAAATTGCAAGGGAGTTCAATCTCTCGTCACTCACAGTAGTTCATACTACTAAAACTATGTTCAGCAGTGCACGTTGAGACAGTATACGTTAACAGTTGTTACAAGTGCAACATATACTCCGGGGTAAAACTGGGGGTTTCAAGTGCGTGATTACGTTAAAGAAGTCGGGAATAATCTTTTTTGATTTTCGAGCACTACAAGTTCACAGCGAGTTTAGCAGTCTGTCAATGCATCACGTTGTAATACGTGTAAACACAAACTAGTAATTACGCTCTTTCTAGCAGTTTCTTGGGACCCTCAGACCTCTTGGGCTTCACACTGACTTCATAAGCATTACATATTCATATATTCCTAATCTCAGTCGAGAGCAATTGGTTTCTGAAGCCCTACGCCGTTGTAACCTCTCCTTCACAGTTAAAGAATAACTAACGACTGGTAAGCCTGACACTGAGGGAGAGGGTACGTGACGCGTTTATTGAATATTCACAGTGTTTCTTTCCATCCAACTCTAATGGGATGATGGAAATTGTTACCTAACGCATCACTACAATACGAAAGAATATATCAAATCTGCCAGTTTAATGATAAAAACACCTTCAGGCAATAGGAATATATTTTTCTCAGATTTAAGCTGTACGCCCGTGCGTACGTGTGTATATGGACGCTACGCCCCTGAGTGAGTTTGAAAGGAAGAATTCGCCAAGAGATAAACGCCCGCCAGAGGCGGTAGTATGTAGAGGGGTCCGGGAGTATGCTCCCCCAGGAAAATTTTACATTCTGTATTTCGAAAATGCGATTTTCACCATTCTGAGGGGCAAGTCAAAGTGGTTTAATTGCTCTCAAATTGTAGTGTTCATTACTATTTTAGGATGAATTCCTAAGTCATTAGATAAGTGATTATCATTGGATGGAATACCTTAACCGCAATCATGTGATTGTACCACTATATATCATTGTAAATAGCTTTGAATGATCCAGTCTCATAAAGCAGTTGTGTAAAGCACTTGTCCGTCTTCAGCGCGTACTCTATAGTAGTACGCCGAACCCCAATACACAACAAAATTCAAGTCAATTTTTTGCATTAAAAAGAACAACTATGCTAATAACGTAGATGCTGGCGGAGATCCTGAAAATCGGTCAATTTATTGCTGGGTAATTGACAGACCGTAAATGAAGCTTCACATTTTTAACAGATAAACCGAAAAAACTCTGATCGTCTGATCGTCTGCTCTCAGCACATCAAAGGTCAGCGATTTAAGGGACCCTCGAAGTCATGCAAGCGGTTAAGGTCCTTGTCCTAGCGGTACTTGTCCTAATTTTGACTGGCTGCACTGAAGTGCCAATCAAATATAGACTCTGATTATTATCTGTTATTGGTAAAATACACATTTTCCTGACGTCGCTGTCTATCTGTAGTGCTTATTGCGTCGCTGTCGTATTTTGCCGGTTCAGTTGAGTCGCTTGTCGGTGTTTAAAAAGTGCCATGTCGCCAGTTGTCAGGGCCGTGTCGCTTGTCGCTTTTACCCCTTGGAAGGCCTCATAACCCTGTTGTTGGAAGGTGGTTGCTTAATAGTGCTCTGAATCCCCTAGGGCTGATATTATCCTTTTTGCCTAGATTCGGGGCATTTCGAAAGAGATACCCAAGCCGGTAAGTCAGGAGGGATTTTCGGCCCTCCCACCTCCCCTTCGGCGACGTAACACGTAGTGTGTGCTTTCGCACCCAGCTGCTCATTGCCTCAGCCAATCTTTTCCCATAACTTAACCACGCGAGACAATGAGCGGCATCAGTAATGAATGAGAATGGTATACTCAGGGGCGGATCCAGGATTTCACATGAGTGATTTGCCCCAACTTAAGTAGGGGGGCTTGGGATCTACAGTATGGTATTCGAGCAAAACAATCGAAGAAAAGCCTACGATCGCTTTTGTGACCGATCCACTGGCAAGTGAACAGCTTTCAGCCGTCATGTTAGCATAAACATTTTATTGACCATGACCATTGAAATGTGTATCCGGCGTGTTGATTGAGTTGAACGTGTCTCGTGTTTACGAGTGAATCATCGTCCTTAGATAAGTCGTTTTTGACGAGTTTTTCTTGAAGAGACTTAACTACACCAAACTGGAAGTTACTCTCCTGAAAACCCCCGTATGCCGTATGAAATTTAGTGCTCTCAGAATGCAATTTTCCTGCATTCTGAGAGCACCTCAAGCCATTCAGACACATAAACAGCACCTCGTCAGAAAGGCATAATTCTGTAGAAAAATTCATTTCTGTGTCTTAAACAGTAGTTACACAGACAAACCAGTATAACATTAAAGTAACCAATAGAGTTATACTGTTTTTTAGTATATAGAGTAAATTTTTTTGTCTAGAAATTTGCCTTTCTGCATCTAAGGAGTCTAGTATGTGAATTAACATTTAGGGCAACTTGCATTGAAGATGTAGTAGATGTGCTGCCTGGATTGCTGTCTTGGATGCTTGTGGGAGTGCAAATAACTCTCCAATGGGAATCATCTCAGTGTTAGTGGGAATGGAGGAGAAAACAAATAATATCAAGATTTATTAGTGAATATTAAGAAACATCATTGTTATGAAAATGTAGCAGCAAAACTGAAAAGTTGGAATCATACTTGCCTTTTTCAGCCTTATAGATCAGTGTATAAAATGATGTGGTCCAATGAGTTCATACTGAGAGAATATGTAAAAACCATATAAGCTTATTGAACACCCAGTGTCAGTGGAAACATAACTCAGAAAACTATTGAAGAATGAGTTTTTGTCCAGATATTAGTATTAATGCAATTGTACAACAGACACCAGCTATGCATCTGTACTGTTCTCCATCAGTTTAAGGATTACATTAATCCTGATGGAACATAACTCACAAGTACTCTAGAAACACTAGTGACTGTCTGGTACAAAATTATTCATTTAAAATATTTTCCATTCTCATTCTTCTAGGATGTAAATTAGCAAATAAATTGATAATTTTTTCAAGGTCTAATTCCATTTCTCTATGGGCATGCATCAGTGCTAATCCATTCAGTCTATCCTGGACCATTGTATTTCTGAAATAAGTCTTCAGATTTCGGAGGGTTGAGATGGACCTTTCACAAGATGCCTATGAAATAGGAATGGTTATCAGGATTTGAAGTATAGTATATATATTCACATAAGCGTCCTTGTCAATTTGTTCTAGGGTGGCATCTATACTGTCAGGATGTCTTCTCTTCTATCCTTTTTCCCCTTCCACATTCTTTCGCATAACAAAAGCTCTGCTGGTAAACCTGCATAATTAGGGATATCTTGTCTGTAATGGTTACAAAATTCCCTAACATTATCCTTCCAAATAGGGTCAGTAGCCAACAAAATAGAAGGAATCACTGAAAATCCTTTGTAGCACACAAAAACATCATCTTTAAGTCTGCTGTCCAGTTGCACGAGAGCATGGTTAAGGAAGTCTTTCGTCAGATTGATCCGGTAATAGTCCTCAGGGGTTGAGGCTGGTGCATTGTTTCTGTGAACTTACCTCTGAACTATTCTGGGCATGCTTGGCTGTACTGAAACACGTCTTGCTAGGGCAACAGCTTCTTCATAGAGAGCATGGTGTCTAGTATTAAGGTCAGTTTGCATACCTGTTAAGGCTGATTTTAACAGAACAATTTCCTCTTTTGCTTTGAGAAGATCCATTGTTTTCTTTTGTAGCCTAACTGTGAGTGGTCTGGTTAAGTCTAAAATGGGTGGTTCCAGAAAATATCCATACCCATACCACGGGCGGCATCTCGGAATTCCGAAGGGGAGGGGGGGGGGGGGTTACGTCGACTGAAATTCCGAGGTCATGGGGGGGGGGGGGTTATGTCGACTGGAATTCCGAGGACATGGGGGGGGGGGTCATTGGACTGGAATTCCGAAGGCATACGGGGGTTTTCAGGAGAGTAACTTCCAGTTTGGTGTAGTTAAGTCTCTTCAAGAAAAACTCGTCAAAAACGACTTATCTAAGGACGATGATTCACTCGTAAACACGAGACACGTTCAACTCAATCAACACGCCGGATACACATTTCAATGGTCATGGTCAATAAAATGTTTATGCTAACATGACGGCTGAAAGCTGTTCACTTGCCAGTGGATCGGTCACAAAAGCGATCGTAGGCTTTTCTTCGATTGTTTTGCTCGAATACCATACTGTAGATCCCAGCAAAGGGTTTTCAGCCCCTATACTAAAGCAGATATCATCGAGACACATGTGAAATTGTTGCGTTACATACCATGCGACGTTCATTGAAAAGGTCAGATTTCACGCGTTATGCAAATTTGATGCGCTTTGATCAGACTGCATTCACTATTTTGTACAAATTCTTTTTAAGTTGTCATTGACTTTGAATTTCAATGTGAGTTTAATTTACTATTTTAATTTTGATCGAAGGATTAAGTGCGGGGAAAAAGTTTGATTTGTTTTCGCGCAATTTATTTGAGGCCGCAGTACAGTATGCAAATTGCGTTCACTGTGAACTAAAAATAACTGCAGGAAAAAAACGGTTGCTATTTTACTCTAATTCACACGGTAAACAAAATGCACCATCGAGATATTCAGAGTATGCTAGCCAGGGAAATCTTTTTAGCCAGCTCCACACAAAATGACGGTTAGAATTCGAACATTCCACTGACACTGGGAAGTCAAATAGCTCACCTGGTTTCCACACATTCTCTATGAACTTCAGCTTGTCCTGGTCCGAATATGAGCTGATTTCCTTGAAAACCAAGCCAATATCGTACTGAGAACAGTCCTCCTTCCGACAAACTGGATCGCCTCGAACCATGGTTTATAAATCAAAATCTTGTCTTCCTCCGTAGCAAGTTAACGATGAACTCTAATCGGAACTCAACAAGAACAAACGAAGGGACTTCCAGGGAGAGGCTTCCTTTTATATACGATTGTCAGTAGGTTTGTCAGTAGTTTCCACGGTAGTTTGCGGCCTGAATAGCCAATCACAACCGATCGAGTTTGAGTTAAAGTTTGAGTAGTTCGCAAGACAATGTGAGTGTTTCTGGCCAATCGAAGTGGGTTTTGAGTGATTTGTGACAAGATCCATATACCGTCCAGTCCCACCCTCTGGGAACAAACTTGCTCCGGTCGTGCCTACGAATTTTTTCGCGTTGTTCTCGAAAGTATCGACAAAGGGACGAAACCGTGCAAACGGAGACTCGTCGAATTCGCTCAAGAAGGGCTGGGTTTGCTGTGTGATCGAAGGAATAACGAGATGCGACGCTTTTTTCTTTGTTTTATTTCATAATAAACAATAAAACAAGGAGGATAATTGATTTCTTGAACTACAATAAAGACCCTTTGAAATAACAAACGCAGGTTTGGAAACATTTGAGTGATTTCTGGAAATCACTTGACCTACTCTGGATCCACCCCTGATACTGTTTTTATTATCGGGCTACGAACACCCAGTGAGTTCAGAGAATGGGAGAGGTCAATAAAAAAAACGGGAAGATATTGTCACTACTTTTAAGAAAGGTTAAACTTACCCTGGAATGCCTGCCACGGGTCTAATGTTGACTTTATCTACGATAATTTGTGACCCAAGGATTGACATAGCTTTCCCCTCACCGGCGCCAAATGGTAAGAACGTTATTTTTCTGTTTCTAGCGAAAAAAAAAGGAAAACAAGAAAGGTTTCGACGTGAAAATCGTTCGTATTTTTGCCCTTATTAATATTCCGGTTCAAACCTTTCAGTATTATTTACACAGTATGTAAGCGATGAACTACAGTAGCTTAAACAGTAGATAAGCTCAAATCAGCACACAAAACCAAGAAACACACTATGGACACAAACTAAAACAAGTAAGGAATTTTATTTGCGAAAAAAGTATTTTACGATTCTAGAAATTATTTGTTAAATTGCCATTACAAATGCTCACACTGTAAGCTTGGATTAGCTGTGGCTTAACTAGTACAAAGCAAAGTTACTGTTAATAAAATCCTATAACCCAATTTTAATTGTTCATGTACTACATTTCGTCACAAGTTTCACTACTATGTGTAGAGCCTGATTTTTCAAGCATGATTTGCCCGTCTTGATTCTCTCATAAGCGATGAAAGAAATTAGCAGACAGTCTGCTTTTTTATGTTTGTGTATTTGTCAGAAACTAGCAAGTATCTGGGAAAGTCTTTCCTGTGAACCCATTTCATTCGCAACTCCGGTCTGTGTCTGCGAATCACGGCCTGAGTCAAATCATGATTCGCCCCATTTGACGAATTAATCTAGAAATTTGCAAATAAAAAGAGTTTACAGAAGAACTTCACACTTTTTGGGATATAAACAATCATAAAAGAACAGAAGGGTGTCAGTAAAATGCCGTCTCGGGGTTGGGGTCGGCGTCTCCCCCCCCCGCCCCCCCCCCAACCCCGCAGACGTTCTCTAGGAACACGTGACGAAGCCCAAAGAACGTCTGCGTGGGAGGTTAGCGCCGGGCTCGGGGTGTCTTTTTTTTCCATTTTATTGCATATTATTTGGAAATAGATTACTTTTAATTGAAAAAGTATCTGTAAAGCAACAAATGGAACTGTACATGTCACAAGCTTCCTAATTCAGTTGGCTTATTTTCCCGCGGAAACGGTCACATAGTCAATCTGCCGCAATTTATCGGGTTTTTCTTTCAAGCTTACATTTAAGGTTAACTGATGGTAAGGTAATGTTTTGCAACGCTACTGCTGACAAAAAGTCGTACTGAGAAAAAAAGTGTACTAAACTTTTCAGCGAATGATAGCTAATAGTTCTATGTTCTATGATACGATAATTTCACTTGGATGTTTTAAAAAGACATTCCTCGGTCTATCTATTTTCAGTTGACCTTTTCTCTCCCAGGAACAGCAACGCTCAAAATTAGAAAAGATCACAGATTTCAGTTTGTAAAATAGTGAAAAACAAAAACAAAACATAACCCTAAGAAACGTGCTGTCTGAAATTTTTATGGGCAAACTCAAAACTAAAAATCATGCTATTTTAAGCAAAGATGGACACTGGGAGTGACATGATCAATGTCCTGCTAAAACCACAGGAAGTCAAAGGTTTAGTTGACTGCAAATCAGTAAAATATCTGAAATCGTAAGCCGGTGAAGTATGATCTTCCCGGTGAATGTAGAACTGTCTGTGGTTTGAGAGGAGTCTGTTTGTAGTGACATTGTCTGACGTGTCGACAACGTGAGCGCCGGAAGTCATCATCAGAGTTTTTTTTCACTTAATGTAACTACGCAGTTAATTTTTATTTCATTATTGTAGTGTGCTGTAATTTTAGTTTATTGTATTACTGTTATCCCATTTTCTTTATTTTTATTTAATTAAAAGTCAAGTGAATTTTCAATTGTCAGTAGACCTTACAAGTCTCTCAGTATAACATCCTGTCAGGTAAACAACCAGACACTTTTAACATTTATCATTGATTCAAAATTCACTTGTCTCCGACGATGACTTCCGCTCAGGTTGTCGAAACGTCAGTCCATGTCAACACAAACAGTCGTTCTCAGGACTACACTCCCCCGGACGATCATACTTTACCGTCTTATGATTACATTTCCAAAATACCTGAAATTCTCAATGTTTCTTTGTTAATATCGTACTTGGTATTCGGGGTAAGCTTTCGCTTTCCGAGCGAAAATAAACGTCCGTCTAATTTATCCCACCAATAAGTATGCCGCAAATTATGCTCACACTTCAGTGGATCGATTCGCATGCAAAAAGCCATCAAACAGTCGCCATTAAACACCTGCGTGTGTTGTACGAATCGCCCAACGGGGCGCAGAAAGTCGAGATAAGATTAGTATATTCGTACGTAGGGGGTGTGTAAAACATTCATTGTTAAAGAAGCCCTAAATATTGCCTTTTTAGTGGTGAAAAACGTTGGAATAGATGGACCTTTTCGGGTGTAAGCTTGTTATTTTACTATGGATTTATTCCCCCTTGAGGAAACGTTAAGTGGAAAATGGCGCAATGCAAGTATTTTAGCTCATCTAACTAAAAGAGGTGTTTGCCAGCGCGTAAAGTGTACAACCTTGCATTATTTTAACACTAGGGGCAAAAATTAGAAAGAAGTCATTCTTACTCGGAAAGGGAAACCTTATCTCATACCAAATGTCAAAGAAATGATGATAGATTCTGATACTTTTCTGGATTTTCAGTCATAACTTCAGCTTAGGCCACCTGCAAAACAAACGCTGTAATTCGTTAGAAGCAGCAAAGACAGTTACTGGTCAGCGATCTCTGTTGAATATTAGCTTCTCCAGTTGCCGTGTGGGAACTTCAACGCAGACAGACACAATAAAGGCTACAGCATAACTGACAGTGATTGCAGCAGCGAAGTAATACGCCTAGGATAAAAACAAAGCAATAATAAACAATTATTGGACAAGGTTGAGAAAAATATCGTGATTTTGTAGTGGACATCAGGATAACCATTAACCAAAACAAAGTAAAGGCTTTACCTCGGTCTAAGAACCTGTGAAACTCTCGGATGACGTCAAACAAAGTATACAAATCATTTTAAACAAAAGCGTACAGCAAAACAATAGCTTAGAAAACAAAGAGAACCTTGTCAGGTTCTTCCATCGAGATAAACCCAAACAACTGATCTGTAAGACACATCATAACAATTATTGGATGAGGGTGAGCATGATATATAGCGAGAATAATAATAATAATAATAATAATAATAATTAATCTTTAAAGAGGATACTCCCATCACGTTGAGTGATTTTCAGGGAGGTCCTCTATAACAAAAGAATAAAATAAAACTAAACATTGTAATAGATACAAGTTAAAACTAAAAATATAAAAAGTACAAATATGGTAAAAATGGATCAAAGGTCCTTAAAATATAAATACATATTTTGCTAAAACTATTGAATCATATAATTTGATTTGATAAAAAGATGTTCAAGAGCCTTTTAAATGTATTGCATGGCATGGGCCTCCTCAAGTCCATGGGAAGAGCCATCCAGTCGTTAAAGGCTTGGAATGAGGTGACGCGTTTACCCCAATCAGACTTAACTTTAGGTAATCTGGGCAAATAGCCATTCCTGGTATTATAGCCGTGAGAAGAGTTGAGTGGCGATCGAAAGTTGTCAAAATGCGAGGTTTGTGTTGTTACACAAATAACACAAGCTGGGCCTTTTTAACTCGTGAAGAAGCGTAGCGTTGAAACTTAGGGTAAACAAATGTGCTGCCTGGTCTCCTTGTGGACATTTCTTCTTTCCAGTTCTTTCTTCACAAACACATCGTACATGCAGGGAATCTCTAGTCCTCCTCTCTGCACCCAAACTTCTTCCGCTGTACTCCTTGATTGTCCAGAGATCTTTCATGTAACATAGTTTGAGTCACTCCTGGTTACTTTGTTTGGAGATGAATCTAAGGTAGCCTAAACCGCTACTATCGGGGGAAGCGCTACTCTCGGGTAGCTCTTACTTTCAGGGGCCACTGCTTTCGGAATTCTATGGTACTACTGTTTTACTTTATACGCAGCAAACAACACAATCTGGTTTATAATGTGAGACCACATCCTGATTTCAAAATCTTACCAAGTGAAGATCCGAGTAGGCTAAGACAGTCTCAAACGATCCGAAAAATGCAAAAAGTACAATAGGATGTACGAGGTAGGCTGTGTAGGTGAGGCGGCTGAGAGGAATCCAGAAAGGTGCAGATAAAATCTTGTTTACCAAGCCTGTTAAAAAAGATAAATGCACTCTCTGTTATGTTAAAAGCACAAATGACACAAAAACGTTTTCGATAATGACCTTATTAGTAAAAAGAACAATGAAATAACGTGACTGCAGTCTACGAAGTCTACGAATAATAAAATAATTCGTTTTAGTTTTGAAGGCATGTTTCGGATGTTTCAACATCCATCATCAGTTCTACAGAACATGGCACGATTGTAACTATATATATAAGAAAATTATAACAAAAGAGTGTTGATTACAAAGTAGATGAAGACTTACTGTAGAAGACGCGAAAACAAAAAAATTAACGGTGATAATGAGCGAAACCTTGCAACAGAAGTGCTAAGTTTAAATGCTTGAGTTGCTTATTCAGCGAGGGCCGCTCCCATTCAATGTGTAAGGCTTCTTTTATCTTGAGTTGAAAAACTGTAGGGGCCGAGTCTAAGATGGAAAAGCAAGCCTCCGAACAGAGATCCCTGCAGGACTCAGAATCATTCAGCAAGGATTAACTGCGTGATTTCGTTGCTGCTAGCAAGAAACTTCGGTAATAAAATAATTGCATTTTAAAAATGGAAAATGGTGCGCAAGCAGAAATTTGTGGGAGTTTGAGGGAAAAGAGAGCGAGCGATCCTTCCTTACTTCAAGACCAGGATGTCTGGGAATTGCAATTGGCTGTTTTGATTCCAAAACAAGCAGAGTTTGCAGTGGTTTTCGAAGCAAAGAGATCAAGATGAGTACAAATAGCTTCAATGGTTGATAAACTCTAGCAAAGTTTTAAACTTTTCTTTGAGCTTGTTTCTAAAACAGATCAACTCATGGGAATGAAAGCTTCTCATTACCCATCAGCACCTAGTGCGCGTGACAAAGAAATAAAAACAAATACCGTTTGCCACTTGGGACACCTTGCTTGAGGTGAGATGAAGGGGAAAAGATAGCAGATGCATGGATGGAAAAGATAGCAGACGAGATGGTGATGAAGTCTTTACGGACTTGCGGCTTTTCGAATGCTTTACACAACAGTCAGAAGGGGATACGATAAAGACGTGGATGAAAACGTGCTCGAGACGGAAAGAGAAGGCAAGGGTGATGGCTATGGAGTAAACTTTTTCGAACTTTTTTTCACTATTTTAAAATTCTTCACAGCTGACCCGGCTACTACACTACATACGGAACTCTTTTGTTTACCGAAAAGATAAGCCAAACAAGAAAACCTGTGGTTTAGCAAAACGGCCCTTACAAGCTGAAGTTAATTTGTGAGCCACTAAAATTAAATCTCCTACAGAAATGAATTCTCCTACAGCTCTCATATTGTCAATATCAAAAATGCTATGAATTTTATGAATTGTGCTACCTGCATTACCTCTTCCAGTTTACGTGATTATCTTCTTATGGAAAGGTCATTCCTAACTTACTCGGTTGAAGTTGTTATGTAATGTTATCCATTTAAGATAAGAACGTTTGCTAGAAAGTTCTACTCAAGTGTTTCCACTTGACATTTGCAATCGTGATTTTAAAACAACATTTCGTCTGGTTATGTTAGATCAGTTCTGACAACTCGTTCGGCAACATAACAGGGTGTCAGTAAAATTTCCATGAATTGGTACCTCTTCCCAACAGTTTTCTTTATCGTCTCCCTCCACTAGGTTTTTCCATCTTGCCAACAGACAGCACACGTGCAGTCATTTTCAACATGAGACAATTTGATGTCTAAAACATAGCGCGCAATACGCGCAGAGGCAATGACGTTTTTTTTCACAATATGGTGAAATTTGTCCTGACAACCTATGATCTTGTGGTTATCCACTATAAAACCTGGTAATGATTCAGCAGCGTGACTACGCGGAGTAAAAAAAAAAAAAACCGAAGAAAGCTCTTTGTTTCACGGTTCTTCAAAGAACACAAACAAAAACAAGTAAACTTAAACTTAAACTCACCGTCGAAAAATATTGCATACATAATTTAGGCAAAGATCAGTGGAACGTTAAGACGATTTCCGCTCAACGTTCGAGCAGTAAGTGCAAAAATTAAGTTACCAAAAAAATACTTGCAGCACTGTCACATTTTGAGAACAGATAAGAAGAACTTATCGTTACTTTTGCTCCCAAGCTGACCCCGCGAGAGAAAATTGGATTTGAAGTTATTAATATTTCAATTAAAAAGACGCTTCATGTCAGTTCAAAACAAAATGGCGCCCGTTTTTAGCATACTTTTACGAGATTTGAAATTAATTTTCTTGAGAATGCTTGAGAATTTCATCGCGGGGTCACTTGGGCAAGTGAACTAGAGTGAGATGTTTCAAATAGCATTTAAAATGTTACCGTGCTATGAGTAGTTTTTTGGTAAATATTTTTTGCACTTATTGCTCGAACGTTGAGCGGAATCCGTCTTAACAATTTTACTTCAGAAATAAATGCAAGTTGCAGTTGAACCTTTTAATTTCTTACTTCTACCGGCGAATATCCAATACTTTTCAGTGCTCATAAACGGTCAACTTTCTAAAGGGTGCCGTTTTGACGCTCTGCGTGATTTGCGTGACACGCGACTCGCTTTACTTTGTTTAATTTGTAAGGTTTCAGACGTTTCAGGCAACCACTTACGTTCTTAGTACATTGTATTGTCAAAACAGGAGTCTGCCATCAAACGGCGTTTCTTGTATCCACAATATTTTCGTTCGAAATCGGTTTGAACTAGCGTTTATAAACACGACTGAAATAGTTTTGCAACTATATTTATTTCCCCTGTTATTTGAAGTTGCTTGCTTTGTAATCAAGTCGGCTATAATAATTTTCGTCTTTTTGCTTCACAAATCGACCAAAGTATGTTTACATTTGTAACTTTCCCACGGTACAAAGTTATTTTTAGCTCACGTGTTTATTTGGAGTCTCAACCTACAGCCGAATAAATTTCGTTTGCTTTACCTTCGAACAGTACGAAAATGTTCAAATTCAGCTCGCTTTCCAGTAGATCCAACAGGTCTCTGTTAGAATGCTTTGTCACATATCTGTTGTTGTTAATCTTTCGGTACTGTTTCGGTCGGTTCGAGATGTTTCAAGTGTTGCGTTACATTCCTTATAAGGCTGAAATTACAGCTGTCAACTATGCAAATTTCTCAACATACGCTTTACACTTTGAGCTATGAATAACCCCGAAATAACGTTTAGTATCTTGTCAAGATTTTACTACATCCATCCTCTAATTCCTTGATCACCACTGTGACTTGGATTTTAAGACTAGTTTCATTCAAGTTTTTCAGTTTTAAGAATAGCTAGCAACAAGCCGCGCAATTTCCGATTTAGTTTTAATTGGGTTCATGTTTTATAACACGCACACAAAAATGACACTGCAAATTTTAGATTCGCTGTTACCGAGAGATAATCCCGAAAAATTTTATGCTGTTCTACTCTACTCTTTTCACTATCGTTATAAACTTGGGCTTTAAATATTGTTTCTTTCACTGTTACAATTAGGGATCGATGTAACGTTAATTTCCACGTTCTGTTCATACAACATCTCAAATTGGCAAGTCCGTCTTGTATTTGCTGCTGTGGAAAAATGTACTTCAGCTAAGTAAACACAGGACTACAACGCGAATAAAATCCTGCCAGACCTCACGCACACAAAACAGGCATTCGAAGTAGATCCACACTTGCGAATGCAAAACACTTCAAAGCCCAAGGGTCTTACTCCCATAACATTAGCTGTATGGGTTTGTGCCGCTGATAAGGTAAGACTTTCAGTGTCCCGGTGCACACCCCCACCCATCGTCTCACAGAATATCCCCCCAGCCTCACAAATCGTAAGACAGACGTATGTCTCACGTATATCGTTGATTTTTAGGCTCTGACAGTAGCCATATGACGTCACTAACGTGACGTCATTGCCTAAAAAATTACAAATGTTTTGCTCTTGAATTTTGTTTTTCGAATTTGGGTTTAAAAAGTTATAAAATTGTTATTTCTTATTGTTTTCACTTTCATGCTCTATTTTTACATTAACAGATTTGATTATAGAAAACCATTCAATTCTACGCGTTTAATTCAGGACACCTTCCGACAAGTAGTAAATATATATATATATCGGTAACTCAATCTTATAAAAAAACATGGCATTTTTTATACTGTGTTATAAAGATTAACAAGACACGCAAACACAACCAAACCCCTCAACGAATTATGTCAGCACTGAGGATGAAATCCTCAACTATGACACTCAAGTCAAATCACCGATATAAAATACCACATACGCATTGACGAACAAAATGCACTGCAAATCGATGACACACTAAACCAACGAGCGGATCCGTTCAGATAGCTCGCAGTTGTTTTTTTTTAAGATGTACTACTGTTTTGTCCTCGCTGTTTTTATTGTTTAATGGGTTATCCGGGGCAGGATTTGGTTGCATGGTAGAGAGCGTCACTGATGGACGAGGTATGCGGCAGCTCAAAGAATAACGGGTAAACCAGGGGGACCAGGGGCTCGTTTCTCGAAATTTCCCATAGCTTTCCGGGCCCGAAAACTATTTTAGGTGCACAATATTCTCGAATAGCTACACGATTTTTGTTGATTTTGAAAGATAAATTTTTATCTTTATAATTTCGTGAAGCATATTGCTAAGTTTGCGCCAATAATTACCACTAACTGACAAATAAATGAGCTTGAAAAAATACTTACCGAGCCCTCAAAGTTATCGGGAGTTTCGAGAAACGGGTCTCTGGATTGACGGGGTCTTGGAAAAGTAATCCAGCATTTGAAAAGAAATATCTAACATGAGTCTGGGAAATCGTTTTTTTTTTTCGTAATAATAGAATGAATGTAGAAGAATATTTGCAATGTTGAAGAGAAACAGACGTTCGGCTAGTTTTGTGTGTATAAGTTGCTTGGGTTTATTAAAAACTCGAGACTGACAATTATACTTTCGTGTCAGAAATCAACATTCTACTAATTGAATTTTAGCTTTTCGTGCATGGAAAATCTTTCACGAATTAGATCATTTTAGTTTTTTTTTTGCCTTAAGTATCTTTTCTAGTGATCATCAGAGAACAAACATCATTTGTTAAACCACAGTTTCAATGTAAAAAGAGGTTGGTGAGCTGCTCAATGACTTCGGACAATTCAAAATAAAAGTAGTTATAGTTGGAAGGGCTGCTACAAATAAAACAATGGTGTAAGATACGCCAATAAGAACCGACGTCAACCCATTGCTATGAACATGGGCGCTGTATAAACTATTCAGGACATGTACCTACCTCCAAAGCCACGGTGGCATGCGTAAATAACCCAGGCTAGAGCCAGACCCCAGGCGAAGCGGCTGAATGTTCCGTACATAACATTCTCTAATTTTGTAAAGGGCACTGGATTCTTTTTGTAACTCTTGTACGGTCCATACACAACAGACAATGCCAAGATTATAGCAACGCACCAGCCAACAACCATAAGAATCTTCAAGGAAATCAAATTCATCAAATGATTTAGATTTTTGATAAAGAGAGAAAGAAAGATGGCAAATTTTAAGGTCGGCCATGAAGTAAAAAACGTGTGATATTCAGCATGTCAGGAGCATGAGACAAAGAAAAAATCTGAGTCCCGGACTGGTATTGCACTGGTATTGGTAGCACACAAGTCGGGAACTCTAAGGAGTCTCTAGCTTCTGGCTAGTTACATCATATTTACTTGGATCATGGGTTCGATTTTCGTTGGCAACTTAACGAGTTTTTGTCTTACCTTGGTGACATGCTGAATATTACATCTGCATTATTTCGTTAATTTTACAACCAGGGGCCTGGGACCAAATCGAAGTTATTACAGAAGTAAGTGAATTACAAAGAAAGGGTCTGAGAAAGAAACTATCAGAGTAATTAGCCAAATAACAATTTTTTACAAATAGAGAAAATCGCATACATATTTCTTATCCTTTTGTTTGACCGATAAGATCCAGTCTTGGCAGGGTTACCATTCTGAGGTAATTTATCAGTTGATAGGCAGAAAATGTAATCAAACAGTTCGTTCCCAGTCCTCTAGTCTAGAAAGGTCCATGTCATTTTCTTGTGATGTCGACATTCCACGGAACACTGCTTTTCTTGTTATATAATCATAATTTAAGCAACACACGACATTTTAATTCCTCAGCTGATCTACCCTTATATGTTAATGAAATATTACAAAAACAACTCTCGTTTTCAAGCAAAACAATACGAACATGCAGCAAAACAGTGCATTACAATGGATGATCTTCAAACGTCATACATCTGGCCCTAAACTGTACCCTGTTAAGCGGACAACCCATTATTAAATTACTCATTTCAAGGATAACTCGTCGAGGGAAAAAAGGTGTTCCGAAAAGTACAGTTAATCCTCGGTTAAGCAACCCTCGGTTAATCTCTGCAAGAAAACAATCGAGCCCAAAATAAAAGTTGACTCCAATCGATACCTGTTGAAGTCTATGTATACCGTGACATGAATTTTGTAATCAAGCTTACATTTGACGCTGTAGACTTTTCAACAAAACTTTTACTTTTGGCCAAAGAAAACGAAGCGGAAACCATCGTGATTCACTGCAAAGTTACGCTGTGCAAAGCAAATGTAAGCTAAAGCTGTTTAAAATTAGAAAGCTCAGCGCCTACTGATTCCGCGCCTTCAGAACCGTCAAAAAAAAACATTTTACATGTAAGACTTACTTTTCGGTAAAATTAAAGCTTAAATAATAGAGTGAACATGATAAGTGGAGTGGCAACTGGCTGAAATGAATTAGACAAAGAAATGTTCTCAAGTCAATCTACTCAAAAAAAAAATATTTCGGAGTTCTCCCAACTGGAGTCGAATCTATGATCTTTCACTGAGCGAGACTCGTGATGAGCTGGGCGAGAAAACTAGGTTGAAATGTGAAAGAGGTCTGAGAATAATATCAAATCAGAGTTAACGTAAGATTTTAGTATTACTCATGAATATCAATTTTCCAACAGAAAATGACATATTTATTTCGTAAACTTAGCCTAAGATCTGAAAAGAGTAGCAGAATATCATGCTAGGAGGTGGGATAATTACTGCCTGAGTTCCTCACTGACATCAGTTCCCAGAGGAACATGTGTTTCAGACTGCAAGGCTTGAGAAAGGCTCAGGGTGTCAAGCAGCACATAGGCTCAAGAAAATAGGAAAACAGGAAATTTGAACATGAAAAACAGGAAAAAATAGGGAAAAATGAAGAAATAGGGGACAATAGGACATTTCACAAGTAGCTTACACAGCATATCAGCTCCCACACAACCCTACGGTCTTCAATACCTTCAGTTCCCTCCTTACATCCCTACACAAAAAGTGTTACGCGAATCGGCTTCACAAATATTGTGTTCTATATTTAATTTCCAACTGGGATTCAACTTATTAGTTAACCATGCAATGTTATAACATTTACCTGTGTAACACCCGACAAGTGCAGCATTAACAAAGAAACTATGATTTTTTTAAATGCATCAGTTTCATTACAGTTAATTTATCTAATTCAGCTCCTCAACACTTTACTTGAGGTTTCCAAGAAATCAACACAACTTAAGTTTTCTTCAAATCAACATGAACAATAGAAAGTTCAGCAACTATTCTGTATTTCAGTGTCAAAACGAAATTGCCTCTCTCCAAGGCATACTGGAATAGATACTGCAAACTACAGTCATCAGTCAAGAAATCCAAATTAGTTGCTTTTCTTTTCCTGGAGATTTTACTCTAAGTAGGAGCATTACACTTTTTCGAAGGCAAACCAGGTAAGGCTCTTTCAATAAGCTGCTTGTTTTAACACTCAACATTCTTTGCTTATCCCTCACAGAAGCTAGTTTGGCCTTGGGCTTCTCAGATTTGCTTTGGCTGTTTCAATCATCAAGGATGCTACTTTGACCCCTTGCTGATCTACAGCACTGGACGAAGTTGAATTTGTAAGTTTCGTGGTTCCATCACTCAACAGTTCATCAGCAGCATCAATGTCATTGACTGCCTCCTTCTCAGCTTCATTCAAGCTCTTTTCTTTCCCTTTAATTGTCCTCCTCTCTGCAAGCATCTTCTCTTGTTCTTTCTGCTAATTCTTGCCTCCTCTTCTCTTTGTTTTCTGATCTCGTCGTGTTTCTTTGATTCCTCAGCCTTCTCTTCCTCCTTCGTTTCAAGTACATTGCATGGGCAGCTCTCACGGCCACTTTCATACCTTTAGTTATAGGCACATTTTGTGGCCGCCAATGTTGGGGATCATGAAATCTTACTGCCTCTTTCACTGTTCTCAGACCAACAATGGTTGTTTCTCCAAGAAAATTACGTTCCTTAGTCACAATGCCTACATTCACAGAAAGACTCCTTTCTGATTCCGCATTCATCTGGGCAAGTATCAGGCCAGCTTTCACAACTTTAGGGAGTGCCATGTATTTAGAGCTTCCATCGCTGGATTTAAGACAGAAGACTGCTCTCCAAAAGTGATCGACTCTTTGGTCTGTATCTTTCTGTGCAACATTTGCATCACACGAATACTCCCTCCACTCGTCATGTACTTGGCTAACATCCAATTTTGGCTTTAGCTTCCTTGCCAAGGTTTCAGTGGCCTAGACACTGCTCTCCGTTGTTCTCCTTTGAGGGGTCAGGTATCTTAAAAGTTCTCAACAGTGGGTTCTGGAGGGGAAGATGAAACTGTAAGTAGTCAACTGAAATGCTAAAGAAAGCACGGATGCCAAGCATCACCGACTTCTGATGATCTGGCTTAAGTAAGGCTAGTAGTGCCTTCTTAGCTGGGTCTCCAATTACAATCTCTGAATCAGGTAGCTGATTACTTCTACCACAGTCAACATCTTGCATCTTGCTGCCACGCAAGCTTTCATATGCTGACTTCTCACGGTATTTGCTCATAAGCTTGAGCAAAAATTCACACATTTTGTCATACAAAATGTGGACCTGTGGACAGCTCCTTTGAAAGAAATAAAGGAAATCTTCAAACAGGGGCGACACGTTGCTGATGAACTCCAATTGCACTTTCGTTCTTTTCTTTTCTTCATCACTGATCATTGCTGCCACTATTTTGTAGCATGCACGTTTTGGAGCTGTACTGCCATCCTTGCCGAGATCTTTCAAAAATCTTTCTTTCACAAAAGAGCAGATGCAATCCCACTGCTCTAGAACACGCCTCACTGCTGGTCCCAGACTTAACCACCTCACTGCTGTCTGCTGCTGAAATGTGTGACCTTCCACGCCTAGTGGCCACTGCAGCTCTTGATAATCTTCTCTTTTTTGTACACAATGAACCAAAAAAAGGAAAACTAGGAGGTGTTCTTAAAAAGATAGGAGAAAGTAGGACTGACTCCAAAAAATAGGAAAAAATAGGAACTTGACACCTTGAAGGCTTGTCCCGGGGAACAATGTGACACTCCAGAGTGGCCGGAAATGCAGTGGCCACTAAGGCGAAAGAGGAACGACCACTGAAGCAGGAAGTTACAACTGACACTCCAGGAGCTGGGGGGCTCACTCCAGACCAAACAACACAAGATAAAAACAAAAAAATATAACTTTCACATACAACCACCCAGCTGAAGACCCGAAAACTATTTTAAAACCTGGAACAAGTCACGGGGCAAACTATGCACAATTCCAAAAACCTCAAAAGTCAATGGCCAAACTATGGTTTTGGCCACTGAAAGGGAACCAAGATGATGGATCTGCTCGGAAAATCCTGACATGTCATGCAGGTAAAAGCTGGTAGAGGTGGTTTCGTTGTTCCAGTAGGTAGCCTTAAAATATCATCAACTAGAGCAGAGTTGAAAGATGCCCAAGATGTGGCTACAGCTCTCACTTCATGGGCAGAAAATTTTCACAAGACCTCGGATGAACTGTGAGATACCTGCAGAGGTGTAAGCTTGCCTGACTGCTGAGCCTGACCGCTGTTCTCTCCTTGAGCAAGCTTGTACGGTTAGAACACGCGAAAGCAATTGCCTCCCTTGGCTTGAGTGCGCTTCAAATAACATAGTAGTGCACACAATGGACAGTTTGTTGTCAGGCTCCTCCTGGCTTGCGATAAATGAGCATAGAAATTTTATCACCGCTAAAGGATTTGATTCCAGCCTCTGATTCTTGCCAATAAATGCTGGGTTTGTGAAGATTGTCTCATCTGCCTTGTGTCGACCGAACCTTTGGGACCCTGGCAGGTCGGGATTCTGTGGATCTGGCTGAAGTGAAAAGGCATGCAAGCAGCTTACCTTGGTAGATGCAAGTGCTATTAAAGGATTGTCTTCCATGTGAGAAACGTCACTGCACAGAAATCCATAGGCGTAAATTTTTCTTCAAGGAAGGCCTGGAGAACCCAAGCCAAATTCCACTGAGGAATGATCTTGGGTGATCTAGGTCGCTCTTTGTCAAATGATAGCGATACCGACGACAGAATTGGGTCTATTTCCTGCAGGATTCCAGCCCCTGTGAAACCGAAATGCTGACTATTGGCCGACCTGCAGTCCTGAATGGCAGAAGAGATAGCTTGAGGGATGAGAACAGGAACTCAAAAGAATTCTGCCAATTGCTGAACAGAGGCTTTGAGAAGACTAAACTGTTTTGTGCACACTAATTTTCATAAACTCGCCACTCACAGACATAGATGCCGGCGGTAGATGCTCTAATTGTCTAGCAGAGATTGTGGCAGAGATGATGGAAACTGCTCGCGGCTGAAACGGTCACTCTCGCAGGCCTGTCCTGACTGATGCTGTCTCAAGAGCCGTGGCAATGGAGGCACCTCCTGAGGAAAGTCCACTAGCAACCTGAGTAGCATTGGAAACCACAGCTGGTAGTGCTGAAGAGGAGCGACCAGTTAGCATTCGACACTGGCTCGAGTGCACCAACTTGTGAAGCACTCGTGGCATCAGCAAAGTTGGGGGATAGGCATATACCCAGCGCCTGTCCCATGGAATTGACAGAGCATCCACTGCTACTGCCTGAAGATCTGGAGGCGAAGACACAGACGCTGCCAACGTCTTGTTCTGACGACTGGAGAACAGGTCCAATTCGGGAATGAAACGAAAGGAGAACATTTGGCGCTCTAGGTTGCAGAGATCATTCTTGTGTCTATGATGTGATGATGTGATGTCTTTTTGACAGGCTGTCGTCTAGGACATTCAGACCTAGGATGCGTCTCACTAACAGGCTGATAATGTGCTGCTACCACTCCAGGAGGATGTTCCAAGTTAGGCGGAACATGGGGAACGTGTGAGTGCACCCCTGGTTCTGCCGCTAGGTGAATGCTGAGCTGTTGTCTGAGTGCAATATCACTACCTTGCCTCTGATCAGAGGGAGGAAGTGGCGGACTGACTGCCATAGGGGGCTCCCCAACCGCTGGAGAAGGCATCTGTGTACACGGCCAACTGGGGGACAGGAGCCTGGATGGGCTATTATGTTGCCCTCACGGGGAGAGGTCAATTACATTATTATGATAGCTGAAGAGGCCAATAGAAAAACGGTCGATGGGGAACCAGAATCCCCAACAGCAAACAATGAAACGATTGTATGAGTAATATAAGTGAGCAAAATAAGGCTCAACTCAATTTTTTATAAACAAATGCACAGTCTTCCTGTTTATTTACACTTCAGAAAATAACTACTTCATGTGAAATTATCGGACCTTACATGTCAAACGACCGGACGTTACGTGCGGCCTTTGGCGAGTTGGGTTCATTCTGTCTTTCCAGGTTGGGCATCCAACCCTGGCAAGCAGTTCAGCAAAGAAGGCTCTGGGTTTGAGCCCTGAGGTGGTCTACGAGCTGGTTTCTCAGGAGCCAGTCGTCTAGATAGTGGTGAATCTGTAAGCCCAGAGATCAAACTGTTCTTCGCACAAGTGAAGACTCTCTGGCTCACCGATGGGCCGAAAGGTAGAATGCGAAACTGGAACACGTTAGCACATCACTCCCTTCGACGATGGGTGGATCAGGACATCAAGGTAAGTATCCGTCAGATCCAGGGAGATTCCCCAATCCCCGTTCTGAATGGAGTGGTGCAGGTTTGTAGGTGTCTCCATGTAAAAATTCCACTTTGCTAGGTTACGGTACAAAGACGATGAGTAAACAAAGGTCCCTGTTCTTCTTAGCGATTACAAACAACAGACTGTAAAACCCTGAAGAGGACTTGACTGCCACCCTCTCTATGGCTCCCTTTCCCAACATGGAAAGGATCTCTGCCCTTAGATGCTCTCTCTTGCGACTGGCCTCTGGCAGTGGAAAGGGCGCCAGGCTAATGGTCAGTAATGACCGAGATGAAGTCCATGTTAGAGAAAGTGCGAGGCATATTCGTCCCTTGTTACGGAACTCCAAGAGTCCAGAAAAAGGGACGGACGACCGCCCACAAAAGCTAAGGGGAACGGGCAAGTCTACTACAAGCTGAGATGCTAGAGAGGGAGAGGCCACCAACCTGTCCAGTAAAAATTTTTCTGGAGGAGGACAGGAGGCCATGACAGATAGGGTTCCACATCTAAGTCAATGCTGGAGGGACATCTGAAAATGGCTCCCTGGGAACTAGTCTCCTGGATACTCAACTCCAGAGCAAATTAGCATTATTCAATTTAGATTTTAGGCTAAGTTTACGAAACAAATATTTTAATGCAATGAAGATCAGGTATCCAAACCATCGTCACGGTAGCAACTTCCTTTGTTTTCCCGTTATGAATTGTCAATGAGTTGGAGGACCTAGCTTTACGGCCTTGCCCAGTGGTAGAGCTTCAACCCGACGCCTGGAAGGTCATGGGTTTAACTCCTGTTGGAAAACGACCTCATCCTCTCTTTCATTTCTCAACACAATCGTTTTACATTGACGTTGTATATTAATGCACGTTTCCAACCCAATTCTACGAATTTGTATTAAGTATTTTATTTCATGACAAAATTTCTTGTTTAGAAGCCCAGAAGGGGCAAAATGTTCTGTGAAACGGTGATTATTCACTCTATCGCTTTTGTCCTTTCAGCAGTTGTAAAAATACCAGCAGTAGGAGTAGCAGCAGGAGTAGCAGTAGTAGCAGCAGTAGCAGTAGCAGCAACAGTAGCAGTAACAGCAGCAGTAGCAGTAGCAGCAACAGTAGCAGTAACAGCAGCAGTAGCAGTAGCAGTAACAGCAGCAGTAGCAGTAGCAGCAACAGTAGCAGTAGTAGCAGCAGTAGCAGTAGCAGCAACAGCAGCAGTAACAGCAGCAGTAGCAGTAGCAGCAACAGTAATAGTAACAGCAGCAGTAGCAGCAACAGTAGCAGTAACAGCAACAGTAGCAGTAACAGCAGCAGTAGCAGTAACAGCAACAGTAGCAGTAACAGCGGCAGTAGCAGCAACAGTAGCAGTAACAGCAGCAGTAGCAGTAGCAGCAGCAGTAGCAGTAGCAGCAACAGTAGCAGTAACAGCAGCAGTAGCAGTAACAGTAGCAGTAGCAGCAACAGTAGCAGTAACAGCAGCAGTAGCAGTAACAGTAGCAGTAACAGCAACAGTAGTAGTAACAGCAGCAGTAGCAGCAACAGCAACAGTAGTAGTAACGGCAGCAGTAGCAGCAACAGCAACAGTAGTAGTAACAGCAGCAGTAGCAGTAACAGCAACAGTAGCAGTAGCAGCAACAGTAGCAGTAGCAGCAACAGTAGCAGTAGCAGCAACAGTAGTAGTAACAGCAGCAGTAGCAGCAACAGCAACAGTAGTAGTAACAGCAGCAGCAGCAGTAACAGCAACAGTAGTAGTAACGGCAGCAGTAGCAGTAGCAGCAACAGTAGCAGTAGCAGCAACAGTAGCAGTAGCAGCAACAGTAGCAGTAACAGCAGCAGTAGCAGCAACAGTAGCAGTAACAGCAACAGTAGCAGGAACAGCAGCAGTAGCAGTAACAGCAACAGTAGCAGTAACAGCGGCAGTAGCAGCAACAGTAGCAGTAACAGCAGCAGTAGCAGTAGCAGCAGCAGTAGCAGTAGCAGCAACAGTAGCAGTAACAGCAGCAGTAGCAGTAACAGTAGCAGTAGCAGCAACAGTAGCAGTAACAGCAGCAGTAGCAGTAACAGTAGCAGTAACAGCAACAGTAGTAGTAACAGCAGCAGTAGCAGCAACAGCAACAGTAGTAGTAACGGCAGCAGTAGCAGCAACAGCAACAGTAGTAGTAACAGCAGCAGTAGCAGTAACAGCAACAGTAGCAGTAACAGCGGCAGTAGCAGCAACAGTAGCAGTAACAGCAGCAGTAGCAGTAGCAGCAGCAGTAGCAGTAGCAGCAACAGTAGCAGTAACAGCAGCAGTAGCAGCAACAGCAACAGTAGTAGTAACGGCAGCAGTAGCAGCAACAGCAACAGTAGTAGTAACAGCAGCAGTAGCAGTAACAGCAACAGTAGCAGTAGCAGCAACAGTAGCAGTAGCAGCAACAGTAGTAGTAACAGCAGCAGTAGCAGCAACAGCAACAGTAGTAGTAACAGCAGCAGCAGCAGTAACAGCAACAGTAGTAGTAACGGCAGCAGTAGCAGTAGCAGCAACAGTAGCAGTAGCAGCAACAGTAGCAGTAGCAGCAACAGTAGCAGTAACAGCAGCAGTAGCAGCAACAGTAGCAGTAACAGCAACAGTACCAGTAACAGCAGCAGTAGCAGTAACAGCAACAGTAGCAGTAACAGCGGCAGTAGCAGCAACAGTAGCAGTAACAGCAGCAGTAGCAGTAGCAGCAGCAGTAGCAGTAGCAGCAACAGTAGCAGTAACAGCAGCAGTAGCAGTAACAGTAGCAGTAGCAGCAACAGTAGCAGTAACAGCAGCAGTAGCAGTAACAGTAGCAGTAACAGCAACAGTAGTAGTAACAGCAGCAGTAGCAGCAACAGCAACAGTAGTAGTAACGGCAGCAGTAGCAGCAACAGCAACAGTAGTAGTAACAGCAGCAGTAGCAGTAACAGCAACAGTAGCAGTAGCAGCAACAGTAGCAGTAGCAGCAACAGTAGTAGTAACAGCAGCAGTAGCAGCAACAGCAACAGTAGTAGTAACAGCAGCAGCAGCAGTAACAGCAACAGTAGTAGTAACGGCAGCAGTAGCAGTAGCAGCAACAGTAGCAGTAGCAGCAACAGTAGCAGTAGCAGCAACAGTAGCAGTAACAGCAGCAGTAGCAGCAACAGTAGCAGTAACAGCAACAGTAGTAGTAACGGCAGCAGTAGCAGTAGCAGCAGCAGTAGCAGTAGCAGCAACAGTAGCAGTAGCAGCAACAGTAGCAGTAACAGCAGCAGTAGCAGCAACAGTAGCAGTAACAGCAACAGTAGTAGTAACGGCAGCAGTAGCAGTAGCAGCAACAGTAGCAGTAACAGCAACAGTAGTAGTAACAGCAGCAGTAGCAGCAACAGTAGTAGTAACAGCAACAGTAGTAGTAACGGCAGCAGTAGCAGTAGCAGCAACAGTAGCAGTAACAGCAGCAGTAGCAGCAACAGTAGCAGTAACAGCGGCAGTAGCAGTAACAGCAGCAGTAGCAGTAGCAGCAACAGTAGCAGTAACAGCAGCAGTAACAGCAACAGTAGCAGTAACAGCGGCAGTAGCAGTAACGGCAGCAGTGGCAGCAACAGCGGCAGTAGCAGTAGCAGCAACAGTAGCAGTAACAGATGCAGTAGCAGTAACGGCAACAGTAGCAGTAGCAGCAACAGTAGCAGTAACAGCAGCAGTAGCAGCAACAGTAGCAGTAACAGCAACAGTAGTAGTAACAGCAGCAGCAGCAGTAACAGCAACAGTAGCAGTAACAGCAACAGTAGCAGTAACAGCAGCAGTAGCAGTAGCAGCAACAGTAGCAGTAACAGCAGCAGTTGCGGTAACAGCAGCAGTAGCAGTAGTAGCAGCAGCAGTATAAATTCTGATTTGTTTAGACCTGATTAACCAATTTCCTGCATTACCACTTAAAACTACTTTATATTTAGCTATTGTTGGAATTGTTTCGTAATGTGATATAATAATAAAATCGAAAAATGGACTACAAGATTTCTGTATTTGCTGGGTTTGCAGGGGTTTTTCTCCATAATCTTTCGTTGAAAAGGCCCTTGCTGCAGATTTTCCACCCTTGACGCAGTCGTTTCTCACTCACTAAGAAGGCAATTATTTGTCACTTAAGTTGGCAAGAAGAATTTACCTGGAATAACCAAACTTGAAATCCACCATCAAGCTTTTTTTTCCCAATTTGTTAGTTCATCGACCTCGTTAGGTGAATTAAAATTTATTCTTTGGTTAGCGTAAATCGTCCTTTCAGGAACAGAATCTCACAGAAGGATAAACTTTTAATTCATGATTAGCGAGCTTTAACGTTCGAATAGTGCTAGTCGGCTTTCAAAGAACCGGTACCTGTTCTTGCCTTTCGCAAAGCTACACTGATCGTACTTACCCAGTGAGGCCTTCTGGCTGAGCTCCGTTGCAGATGCATTAGATATCCTAGCCCCATACCCACAAGGTATGGACCTATCCGGCAGTAAGGCTTAACATATACTAGGCTGGTGAAATCTGGCATTTCTTGGTTACGATTATTGCTGCAAATCAAAGAAACATTGACAGGCTTAGTCTTCTGCTCTATATATTTGTACCTTGAACGTCTAGTCATGTAAGGTAAACATAACTGATTATCTACACGAAATACATGCAGACTGGCCGCAAACTAATTTACACTTGACACAAAATTACATGCAAAATCCTAAATCATCCTAAATAACTGCCTACTTAAAATAGATGACCATTGAACGTCGCATGATAATTTTTTGCTAATCAATGTTTCGAAATGTTTTGTGAGGGTAAAGAATTAAGGCCACTAAGTGTCAAAAACTACACGTGAAACCTTACGTATGCTGAACCTGATGCAAATTAGCAAAAACAATAGCTTGCTCATTTGGATTAGCTTCAGAACATGAAAAGTTCGACATTTGACTTTCGCCTAAATAGACATTGTTTAGGTGCATTTTATAGACAAAAAATATTGCGAATAAATTCTATTCAACGTACGGGTTTTCTCCGCCACCAAGCATGGAAGCATCAAGATTGTAGTGAGCCATAATAATAGCAGTAGTGATGAAGTGACCAAGGAGAAGAGTTCCTGATGTTATGAGGAAACCAAGCTTTCCAAATCTGAAATAAAAATACGTAACTTAGTAGGGTTAATGTGTAGCTTCTACTCAGACAAAGTTGTTTCAAGGTGTTTCTAAGGACGTTGGAACTTTTTGTGGGACTTCTTATAAATGAATGGTAATTTTTTAGCTCTCAATATAAATCCGTGTATAAAAGAACAGCATGTCAACGTCCACTATGAGCATGCAATTAAAACCTTGTGGGATGACATTTTTTGAGCAGTGCAGGAAATTGACTACTCAGTACTGGCTCGACACCAAATAGGTTTATGGCTTGAAGCCATTATTTGGAGGCTGATTTACTAGTTTGCATTAGATAGAATTGCAGTGTGCCATAATTCAGAACGAGCGCAATTTACTAGCAAATAGTAAATCATACAAAACACGCAGCGCAAGCCTATATAGAGATGCTAAAGTGTTAAGACTGTTAACCACAAATCCCAGCCGTCGCCGATGGGCGCATTTGATTGCCCAAGACGTAGCCTGCATGGCAGGCGAAAACAGGTAAGGGGTAGGGGAGCAAGAAATTGGGAGGGAAATGGGGAACCGGGGAGAAGGCAGGGGAACACCTGCGACCGCTGGCAGACACAAAATTCCTGTTGGTTGATTTAGGTTATAAGCCCCAAGGGAATTAACGTACAGTAATCTTATTTGACGAGGACGTGCTATCGAAGGCTTAAGAAGGATTGAACTTGGTTGCAATTATCTTGAAACCAGAGCGAGAGGCGACAGTTAGAGCTCTTTTAAAGAAAAAAGACTTTTAATTAGCGGTTTTACCGACGGGATGCGGCCCTAGAAAGAAGAGATTTTATCACTGTCAGAGAAGATTTCAAAATGCATTCCTACTGTTTCCTTTAAGCGTGAATTTTCAATACGTTAATGTGCCGTTATCGGAATGAAGACTCGCCTTTTCACAACTATAAATCGGAAGAAGAAGCTCTAAGGAACACTCGACAGCTTAAGCAGAGAACTTTAAACGAAGAAATTAATCCTGACAACAGACGGTTCTTTTGAAGAGAAATCTGCTGTTGCAACACATCACTCAACCTGTTGACTTTGTAGGCTTTTCGGAATCCATGGTTAAGTACATTACATGATATATAAGCCATGTGTTAACAATAGCTAACAACTTGGTGTTGTTTTTTTCAAGCCCATAAGTTGTTTTCTTGGTTCGAAAAAAATTCATATCATACCTAACCTTATGCTTATACGTTTCATTGCCGCCCAAAATTCCTTCGTGAAGTTATTCGTGCAAAAAAGCTCGTGCCTATTTCTAATTGGTGACTGCATTGACAGCATTGCAGTTCACGGAATTGGATCACCTGAAAATCGGTGGACGGAAATTTAAAAGACGCGGTCTTTATCGCAGGCGTTTTCTTCCTTCTCCCAAGATCCCCCATTTCCCCCCACCCCCTTATTTCTCGTTCCCCCCACCCCCTTATTTCTCGTTCCCCTACCCCCTTATTTCTCGTTCCCCCTACCCCCTCCCCGTTCACGCTTGCTACGCAGGCTAAGCAGGAAGGAGCATGCTTGGATTCGAACATTCTCGCAATTACTCACAAGATTCGTACAGGATAACTGAGATAAGCAACTAGTTTTCCTATCGGCGAAATAGTTGAATAATTCTTGCTTAATCGCACCATCTATAGATGGAAACATAAATCTATGTTTTCACGCTCAAATGTTTGTAATTTTCCAACGGCAAAGCCATCCAAGAGGCAAAATTCCAGGCCCTATTAAAGGAAACCCAAAGCGCTCTAGGAAAAAAAAATCGAGCAGGAATGAAGACGGATTTTGCTAAAAGCTGGCAACAGGCATAAAGGTGATGTTACATAGGACGATTCGCAACGACCGATTTTTTTGGTGATGCCGTGTAACTTGGGTTTGAGGATGATTTTCTGTGCAATTTTTTGTTGCAAGTTCTTGAACAAGCTTCAAAAACTTGGAATGCCAAATCACGAATTCAGGTAATATTCCTGTCGTCAATTTTTTGTGCAATGCCATCTCAGAACCCTATTCGTTGCTCCCGTTGCACTAAAAATCCCCTCGTGTAACACACATTAAAAATCGACACTCAGTTGCGCTAAGAATCGTCGTTGCGAATCGTCCGTGTAACATCACCTTATAATAAACTAAATAGAAGCCTACCTCTTCACAGTTTTTTCGGGGAAAACTAGTAGTTCTGTATAGCGGTTGATAATAAGATCGAGCGGATAAAGCAACCCAAATTACGAGAGTATTATAAACAAAGTAAATTTGAAGTCCGTTAGCGAATTAGACCAAGTTCACGGTCGAACTTTTCCTGAGCTGAACCTTATGCAAATGCCCTATTGTTCTTGCTGATTTGCATTAGGTTCGGCACATGAAATGTTCGACGTTTGAATAAGGCCTTATAAACCAACTGTAACTAAGGCCACATTTTAAAAATGTCCTAGCAAATTAAGCCTTCATGGACTTGCACTTCAGGTTTAGGTCTTGAAATGAACTTGTATCAGTCGTAGACTTCGGTTTATTAGGGAACTTAATCAAAGACGTTTTTGAGCCACGGACGTCAACCGGAAGTTGAATGTTTCCTTTGTTGGATTGTTTCTGTTCTTCACCAAAGGTTGGAAAACTCTTGTTTTGGTATCTGGTTGCTTGCCGTTTTGGGCGTTTTGGGTGGTGAAAAATCTGTTTTGGTAACACGGTGGAATTTGTATTAGTCTTTCGTTCAGATCGGTGTCTACCAGTATCAACTCTAGTTGAGAGCTTCAGACTCACATAATTGCAACGTTTTTGTGCTAAGTAAAATTTAATGGCGTACTCGTGGTTGTCCACTATACATTTATCATTAACGGTCGGTAGATCTTTTTAATCTTCATATATTTATTTGTTGTTCGGATAAACAAAAGAATATTCTCCTTCAGTTGATATCCACGGCGTGTCCGCTACTTCGGGGTCTGCCCTGCATTACTGAATTAGCTTGGAAACCAACCGAGGTTTCAGAGAGGGTGACTCAACATCATCCAACAATGATGAATCCAACTTTGTTGAACGAGATAGCCAAACGATTTAAACATTTCGATTCAGCATCGTTCAACATTGACGAATGTTAAAGGATGCTGAACACAAGTCGGTAAGGTATGATCTTCCGACATTGACGTTTCGACAACCTGAAGCGAAATTTGGCGCTTAGTCCCAGGCTTGACCGTTAGTTTTGACCCTCTTTTTGGGTCCGAAGCCCGTGATGGCGGCGGTTTCGAAATGTTAGCTTGTTTTTAACGGAAGACTGTACTTCGAGAGATGGACTAATTGACGATTGAATCACATAGAAAAGTAGGGGATTTATCCTTTTTGAAATGTGCTGTGGTTTGAAAGCGCTGACTATGGATTAAAGCGATTTTTAGTGGGGGCATTTCGATCGGAGCCTCGAATGTCGGTTGGCAAATTTGAGTTTCCGTTTTCCTACCTTGTCTTCTCGGAAAAGCGGTAAAAACAAAGCAAACACTCAACAGGTAAGGTTTTTCAATTTATTTCGATTTCAATGTATTTTCGGGGGAAAACCGCCAATTATTTTGATCGAATTTCAGCTCGATACAAACTCTCATATTACGCTTTGGTTACCTGTGGAAGAACCAAATGAACTCCTCGTAGAATTTTACCTCAATGAGGAAAAGAAACGGTAGGTAATATCACCGTAAATTTCAAATATTATTAAACAGTACTCTTATCAAGCGTTACATTTTTGAGGCGAGTTTTGTAAATTTTACCAACGTTTTTGACATTGTTTAACACACTTCTGCGCAGCATTTGCCAGTAAACGGATAATTTGTTTTCCACGTTTGATCTACCTTTGTTGTGCTATATAACAAATCACTTAATGACTGGTCCCTCGGGAAACCAGTTAATTGTGTTTCCCTGGGATCTCAATGTTTCCCTCGACTTAGTCTCGAGAAACATTGAGATTCTCGGGGAACAAAATTAACCGTTTCCCTCAGCACCAGTCGCTTAAAGTGTTTATAGTTATTCCACGAACAAGGTGACAATAAGGGGACAAACATTTCGTGGAATAGTTGTTTTTGTAAATTTTCAAAGTTCTTCGACAATCATTGCTGAATTTTTGGAATACAATTGGAGAAAATTTTACTTTAGGGCAAAAACATCTGAATAACGAGGCACTAAATGTGGTATGCAATTTACTAAGACGGTAAAAATCAGCTGATAACCTGCGTACAGTAAACTAAAGAGAAAACTAGGAATTCAATAACTGACATTAAAAATTAAATAATTTATGGCAAGCTAGATAACGGTCTAATTAAGAGCAACCTTTTCTTACCTGTTGGCTGCCAAAAGAATAATGGGACTGATGATGTAAAACTGCATGTCATTGGCGAGATACCAACTCCAATTCATACACTGTATACGACGAAAACAATTAATAATTGTCATACTAAAATCAACTAAGCTCTGTTATGGAACAAAAGTTTTAACTTAAATCTTAAAGACTTTCCACAGTTCTGTCTTACCGATGATTTTGGGGGGGGGTACTCGGAAAAATTTTGATGGGAGTGTGCCGCTGGGTCTCTGAAACCCTCAACCTATACCAGACCGCGTTCATGTCGTTTTTGCAACCCTATTCTAGACTAGATGCCAAAAATCCCTACCCTATCCCAGACTAGCTATTTTCGAGCTAACCATCAGAAATATAACCACACAGTGCTTTTAATGGAAAACCATCTCTCGATCAACAATATTGTCACGATTTCATTTATATTTTATATTTCCGAGTTTTTCAAACCCATTAATTAATTGGATTAAATTTTTACACCACCCATTAGTTTCCAGGTAATTGATACCCTATCCTAGACCAACACTCCCTGATTTCTATACCCTATCCCAGACCAAACTGCTTGAAAACCATACCCTTCACAGCGGCACATACCTATATAGGTTATATATGGGAGTACCCCGCCCGGGTTATCACTCAGGCAGGAATAAAAGTTTTGTTTTGATACAGATTAAAATCGCGTATTATTTCCCTGATGGATCGCCTTATCACGATAAGACATTAGTTTTCATATCTTTGTTTTGCATTTCCCTGCTCGTTCTTGTAGTCTTGCTCGTTTATTTGTCATGCCCTCCATCAAATCCAGGCACTAAATCCAAATCCAGTCAACCGAAGAACTGAGCAGCTATCATCTTGCTTTCGATTACAAATGGAGGAAATGTTGGCCTTGTACCTGAATTACCAACACAGGGTAGCGTACCCGCCCTCAGCTAATACCGTCAGCGCCCTGGCCACGCTTACCAAGAAAGAAATACCGACACTCCTCACGCTGAGAGTAGAATTACCCTTACCATCCTCCCTTATCAGGCGTGACACCTTATGTTAAGGTGGCTCGCCTCGATTTTGTTACCACAACACCCAACGTTTGAACAGTTGATACTTTACTGTCACGCCTCGGTTGGACTAGCGACTACACATTAAACAAATGTAAGAGAAAACACATCACTTTTTAGTTTTAAACAAGACATGTTTCGGCATACCTAATGCCATCTTCAGTTAAATGACAACGCTGAAACAACGCCATATATAAGTAACAGTAATTAGAATTACTTATAAAAAATATAAGCAAGGATAACAAAAGAATGCGTACACACACGCGTGAGCATTTAGCTACGAACAGGGCCTCTGACATATACAAACACAACCATCTTAAAGTTGCCGCAGTTTGTATGCCACTACCAGCTCTCAACTCAAGATCAAAGAATCTTTGCAAATCCACTGGGACAAGCCTACGTTAAATCAACAGGTCAAACACATTAATGCAAAACTCTATGTTTAGAATTCACATAATGACGCATTCTTTGGTTATCCTTGCTGGTATTTTTCATTAGTAATTCTAATTACTGTTACTTATATATAGCGTTGTTTCAGCATTGTCACATAACTGAAGATGGCACAAAGGTATGCTGAAACATTGTCACGTCATTAAACAAACTTTTCAAACAAGTTAATTTGATTGGCATCGGTGTTACCATAGCAACATAGCAATGCCGTCATGCATTTTACATATTTCCAATTTTTTCGACATCTTGAGTTAAACACTAGTCCCTAGTAGGCCACATTCAGGTCGCCCCGACTATCAAGTTTTACGAAATGAATATGAAAGACATATATATGAACTACGGTATTTACATGAAATGAGTGGAATGATCTTCGCACTGCGTAGCAATTTGAGCAATTGCTTTTTAGCCTGAAAAAAGATTTCAATCCCGTTGTAGCCTTGAAATCTTTTTTTTCAGGCTAAAAAGCAATTAAGTTGCTACACACTGCGAAGATCATTCCAATCATTTCATATAAAGTTTTAAGAAATTCTATGTCAGCACCCACCGAATTACAGCTCCAGTAACAAAGATGTTACTACTGTAACAAACACGTTACTAGTTGCAATAAAATGAGCATATTATAAACATTACAGTTTTTACTTATTGCAGCATTAAAGAAAACCAAATAAAGGAAATTGCTTAAAATATAGTGGAAAGTAGTCCTATGTGACATCAGTAAAATACGGAGAAATTTTCATTAAATCAATCTGTTCAAAAAACATTGGTCTTGAGGAACAAACTTATGGAAAAAGAATCTTATTTAAGATTTTTCAAGGAAAATATTCAACCAGGAATTTCTCGAAAATACATGACGTCATCGCCGTGTTGCTATGGTATCTCCGATGTCAATGGAACTAAAATTTCTTTCAATTTGTAGTAAATGTGTGAGGTCGTTGGCCTACCAGCAACCTACCAAACCATTCTATTTGAGCAATTTTAGATGGTACATGAATAAAAGCGTATTTAACATCTTAAAAGATGGTAAGGTAACGGAATGAAATCACACGAGTTGTTGAACCGAGCAAAAGAAATAAAAAAAAAGAAATAATCCCTGCTTCAACGACGCAATGAATGCAATCGTGAATTAAGCATTGAACAACTGAAACCACGATTTCCGTGTTACTGGTGTAGCTCTAGTAACTGTTAGGAGCAGTTCAGTTTGTGAGTTCATGTATATCCCGCGTGATAAGAAACGGTATTGCTATACAAATTAACATACTAACGACAACTTTTCTACCATAGATGTTTATTGATAACAAGAATGATCACAGTACTATGAGCCCTGACATCCAAGATAATAATCATCCATTCTGGGAGTACTTTATGTGAATACCGTCACAGTTGCATCTTAACCTGACACACGTCTCAGTACAGACAAGAGTTTTTCCTTTCCTCGCGGGAAAAATAACATTCGCTTTGTGCCGTTAATAATCTTGTTTCAGGTGAAATCACTCTCCAGGTTTTGTGGAACCGCAAAATTTGCTTGAATTCCAATTGAATTTACAATTTACATACTCGGTAAAGATGTTTCATTGACAGTCCTTCCATATTTTTTTTATCTAGTCATCTTCTATGCAGAAACTAAGCTGGGATTGCAACTGTCATACTTAAAAACCCTGATCACAGCAATTCTACACCCCAACCCAAAACAGAAAAAGGCAGGCAAACGCTGTTAAAAGCAGCTGCAGTTTGAACATTTCCTTCTTCTTGGATCACTCGTATTTAGTTAGCACTGCAAAAACTACAGGAGACGACTAATTTTTTATAAGGGAAAACGGCCAAAGTATGGTTCATGACAAACCGTTTGATTTCTTTCTATTCGTGGAGTTTCTCACTCACATTCGACTGCTAGCTACATGACTCGATATGTCAAAACAAAACCAAACAGAAACAAAATCGTCAATGGCGTAATGCGGACATGCGGACTTTAGAGTCTTAAAAGAACTAGAAAATACATTTTAAAGACTGAATAAGAACAAAAGGGAAAAATTCGTGGTTAGATTTTCAGATATCTGTAAATTTTCGGTCAAGTGTTAGAACACAATTTATTAGCACAAAGAAAAAGAAGCACCTCTTTTTGTAGACCCGTTGGCCAGAAATTGTTGATATAGAGAAGGTTCGTCCACCAGTATTTGTCACAAGCTGGATTCGCTTGCAGTTGAAACCACATCGGACCTTTCCCCAAGAACCCAGTCAGCTTGGTATAGAACAACAGCACAAACATGTAGGTGGGAGTCAGCCTATCAAAAAGAGATTAAAACTACCTGAAAAATTATTTACTGTAACAGTGAATGTGCATACGCTATGATTAGCAAGTGCATCAGTGTATCAAAGGCGCATTCACACTGGAGGTGCAAACAATCAGTAGAGTATCAGAGTGCCAATGTTCCTACCAAGAATAATATGTCATTGTCATCGAAAATGACAAAACTTGTTCTGGTTAAAAATTGACGCGCAGCCAGGATAAGACATATTAAGATCACTAAAAAACGTTCACTGGCTATAAAAATGAAGAAAAATCGAGCTTTCGGCTATCGCGCTACAGGCTTCGATGGATAAAAATGGAATAAAACTGAATCTAAAAATATATACAAAATGAGGTGAGACTAAACAATAAAAAGAACAATATGAGAGTAGAAAAGTGTAAATTAAGCTAACTATTTTTTAAACGAGCAGAATATTGTTTAGGAAGCAGAAAATTGTTTAGGAAGTGGAATTATTGTCTGCATGCTTGATAGCAGAGGTGTGCCATGATTCGTACACGAAAAGACTCTTTATCAATTACATACGAGTTGTCAAAGTCAGTACAATTCCAAATGTCCAGGCATGTTTCGCAATGTTTGAACCGCTAGCGGAAGTCTTAACATTCCTGATATGTTCTTTTTTTCTTGTTTCAAAACACTGGCCAGTTTGCCCCACATAGCACCAATCACAGTCGGCACAAGGTATTTTATATTCTATATTCGGTTGGTGTTTGATGGGAGGTTGCAAAGTCTTGAAGGGCTTTTCAGTAACTTGAATGTCATGGTTGACCTATGCTGAAAACATAGGGTCTTAGCCAGCGTGAAGTATGTATGTATGTCTGAATGACAAAAGAGGTAAATACTACGCTGTAGTCAAAATACTTTTCCCGACGTTTCGGCAATGCTGCCTCCTTCAGGGGGTCAAAACTATTTCACCGTAGAACAATATGAAACGGTGAAACGGTGAAACGGTGAAATAGTTTTGACCCCCTGAAGAAGGCGGCATTGCCGAAACGTCGGGAAAAGTATTTTGACTACAGCGTAGTATTTACCTCTTTTGTCATTCATACATTTAGCACCTACGCTGCGCAGGGATTCTTATTCTTATTCTTATTTTCTTAATTTATGTATGTATGTCTGTCTGTCTCTGTCTGTCTGTCTGTTTGTATGTATGTACGTACGTACGTACATACAGACAGACAGACAGAGACAGACATACATACATACATACATACTTCACGCTGGCTAAGACCCTATGTTTTCAACATATGGATGGCCCCGGACCGCGTGGAGAAGGCTGCTCATTTCCAGGGAAAATCTCTAGAATCTGTAGCAGACTGGTTAGGGAAGAAAAATCCGTGTTCGGAGGTACGTTTATTATAAATTGTTGAACGAATGCGCGTTTGATGCGTACTCGAATGAATAGCGGTCGTCACAAATAAAGAAATATTTCTTCAGTGTGTTTATATTTATAAAACAGACTCTATATAAAAATGGATGTACAGCTTTATATTAAACAGAGATCTCCGTCCAGTGTTCTTATGAAAAGAAAAACTTTTTTAAATGCTGCCTTCTTTACTCAACAGCCGTATGCCAGTGTGGTTAGAATTTTTCCTTCAGTTTTCTTTTTCAAATATAGTGTTCATGTTTTTATTATATTATGCCTGTAGTGTTCTTCGTTCAATAAACTCTAGAAAAGCGTTTAAGTTCTTGTCAAAACGTCTGGTTTTGTTATTGTACGGAAATCAATATCATCATTTATGTTTTGTACACAAAACAACGTATCTGTGGTCGATGAGCAGTCCCGGGGGTGGGGAATCGTCTCTTTCTGCGTGCCCGGGGGTGGGGAATAGACTGCCAAGTGAGAAAAAAATTGCAAATCCCCAGGGGTATGCCCGGGGGGGATGGTAACAGGTAGAATTGAACCATGCATTATGAAACAGCTGTTTTGGTTATGTATCTTTGAGCAAGATGTTGGTTGAAAAGATTGTATCTGTCCTTGATATGGATAATTTTGACTGTACACTGCAAGGTTTTTAAAACAGCTTTGTTTGGTAATTTGAAATTTATAGCGACATGTTTATAAGATTGCAATTTGCATAAATTAGCTTGGTCATTCAAGCGTGTCTGTAGGTTTTTAACCCTGTAATGTAGACGGTTAAGTTTTAGTTTACGATGTTGTGTCCACGATTTATATCAGTCATATCCACAGATTTTCCAGCCGACATAGAAACGATTTCTTTCTTGGTTTCATAATATTCAGGAACATATGGGAAGAAAATTTGTTTGAAAAACAACCCTGGCCTTGCCCTCTTTCGGTCTTCAATTTTCATAAACAAGTTTGTGCAAATAGGAGTGCCAATGACTGTCCTCTCCTCAAATTACCATCTACTACACTTGTTTCTTTCACATCTTGTTGTGAGCTCGATTTATATTCTTCAGTAATACGCAGACAATCATTAGTTGACCTTAACTGAGGTTTCAGTTTTAGATTTAATTTGAAATTTTTATGCAGTCGTTTTGTTCTAGTCTCAGTTTGACTTTTTAGCCTGTAACCTACTAGCCCGATGGTTGCCCGATGGTTGCGGGATTTTGTTTTGCATTCCAAGGGTATTGCTGAGTAAATGAAAAAGCTGTTTTTAGCCCAGTCCAGACGCCGAACCTCTCATGTGCCGTACCAAATACAATTTTGCCCTTAGGTCGTATTAAAGCGGCAAACGTTGCCGTATCCTAAGATTTTGGCTTGCCTAATTGAAATCTGTCGAAAAAAACTCATTTGGACACCGTGCACTTGCCAAAAAACTACGTACTACTTTTTACGGCACACGAGAGGTGCGGCGCCTGAACTGGGCCTTATGTATTCAGGTGCTATAGTGGAGGGGGATGGATTTGCAAGAATAATCGCGTGTGTTGTTTTGTCCTAAGAGTATGTCTTAAAAATCGCAAATAAGCGAGGATAAGATTTGTCATTTCAACATATGTCAAGCACGCAATGCGTGCCTATGTTTTTGTAGAAGTCTTGTTAAGGGTGGAGTGATGCTGTCAAGGTATCACGGAAGGGATATCAGCGTTTGGGTTCTAAGTAAATTTCCGCGCAAGCTATGGCGCTAACACCATTAAAGTAGATATTTTCTGAAAGCTAAATAAACAAAAATTTCATTTTGTGAATTTGTTTGGACAAAAACTACGTTAAAATGCAACTACAGCACTTTTTTTTTTCTATGAAGTGGTTTCACAATTTTAGTTTATTTGTCAACGCGTTTGCATCAACACCTAAGTTTTGGCTTGGAAAATGATCTTCAGGTACTGTATTGTTCTAAAAAAATGGTGTCTGGGATTTCTCTTTTAACACTCCGTTATTTTTTTACGAATTTTTTTAAGTTGAAGACAGCGATTTTAGGGCATTGTTGAAATTAATTCTTCATATCTTCAAAACTAAAACAAAAATCGAAAATCGCAGACACCCTTTTGTGGTTCACTATATGTTTAACCTGCTTGTCAAATTTCACGCCCATTGGTCGCATATCGGGCGTTCCTGATACGCGTCTGTGATCCAATCACATTCAACCAATTAATTGCATACATCATCATATTGTCGGCGGTATTCCGTGACAATCCACAAAGAAACACGTGCTGTAATAACTCTCCTGGCAAAACTGCTGCTCGACCTATTTATCTGCGTGGATGGCTTCCACCATAGTTACTCGAGGGACTGGTTATGAAACTTTGCAAGTTTCAAAGGCCCTAACAAAGGTGCTGCAATTTATGTTGAAAGTACTACGACAGTGCACAATCTTTTGTTTTACGTTCGCACACTATGGCTGAATAACTTAACAATGACATTCTTATTTTTTAGTTGCTCATGCAAAATTCAAAACCTATTGTTGTTTGTGCACCGTCAAGGCTAAAAACGGTAACAAAAACATAAAACAAAGGACTTAGCTGAGCTTCATAACCAGATTCTTTTATTAACTATGCTTCCACAGAAGGCGCTAGCTTCAAGAAGTGGGGGAAAAAGTCGTGGCAAAGGAAGGAGAGGGAGAGGAAGGGGAAGAGGAAAAGGAAGATTGCAAAACGAACCGTTTAGTAACTCGCGTTCCAGGAGTTCTTTCGCTTGTTTTTCTACTACAGAAATATGTTCTGTCCAGGATCTGAGGAAACTGAACATCTTTTTAACAGCTGATGCTCTTACCGATGGATCGCATACCCACGACAACGGCTCTGTTTACTTCGAACTGGTTACCATTTTTTAGAGGAATTGAACTGCAAAGGGTTTGAATGCATCTCGCAGTTGTCAATGGCGCAGCGAATAGCCCCATGCGGTTTCTAGATCTTTTCTGTGACTGGCAACGTCACTCTTTACAAACTGCTGCTTCGCCTATATCTTCTTGTACTAAATTCATGTCAACAATTTGAAGTTGTTTTAGGTTCAATAGCTCTCCAGTTGAACGCGAGTTGTTTTTAGGGTTGCTTTTTTGGATTTTTCTCGCACTAGCTCCTTTGATCACAACGTTCTTCTTGATTGTAATAGGAGCCTCTGCCGCTCTCAGCCAGCGTAGCTTTCCGCTCTGTAGGAAACGTAGTCGACGAGTTTCGTCTTTTTCTTTTTCCCGAGCAGCAAAATGGACTTTTCTGGGACATTACGAATTGAACTCTTGCAAATTTTAACAGTGAAACCGAGATGATAAGAAGAGGACTCCGCGTACCGTTGACTACTTAGAGTGTGTGCCGTAATTTCGTAGCCTGCGTCGCAGACGTAATCTAACCCTCGGCTAGTAACAAGGGTTTAGTTTCCTCTGCGACGCAGGCTATAATTTCGCAACTTACAAAAATGTACAACCATCGCGTGCGTCATTGGGTATGTTGCAATCGCTAATCGCTTGACGGCAATCGCTTGATGATACCTGTCGTCAATCTCACACTAACTGGTCAAACCATAAAACACGTTTTGCTTTGTATCTCTCGAAGGAAAAAAGATTTTGACTTCAAATTTTCAGCATTTGATAGCTCTTATTTTTCTCTATTAAATATGTTGTTTTGGTGAAATTGAAAAAAGTGGACTTTTTTCTCTTCCGTGATACCTTAATGAAAGGAAGGACGGCATAACTTCTAGGATGTTCAGGGAGTGTAGCCCATTTAAAAACATGCAGACCAATTTTTCAGGTGTAGGGATAGTACTTTTGGGTGGTTTGAAAGATTTTTTCTTCAGAATGTTGGAAATAACGTTCGAAGGAAAGTTATTGCACCGTAAGGCATCGGTGAGATGGTTAAGTTGAGCATTTTTTCCTTGTGCTGTACTAGAGAGTTTACACGCACAGTGTAGGAGAGTCTCAGCTGTGCTAATCTCGTGACGTTTGTCGTGGTGGAAAAAGAAATCCAGATACCTGTCAGTATGGGTGGGTTTGCGATACACATCAATACTGATGGCACTGTTCTTACGGGAAACCAAAGTGTCCAAGAAAGCGATCTGATTGTTGGATTATTTTTCAATGGTGAAAGAGATGTATGGGTAGATGGAGCTGCGGGTCTTAAGTACTGAAGGAGATGACTGCAGTCTTTTTAATAATGCAAAAACTGTCATTGACGTAACGCTTCCGTACTTGGGGTGGAATTGCAGTTGACTTGATGGCTTACTCTTCAACTGCTTCTATACGCAAATTTGCAACAACAGGACTCACAGAACTGTCGATTGAGCAGCCATGGATCTGTTTGTAATTCATGTCATTGTAGACGAAATAATTGTTGGATAGGACGAAATTTAGTAATGAAATAATGTCATTGGTATCTAGGTTCGTGGGCGAAGAAAGTGATTTACTGTGGAGCAGTTTATTTCTGTATTCGCAAGCTTTCTCGACAGGAATGGCTGTAAATAGTGATACTACGTCAAAGGATAACATGATTTCATCATCTTAAATGCCAACATTTAAGATTTCTTACGCACATTTAGAAGAGTTAGGGATAGAGAAGCCATTACAATTTTACAGAGGTGACAAAATGTCTGTTAGGAACTTGGAGGTGTTGTAAAGTGCTGAAACAATGGATGAAGATCCAATCTTGAAGAGACCAGGATTATGATTCAGTCCATAACAAAAAAAAACAAATTTGGCTGAAGGGATACCGAGGAGCCTTCACTCTGGAAAAATCTGTTGTAATAAAGAATTTAACTATTAAACTGGATGGATTCGAACTTTTCACTGAGTTACAAAGGAAGAACGATACTGAACTACGTACCTCCAGAATCGATGAAAATAAAATTTTAAAAGTGGCAAGTGTCCTTTACGCCGGTCCATTTGTCGAAAAGAAAGGTAAGACACCAGCAAACCACTGCAAAGACAAGAATTTTTCAAGCAATTACTTATCTCTACGAATATTTTTAATTACTTTATCAGCAAAGCAAAACTCAGATACAGAGCAAGCCAAATAAATAATGAATTAACTTAATTGTAACTTATTAAAATTACGTTGCAATTAAGTAACACAAAAAGCGATTGAAAGTAACTGATGCCAATTAACAGACTAAACAAAAAAGATTACAAAAACAAAGGGCTTTTACAAAGCAAGGAAGAGAACCAAAAAAAAAACGACTCCAGTATCTAATCCTATTCAAATTTATGAGTCGTGGGCAGTGGAAAAGGGGCCTCAAGGTTTAAAAACATAGGCACACAATGCGTGCAGAGCCAATGACGTTTTCTTCCGCATGGCAAAATTTTTGAGGACAACCTATGGGTCTTACACCACTACAGTGCGGTCCCACCCGTACCCTAACTCCTCTCAACCAGCCCTCCCCGAAAACTGGCGGTTAATGTATCACGTCTTTGTCAGAGCAAGGAAGCAGCATATTCAGTTACCATAAAACCGGGTAAAGAGCAGCGTGACTGCGTGAAGTTTAATTACAACGTTACATAAAAGTAAATAAAGCTGGTTTTCCACTTTTGTTTCCACAAAAATGAATTACCAGTAACTGCCTTTACTTTCTTTCATTCATTCATTCATTCATTCATTCATTCATTCATTCATTCACTCATTCATTCATTCATTTAACTTTATTTATACACGGTTAAAATCACTAGGGCTTAAATTTACAAATGAAACTAAATTTAAAAACTAACGAACTCTAAACTAAGTATAAATTCTAACTACAAAAATATAACTACTGGAATTATTCGTTCCTAATAAAACAAGAGAGTATATTAACAGCATAGACAGCTTCTGTAGACAGCATACCAGGTAATTATCAAGTGTATCATAAAAGTAAACAAAAACAACAAAGGCTACTGCTGATCCAATGCCGATGAGATTCACAAAAAATGACAATAAAGTTACAACGCCGGTCTTTACGAACATAAATACCTTTGCTTCTAATATAAATCTTTGAAATGTTTTCAAATATGACAACGAATTTCAACATTTAACTTCCCCCTACCTTTTCAAGTTGATACGCCTGTTTTCATCTTAAACAAAAACAAACCCTTAACCTAAATAAAATTCACCAAGCTTTCAAAATTCAATAGGTCTCTATGAGAATGCTTTGTTGTTAATCTCGTGTTCGGTTCAAGATGTTTTCAACGTTGCGTTACATTCTAAAGGTTCAAATTACAAGCAGCTGTCAACTATACAAATTTGTTCAACACACTTTGAACTATAAATATAAATGGTATCTAAAGCTGAAGATGTTACTCTAATTCCTGGATCACCAGTGTACCTTGGATTTGTAATATCAGTTCCATTCAAGTTTTTTAGTTTTCAGGTGGCTCAACTGGATTTTTTAGTGGCGATACCTTCTAAGCTTGCTAAGTGAGTGTTATTGCAGTCGAGGTTAGCATAGCAATGCAATGACGTCATTTTTCTTCATTTAGTCGACTTCCTTGAATTTTGGAGGTTTTTATTCGAAGCGGTTCACAGTACTTGTAGTTCACATAGCTTGCTCTTTGTGTACTGAGTTTAAGAAAAATCTATGAGGGCGTTTTCGAGATACTTGCTGCTAAAGTTTTTAGCTTTGAAATTCGAGCTGCTTTAACTTATGTTTACCAGACTTGGGGGAAATACGTTTTTTGCTTCAACTAAGTTGTGTATTTTGCTCTTTCGACCTTTAAGGCTGGTTCACACTTGTGACGTAAGCATAAGCATAAACATAAGCATAAGCATAAGAATGTTCACACTTATGACATAAACATAAGAAAGCGACAGACGCAGGCACATTGGGCTTCAGATTTATAATCCTGGGGGGGTGGGAATGAGACGACTTGTAATTAACCGGCCGTCGCTATAGCGACCGCCAGTTTATAAAATGGGCACGGTTTTGTCGTGACGGTCAGTTGGCTTAACATACGAACAAAGTGCTGTAAAGCTTGTGGTACGGGTACTCAAGAGCGGTACTGTCTTATATAAGACGCATGCGCATATTAGTCTGCTGAATGTTACCTTCGTGTGTTCTTGTCTTTTAATTTACAGTATTTAAGATATGAACGGCGAAGGGTTGTTAAGTTTGGGGTTTTTTGTTTTTGTCTTGTATAACGCATGCGCAATTGAGTTAAGCAGCTAATAGGATCGAATGCGAAATTGGCTGTGTTGTCTGATCTAGTTAGTGGTTATGGTGAAATGTTTTTTAGCGCAGGAGTTTTTTTATTGGGATTGACATTTTGAGGGATGTAAAAATGTGGGAGTCAGAAGGATTTGTGAATGTCCGGAACATATCACGCTTCTGTGAATGTGATTTGCTTTGAAAGTTGCGTTTTGTATAGGAGCGGTGTAATATTGTGCTACGTGAGAGGTGGTTTCCCTTGGCGTTTTATTGGGGGGGGGGGGGGGTGTTTGTTTGCGAAGTGGATTGTAAGGTGTCTGATTGGCTAACTTGTATTTCGCAGCGGACAAAAAGGACAGTTGCGTTTTGCCGGCGTGGGCTAGGAAGAGAAGGAATTGGTACTAGTATGATGATGCAATATTAGTGGATTGCACCATCAGTACATGATAGTTCTTGTGAACGGAGAGAGATGAGTGTTTATTTGAGGCGAGAAGTTGATACGAAGGAATCGTCATTAATAAGGAGATCAATTAATAAGGTAGGTGTTACGAGTCTTTTTGCATTGAAAGAACGAAAATATCTGAATATTATCGATGGATTTGTGTGGTTTGCGTGTGGTGTTCGCTAAAGGCTACGAGCAGTCTCTCTTTCCGTTCAGACTAGTGAAGAAAAAGAAAAACAAGCGAGTGAGCGCGAAATCGATTGCGGCTCGACAGGCGCGTTAGCTCTCAAAGACGTGGGCGACTTTCGTCCCCGCTCGCTTGTTTACTTTTGCAAGGGGATTCCCGGGTTAGCAAGGGGATTCCCGGATTTAAACATCACGTCATGAGATATGCCTTGACGTGCCCCATACTCTGACGATCTGCTCGAGCTCGTGTTTATCAAGCGTTATATTTTGATTCTACTGCTATGTTCACTGTTTGTATTTAAGGCCTAGGCACAACAGTTAATACTTCGTCGTCCCTGTGTGAGCATTCTCAGTTGTGGACAAATTTATATCGACATTCAACGTTTGAGTGAATTTGTGTTTTTCAGCACAAATAAAAGCGATAAGAAAGATAAGCTGAGTCATCAGAGTTTAAACATTACGTCATCCAGTAACGCTATAGTCAAACTATTGTGTCACACAATCACACTTTTCGTCACGCCAGTTCGTATAAATAGAGGATCGCGCTAACATTTGTGAAACCTAGGGGTGGGGAGGGTCAGAATGGCCGGTTAAAATGCCCAACGGGCTTTCTTGTTTCAAAATGGTGGACGAAGAAGAAAACCAAGAAGCGCTCCTTTTGATGTTACTGCACCGTAATCGTCGACGGCGGCAAGAAAGACAACCTGAAAAAAGATGGCGGTCCTGTTGGGTAAGAGAAATCTTCACGGAGAGAAAACAACAAGAAGATTATCACAATCTTGTGCTTGAAAATGCGACTGGTGGACTGAGAAATTTATTTCAGGTAGTTCAGGTAGTTAATACGGCCGGCCTCAGCCAGTTTCTCATTATAATACAGCGTGTTTAAAGAAGAAGACGCCAGTTTGAAACAGCTAATCAGAGCAGGATTGGGAACTGTTTTCGCTTGAATTTCTGCTGACATCAAATACTGCTGTTTCGTTATACTTATGCTTATGTTGTCCCGGTTCACACTTGCGATCACGCGACATAAGCATAAGCATAAGAAAAAGGAAAAGTTTCCTTTTTCTTATGCTTATGCTTATGCTTATGTCACTACGGTTCACACTTACGCTTTCTTATGCTTATGCTTATGTTTATGCTTATGCTTATGTCACAAGTGTGAACCAGCCTTTACCCTTTCATTCCCAGAGTCAATTATGGAGACACGCAATGTAGTTCTAAATTTGGAGTCTGTGGACGAAATCCTATGGTGTGACCATTCATATGAATTCTCTTTCACAGTACTGTAGCATGGTACTATTTGTTAGCAGGATTTGAAAAACTGAAAATTCTGATTTTTCTTGAATTTTTACTTTGGCCACTACTAGGAGTGAAAGGGTTAATTTGCAATGCTTTTACCAAAAGGTTCATGATAGAAAAACTAGACAATGAATTTCTCTAAAACTTTGTCGTCCTTTAGTTCAATTATAATATTTTGAAGGATCTTGAAATTTCAAGTCCATTGAAACAATTTAAGGTGGACAAACATTGAGTTCAAGCCAGGAACCCTTTCCATTCATATTTCCAGCGCAGACAACCTATTTTGTTGTTGAAGCTGTTGTTGCTGTTGTAGCTTGTTTCATTTATTATGCATGTCTATTGTTAAGACTTTTCATACCAGGAATTCAGGTGCTATGGTGAGTTTCCGACTACGCTTGATTGCCCTCGTAGACTTGAACCGAATATGCTAATCTTTGACCATGATTTGTTACGGGAAAAAGCGACAGTTTTATTTAGTGTATTCAGAAAGAATGTTACACTGTGTCTGTTTTTGTCTTTTATTTAAAAACCTAAATGAAAAGTACTCAAATCTAACAAATTCAACAAGTTCGACATAATGGCCATGAAATTACGTTACGGCGTTACGGTCAGATTTTCGGTTCCAGTCTCCGAGAACAATCAAGCATTGTCGGAAAATAATGGTGCATTTGAATTCACACTGGTATGAAAAGTCTAACCAATAGACATGCATAACCAAAGAGACAAGCAAAATATTTCTCACTTGAAGTCAATGTTTGCCCACCTTAAATTGTCTCAATGGACTTGTAATTTACAGGGCAATCAAAATATTAATTGAACTAAAGGACGACGAAGTTTTAGAGAAATTCACCGTTTGGTTTTTCTATCTGGAACTCTGTGTAAGGACAAAGCAAATTTAAGTCGAAGGGGCAAAATACACACCTTATTTAATTTCAACTTATTCGAAATCAAATGAAGCGATTTCCGTTAACTTTTCACGGACGTTGCTAAAACTGCGGTCAATTACTAGTACTATTTACGTGTTTTGGCGATTTCAAGTCTAGCGTTCTTCTTAAAATCCCAATAGAAGTAGAATTTCTAGATTCACTGGAAAAATTGTTCTAAGATATGGCAGTCCTGTAGTCGGAAATGCACGCCTTTTCGTGCAGCAGAGGTACGACACCAACGGAGGTTAAGCTGTTCTCTCTGTCTAGTGTTATACGAGTGAGTTTCTGAGCGTTTTACAAGCTTTGAGCTTCAGGAGAGAGACTCTTAAAGTGACCTTGTACAACCTACTATGACGAAAATTCCGCATTGCATTAAGACAGTCCCTTCAGGCCTGTATTAATAATGTCGAGGAAAAGGTTGAGAAAGAGAGGGCAAAAGGTGTCACGAAGTATGTCACAGAACAAAGCATTAGACATCAACATTACAAGGTATACCTAATGAACCAAGAAGTACACATGACACGCACAAGACAACGTCACAGCTACAACAATAATATTGTTGCAATGAATGTCAATACAACGGGGTTAAGTCCGTATGAAGACAAGCGGTACGTTCTGAGCAATGGGCAATTCTGAGCAGTCTGTCCTCAAACAAAAATATCTTCTCTTTAAGTTCTCCAATTTTTTCTATATGCCCCTTCGAGTATTCTTCAGGTCTTTTCCTTTCCGTGTAGAGCTATTGAATGGAATGCCTTTTTTCCAAGCATATAAAATCACTATATTGAAAATCGAGCGTACGACAAACCCTCGGCCACATTGCCGACTTCAGATTAAACTTCTTCCGTGATAACGAGCAATCGGAGTTCTCCTCCGATAAGCGTAATATACGTCACTATTCTACTGTTAGATTATTTTGGAATATGATGTCATTGTTTCCAATGACGTCACCTCTCTAGAATATGGTCCACCCCTGACCACCCCTATGGTCAATGCCTTGTTGGGGCGGACACATTGTCAAGACATATTTGAAATGCAATGACTGACAACTGTGGGTAAATCAAATAAAATATTCAAAAAACAGAGAATTGTAAACACTGTACAACTTGAAAGCTTTTTACCTTAAAAAGAAAAAGCTGTCAACTGAGAAAAAAGCATTGGCTACGGCCTGGAAACTAAAACGAGTTAACAGTTCCGTGAAGGCCAGAAACAGATTGCCTGTAAACAAACAAGAGTCACGATTAATGAGTGATTAATTTTAAAATGCAAAACTGAAACATAGACTGATGTTTGCATGGACGCCGTAACTCCTACGATATTGAACACATATCATGTCTGTATGCAGAGTTACGTTGTAGCGGAAAATTGGTTCCAAATCTGGCACACTTCTATGATTCGGTAGTTTTAAAACTTAAGTAAAATTTTTCCAAGTATAGACTAAGTAGTGATAGGCCATTAAAAAAACAAACAAACAAACAAACAAACCTTGCCGACAAGCAAATATGAAAAGGCAAACACCTCGACCTTTAATAAGCTAGAAAAATGTATGCCTTTTGTTTTAGTGAATGGACTACTAAGACAAAATCTACTTTTCAAAGATGGGAGGACTCAAATATTATCTACACATGACTACTTTGCAAAGGCCCTAAGGCCTAGGGTGCCGTCTCACGCCTTACAACGCTTTAATTTTCCTTGAAAGAGATATCAATGTCATGGATTTTGATAGGCCTTTGTTCAGTGCTATGATCTATTAACAGCCACTTGATTCTAAATGGCTGGATTTAAATTGATCCGGTAGTAGTTTGTTTATGTGACAGAAACATTGCCCGCATTTTCAAATTCTTCAAAGCATTGCGTTGCGCACTCATTCTCATGTTTACCAGCTTGGAGAAGTGTTGTGAATATTTTAGACAAATATTTGGAAACACCAATTGAAGTTCATAACTCAATAGATTAATGAAAGGCAACCCAAAAAAGCAGGTGACATTGCGAACACTATGACGTCAGAGGGTAACAGTTCACTGTCACTCACGGATGTTGACCGCTTTTGCACGTGAACAGAGCGTGAATGAGGGTGGTTGTTCTGTTATTTTTCTGCATAACGGAGTCTGTTCTGCGCTTTCCGGATTTGACACGAGAGAAAATTGGTCGTCACACTGAAGCTAAGGACTCCAAAAATATGCAGCTGGTAATAAAAACTGTCTTGTCTAGGCGAAAAAAACATTCGGCAAGGCAAAAGATTTCGACAAGATTTCAAAAGAAGACTGAAGTAAATGAACTCCTCGTAGAGGAGTAGGTAACATCACTGCTAATTTCAAATATTAAATACTACTGTTATCAAGTGTTACATTTTCGAGAAGATGTTTGAGGTGATTTTTGTAAATTTTTAATACCAATGTTTTTGACGTTGTTTTACACACTTCTGCGCTGCATTTGCCAGTAAACGGATGAATTGTTTTCCACGTTTGATCTAGCAAATTTCTTTGTTGTGCTATATCACAAATCGCTTAATGACTAGTCCCTCGAAACACCACTTCATTTTGTTTCCCTCGACTTCGTCTCGGAAAACATTGAGATTCTCGGGAAACAAAATTAACTGTTTTTCCTCCGGACCAGTAATTAAGTGTTTAATGCTGAAGGTCTCTCAAATGCTTCCGAGGAACACTCGTAGGTTGTAGGAAGCTGTAGGTTACTGAATATTGTTTTGCTAGTGGATGTAGATCATTAAAGATTATGGGTCAATGTACAGTAAGAATGCAGTCAAATAAAGGTCACTGTAGATCATTTCAACTCAGTACTATGTGCTATCCAGTGCTAATAGGTCACCAAATAATCTGTAGGTACCTAAGCAAAACAGTTCCCTCCTCGGTCTAAAGCACATATTGGTTAGTGATTAGGGCTTGGAGACACTTTTGGTCCAATTAGTTAATTCTCAGTATGGTAACCTGTATACTTCGACCTGTGGAATGTGACCTGTAAAAAAAAGCCTGCCACTGCTTATAAACTATTTGTTGGTTACAAACAAGGTAAGGTTTGGCTAATACAACTATAACATTTACAAGCCTCAAGTTTGACACTGGTAAGCTTCAATGGCCTTACACTTACTGACATTTCCACCAATCAGCTGCCAGATAAAGACATGTCCGAGTATGACCCACCACATGCTCAGCACTCTCATGCCATTGATGGAAGTGATGGCCCCTGAGGGAACTTGAGTGTCCATAATATGGCTGGTATTCTTAATCAGTGAAAAACATTGGATGAACTTTTGCCAACCTAAACAACACAGTCCAGTTAAATCAAGGTGTCCGGCGGTTGTTGCAGTATTGCATTCTTAGTGACAATTTTTCCATAAAGAGCGTCACTTGCATGAAAATGCGTGATCATCACTAGTCCGTTATTATTATTAAGGTTGCTGGTTTCATAGTTTGGCTCCCTGTATGTGATGGCCTGGCATGTGGAAGGCACCTGCCAGCACTTTACACTTTGGAACATATTGGGTTGTTGTCTTTGTCTTCCCAATCTCGATATTCTTTACAATAGTTCAGTCCCTGCACTAAAAAGGACCAAAGGAGAAAAAGGCAAACAAACAAAAAACAAAAACAAAACAAAACAACACAAACAGATAACTGAACAACCCCTTAATCCCAGGCCTTTAATTTGTCCAATTCATTTGTTCCATACATGACTGTATATCAAAGAAAGTTGTAGTCAGTGTATGTTACTAAAACAGTTGAAATCAAACCTGGAGTGTTTTTGTGAACCAGAACAGGTATTGAAGAGCTTGAGCTTTGTACTCCATGTTTTGTTCTTGAATTAAGCAGATCTGCGTTTGAATCATCTGAAAAAAGCCCTGGAGTACTGTCATGTTGAACTGGGAGAAAACTATCACTCTTGCTACTAGATGACGTCACTGGTTGCTTCATGCAGTCTGCTGCAATGTCCCAAAGAGTGCCCACAGCACACAGAAAGAGAATCACACCACATAATGCTCTGTAGCAAGAGAACGGCATGCGATTATGGCAATGTGTTTAAGGTATTTAAACTAAAACTCGCACTGTCAAAGGCTAGCTTGAAACAAAAACTAGTGTTTTTGCTTTGGTTAGTAGGTAAGCCACTGCAAAGAGAATGTTAAATCATTGATAAGGCATTTTCCACCATTTTTCACCCATTAATTGTTAGACGTTAGGATCACTTAAATGGGGGAGGGGTTTGGGGACGGGGACATTGGAGCGCATGGACACGTAGGGAGGTAAGACTGGGACGTGGCAGAGGCTGATGTTGTGAGGATGTCAGGTCAGGGAAATAGGGATGTGAAGGGAAGTGAGATCAGGGAATCAAATAGATGGGAAACTTGTTGCTGCTGCGTTGTTTGATTTAAAAGATATTGGCTTTTTGGATCAATTTATCTTTTTTGCCATTTTCTTCAACCCGATCGTTTCTTTTGACAACAAAAATAAACTGTACAAGATCAAGGTTACAGCAATGCTGATGTGGTCATGTTTAAGGTGTTTTGATACAGTTTTTTTGGGACCATACCTAACTTTTTGAATCGGCTCTTAGGCAGTCTTCTCCTTTTCAGATCAACGTGAAATTTGCAATACTTGTTGGTTTTGGATTGAACTTTAGCGTGGTTTACATTTTGTAAAAATCGATATTTCCATGACAACGATAAACAAAAATCCTCCACAGCAGTAAAATTGAATTTTTGCACGATCCAGCTTTCGCTTCGAAAAGAGAATACCACCGTCTTAAACTGTGGTGTATGGCAAACAAAATATACAAGAACAAAACAAGTCTGTGTGTTTGTTTTGAAGTAAATCACAAAAACATTTTCAACCTTAGTTTTTGCGTAGTAATAGTAAATGCACCGAAAAATAATCAACGCTTTGATGAAATGGCTAGTAAATACTGTTAAATACTTTTACTTACTATTTTACGTCTAGAAAGTTTTGTTGAAACTGGTGTTCGCGATCTCGAGAACGACTTGTTTTTGTAGGATCATTCGCGTAATAACTTTGTCGTAATTTTTTATTTTGAGCGCTTTTGCAAAAATCTTAAGAACGGCTCGATAGATTTTTTTTAAACATTGAACATGCGTGCTTGACGATGTGACCAATTTTAGTTTTGAGTCTTATTAACATTGATTCACTGGAACACTTTTAGATTTAAAGTTAAAGAGGATGTATGAACCGACGGGGAAGGTTGCGTTACAAATTCACAGTTGGCAAGTAGATGCTAATATATTCAAAGTAATGCGTTATTCATTGCTTCGTGATTTTTATCTGGTTTCTTTGTTCTTTGTTGCACTGTAGATTACAACGAAAAGTAAAAATCACGGAGGAATGTATTGCGCATTACTTTGAATATATTAGCATTTACTTGCCAACTGTTTATAAAACTGTAAATGTTTTGAACCCAGGAGTCATATCATAATTCGGTAAATTGTGATCGTCCGGGTGAGTGTAGTCCTGAGAAGGACTGTTTGAGGTGACATTGACTGACGTTTCCACAACCTGAGCGGAAGTCATCATCAGAGTCAAGTGAACTGTGAATCGTCAGTAGATGTTATAAGTCTCTGGTCGTTGTCCTGATTGGTCGACGATCTCGTGATGTTATTGGTCGTCTGTCAGTTAAGCCGTGATGTTATTGGCTGTGAAGACTGTTAGACGTGATTGGTGCGTTTCGATCCGTCTTTTGTTAGTCAAATGTCCGTTGGTCTATTGTTAGTCAAATAAGTCGGTTTGTCTATTGTTTGTCTGTCTTGTTATTGTCGGCAATCAGTCGTTTGTAAGGTGCAGGTAGCTGTTGGCAACGGTTCAGTGGTGTTTGTTCTAAGTTAGTAAACCAGCTTTCCAGAGTGATTCGTTGATAGTAGTCCGTACTGTAGGTAACGCATTCAGCAGAGTCGCAGTCGATTCTGTGGTTTGTTTTTAAATGGTGCTCAGCAATGTGATTGTTGATATCACCATTTCTAGTCGCTCGTTTGTGTTCAGTCAGTCGGACGTTCAGGTTTCTGCCGGTCTCACCAATATAAGTGGCCTGGCAGTCGCACCATTTCATTTTAAAAACTGCTCCCCGTCTGTCGCTCGATTCGTCTTTGTCTTTAACGTTCGTCAGTAGCTGTCGTAAAGTAGTGATAGGTTTGTGAGCAACGCGGATGTTGTAGGGTTGTAGGATTCGTGCGATAGTTTCAGAAGTCCCTTTGATGTAAGGTATGGTTGCAGTAGTGACAGGTGTCGCGTTAGTGTTCGTAGCGTTTGGTTCGGAGTTTCTGTAAGTGTTGTGTCTAATAAAGTCCCGCTTGTAATTGTTCTTGTTGAAAACGTTGTCTAAGTACTGGATTTCGTCCGTTAAGCTGTCAGGTGAGTCACAAACTAGTTGCGCGCGTCTTGTCAGGGTCCGTATGGTCGTAGCTTTGTGAGAAGTTGGGTTGTAAGATGATTGGTCAGTTTTCTTGAGGTCAAGTAGTTTGCTGTTAAGTTTGCGTTGAAGTGCTGGCGTCGGGTCTCGTTTAAGTGCTTGGTAGGTCTGTTTGTCGTTAACAAGTGCGTCCATTTTGTCGTAATAGTGTGTCTTGTCCATAACAACAGTCACTCGTCCTTTGTCAGCGGGAAGTATGACAATGTCTTCGTCGGTTTTCAGTCGTTTTAGTGCTTGTCGTTCGTCTTTAGTCGAGTTACTGTCAGGTAGAGAGGCTGATTGTATAGTAGACGCTAGACCGCCATCAACAACTCTACTATTGAACTACCGCTACCTACAGACGACTTAATGGACTTACTGAACCTTTGTCTTACCTGTACGTATTTTCAGTACAACGGCAAGCACTACAAACAGTTGCACGGAACAGCTATGGGCTCACCAGTTTCCGTTGTTGTTGCAGAAATCGTTATGCAAAACATCGAGGAACGAGCCCTCGCAACTTACAAACGAACATAACCACTCTGGCTACGTTACGTTGACGATACCTTTACAGCCGTACACAAAGACGAAATCGACGATTTTCACGAACACCTCAACGGACAAAACGCCGACATACAGTTTACTAAGGAGATCGAGGAAAATGGTAAAATACCTTTTCTAGACTGCTTAGTTACCCGCAACAATAACGAACTACGGACGACAATTTACAGAAAACCGACACCTACCGACAGACTACTCGACCAATCATCTTACAACCCAACTTCTCACAAAGCTACGACCATACGGACCCTGACAAGACGCGCGCAACTAGTTTGTGACTCACCTGACAGCGTAACGGACGAAATCAAGTACTTAGACAACGTTTTCAACAAGAACAATTACAAGCGGGACTTTCTTAGATACAACACTTACAGAAACTCCGAACCAAACGCTACGAACACTAACGCGACACCTGTCACTACTGCAACCATACCTTACATCAAAGGGACTTCTGAAACTATCGCACGAATCCTACAACCCTACAACCCTACAACATCCGCGTTGCTCACAAACCTATCACTACTTTACGACAGCTACTGACGAACGTTAAAGACAAAGACGAACCGAGCGACAGACGGGGAGCAGTTTATAAAATCAAATGGTGCGACTGCCAGGCCACTTATATTGGTGAGACCGGCAGAAACCTGAACGTCCGACTGACTGAACACAAACGAGCGACTAGAAATGGTGATATCAACAATCACATTGCTGAGCACCATTTGAAAACAAACCACAGAATCGACTGCGACTCTGCTGAATGCGTTACCTACAGTACGGACTACTATCAACGAATCACTCTGGAAAGCTGGTTTACTAACTTAGAACAAACACCACTGAACCGTTGCCAACAGCTACCTGCACCTTACAAACGACTGATTGCCGACAATAACAAGACAGACAAACAATAGACAAACCGACTTATTTGACTAACAATAGACCAACGGACATTTGACTAACAAAAGACGGATCGAAACGCACCAATCACGTTTAACAGTCTTCACAGCCAATAACATCACGGCTTAACTGACAGACGACCAATAACATCACGAGATCGTCGACCAATCAGGACAACGACCAGAGACTTATAACATCTACTGACGATTCACAGTTCACTTGACTCTGATGATGACTTCCGCTCAGGTTGTCGGACGTCAGTCAATGTCACCTCAAACAGTCCTTCTCAGGACTACACTCACCCAGACGATCACAATTTACCGAATTATGACAACTGTTTATATGTAACGCAAGCCTTTCCGTCGGTTCATACATCCAGTCGGGGGAACAAGTAGTTGTTTTGGTCAGTTTTCGTATCTATGCCCGAAGAAGCCCGAAGGGATCCGAAGAAGCTCCGATTTATATTGTCCAATCAGAGAGAACTACGAACTCGCGCAGAAAAATGAAACGAAATGTTTTCAAGTTTTAAACATGGCGTCCCTACCACGGTGGAATCTGCAGGCCATAAACTTACTTCCAGACATGCTTTGGTAGTATCAGCGAGACGTTTGGCTGTTGGAAGTTCTGAAATTTATGCGTTACTGTTGAATAATGATTAAAGATACTGTGTCTGTTGAAGCTTAATTGGTCACTTATTTAGATTGTTCTTCATTAATCTCGCCGGGGCGCAACACTGAATTGCCAAATTATATTTTGTTTTTACGGCTTTCCAAGGCTGAAATATAGCGTTGTTTAAACACGTTAAACGATCCGATAGAAAAGAGGGTTACCTGATCTTAGGAAAGGCAGTTAAGCTAGGGTGAAACGCGGTTCACCCGTGGTTTTGACATGAGTCAAGACAGCTTTCCACGAAGGCGCGAGAAAAGAAATAATTAAGCTTAAGCTTAAATTAAAAGTGCTTCGAACTATATTTCCACCTCGCTGATTACTGTAGTGAAGCGAGTATTCTCCACGAAAGATGAGAGAGTATCCTGCACTGGTTAAATATTTTCCCCGTCCGTATTCACATTCATGCAAAATCTGAAGAAAAAGTTGACTCACGGAGCGGAAAACAGCTGATTGCATGAAAGTCTTCTTGCACTTGCCGGGCGGAGAACAAAGCAATTCTCCATTTTCAAAGCTTTAAAAGCCTTATTAAGTCTGTGTTATTCCCAGTGACCACTATTCTGATCCAGGTTAATTTTCTACTAGAAAAAACTGCTGAAACAACGCAATTTAAATGAACCAAAAACAAAAGCTAAAGTTGCTGTTTCCTCAGCGGTCCGCATGTTGTATTGAATTCTTCTCGTCAATAATTCTCAACTGTTTGTTAGCATTACTGACTTCATTTATGACCCACCGAGAAACGCCTTCCAAGACAAACACTTCTTTAATTCTTTATTATTCAAGCTCAGAAGGAATTCACATTGAAGAACCGACTGAGGAACCCGCAAATTCCGACTTGTAACTGAAGTATTATTATACGGTTCTAGCGTTCATAATTCTTGGTTTCAAGACAAACTGCTGCTCATTTGGTCAAGCATTTTGCCATAAATACAAAAATTAAAGCAAGATGAGACAGCGTTTTGATATCGCTGACATCATTATCAAGACTGAAATGGTGATAAAGTGGAAAATTGAAAAGAATAAGAATACAAATCTGAATCCATAAGCATATCAATCAGTCGGGTCTAAACAACGGATTACGCACGGATTTAGTAATAGCACGACGGCGAAATCGTTGTCGTTGTCGTGTTTGCTGAGAGCTAGTCAGTTTCCCCATCCTTTCCATGCTCAAGATGTTTCACTTACCTGTACTCGGTGACCCGTCACAAACAATTCTTAAAATAGATGTCACCCAAATTGAATAGCGAGCGCGTAGTTTGTCCTGATAAATATTTTTTTAACGGTCTGTGCTTTTTCTTCCAAG